>JANVCC010000047.1:569441-817388 GCA_025345505.1 Todiramphus chloris collaris
TCTTTTCTTTTCTTTTCTTTTCTTTTCTTTTCTTTTCTTTTCTTTTCCCCTTCCCTTCCCATCCCTTCCCTTCCCTCTTTCTTCCCTGCCTTACCCTTGCCTTTTGACTGTTTAGAACCCAATTTTGTAGGCAATGTGACATAGGGTTTCTGTAAAGACCAGAAATCATTCTTATTTTCCAAATAAGATTCTATGCGCAGGACTAGAGCACAGGATGTAAATGAAGACAAGCCAGCTTTCTGGCTTTTTTTCTTGTTTTATGAAATTTAGAAAGCAAGTAATTTATTCTTAAAAAAAAAAATTAAAATCCTTCCACATGCAATATCATTAATTGCTGAATGCAAAAGGTCTGATTTATGTTATTGAGACATAAATATTTTGTGACTGTCCTCATATATGTAACTAGCAAAGCCGGTGATAGCAATTTCAATGAATAGAGCAAAATAGGATTCCAAGAAATGTGAGGAAAATGCAAAATTAAACATCAAAATTTTAGAATTTCTCTTAATCATTATCAGAAACCCAGAAGGGAGAGGAAGGAAGAGCTCTTGAAACGTTAAGAGAAGGAACGGAGTGTGACCTTATCAAGAAAATACGCATCTTAATGAAAATTCAATACCAATATTGTCTCTGGAACAATGAAGCTTTCACATTTTCCTTTTGCTTTCACAAATCTTCAAACTAGCATAAAAGTGGATAATGAGAACAGGCCAGCTAAGACACTTTTTCTGCCCTTTTCATATTTATTATCTAAATTCTGGTTTATGTATTATGCATCTGTTTAGTTAGCTTGGTTTGTTCAGTCAAGCTACTTTGTTTAGAAATCTGCATCTTTTATTTCCTGTATTTTTTTGTTATACCATGTATTTTTTCAAAGTGTATTTGCTTTGGATAATAGAAAGTCATGACATCTGCTGTTTTACTTCAGAGATGATTGTTTGTTTTCTTTGAAACAAATGATATCTTGGGACTCTTGAATACAGTAAATAAAATAAGGAGTAGATGATGTATTGGTTAATGCTGATGAATACGGAAATAGATTGCAGTACCTCCTTAAAGATGACATAGCAGGGGATAGACCTCCCAGCCAGCAGCAGTTGCCTGGCAGAGCTGTTCGTGACTCTGTGAAAGGTACTCAACATAAAGTGATGGAAATGCCCTTTAGCTCTACACGGAGCTACAAAAATGACTGAACTATTAGGAACCTGTTTTGGGGCGAGAACAGTCTTAAGTAGTACAGCTTAACTGTTATAGGTTTATGTGAGCTGCATACTTCCATTTTTAACTTCGAAAAGTTTCTCCTTATGCATCTCAGCAGAACATCAACAGTCCATTGCAGGGGAGCTTGAGTAGTTTGTTTTTCTTGCAAAGGATGATTTCACAATCTTTCACTAGCAAGAAAGAGATGGGTGGCAGGGAGCAGCAGGAGCAGGGAGTGGCTACCTGAGGGCCAGGGCACCAGCAGCAGCCAGGGCTCTTCATGAGTCTGTCAGGGAAGGCTCTGGTAGCCACAGCCCGTCCTGCCTCTCCAGCCAGGAGCCAGGCAGCTGGGGCACCATGGACAGCCTCAGCCCCAGGCACCAGGCAACTACCTACTGGGATGGGCCAAGGTCAGGCTGGGATATGGCCTGTGGGTGGGCCCATGTCTAGGCAGGGCAGGGCTTTGGGTAGCTAGAGGCCAATGTGGCTGGGATATTGCTGGGACAGGAGCTGGAAGCCCTGGGAAGCTGTAATGGGGTCCTGAGCTATGGGTAGGTTTGGGGGAGGGACAGGGGGTGGGTAGGGACAGGCAGCACTGGCAGTGTCTCAGGGTCATGGCAGTGGGGAACAGCAAATATTTAGTTTATGTAACATAACAAAATTATGAGAAATAAGCAACACATTAGAGAGACTAAGAGACCACCAAAAAAGGCAGTGCTAGAGAACAGCATAGATGTAATTTGATAGGCACTTGAGATGAAATTTCATCAAACTCTTTGATGGGAAACATTTGACATTACTTTTGTTTTGCCTACAACAGTATCCCTCATCCATCCTTGATGTTTCATTTTACACAGTCTTGCTCCCCAGGCTTTGTGTTCAGATTTGAACTAGAAGGAATCCAAAGTTTAAAAAAAAAACCCACCTTATTAAAACCTACAAATCTTCTGGTACACTGTTGTGGAAACTGACACTGGATAGATTTTCTGTCTGAGGCCATAAGTATCTTTTAAGCCTTACCTCCTGGTTTCTCAGGGTGTTCTCAAATCAGACAAATCACAGAAGATCCTTTTTACTATCCAATTACTGTACAGCATCTCAATTGAATTGTAGAGCTCCCAACTAACATAGTAAGTCATATGATCTGAGTTGTAGTCACAGAGAAAGGAGGGTGCTTCAAATATGGGTTGAAAATTGATGAGCCAGTTGGAAAGCAGATATACACCACAATATGCAATTAATGGTCAATAATGTTTATACATGTTGTACACATGCAAAACACAGAGTCTACCAAATACACAGTAAACTGTATTAGGAGCACAAAACCATTTTCATTTCTACTTCCATGCCTACAGTAGTGCCCATGCATAGACAATGTAAAGAAAATGTCTAGGCATAATCATTGATGGAGGTGTTAGCATTTACAGACAAAACTATATGCTGTGCAACAATTACTGTCACCTTTTGTTCAGAAAACAAAAGTTGTCTGGACTTGACTGCAAGCACATAATCTGAGGTCACCTTAGAGTTATTATAAATATATGGCATCTGGTGCTTGGTTTTATTCTGTCATATTATGGCTTTTAAATTCCCCAAAGTATTTCCACAATTTCTGTCTCAATAATTAGGGCCTTAGTTTTCAGTGATAACCAATATTTGACTATTCTTCCTGTCTTGGTCTATTTACCTGAAAGAAAAGAGTCACAAATATTCCCAGTCCAACTTGCTGAAGATTGCAGAAGTTCTAGTGTTCAGAAACTTCAAACCCTGTTCCCTAAAGATTTGTTTCTGTTTCAGATTAATGAAAATGCATAACTAATAGAGTAATGTAGTATTCTTTGCTGTAATTCTGGAAATGTCATTAAATGAAATTGCATTTGGTTTTGTGCATTTTAGATAGAATATTAACATTTTAATCTGGGCTATTCATTTTTTTTCTTAGGCTATCTTTGACCTTCACTTTGAAACAGGCTTATTTATAAATGGTCCTGTGTTTTAATCAACAATATGATATAAGCTCCTGCCTCTAAAAATAAACACTATATTATCCTTCCTAGCTTTTTTTTTTCCCTTTTGTCCCGGTTTGAGTGAAAACAGAACTAATTCTGTTCAGTAATTTTTTTTTTTCCCGAAAAGCTGATGCTCTGTTTGCAAGAGGGGAAAAAAAAAAGTAAGCTTCAGTTCCAAGCTCAGTCATAGTTTGTTTATGTGTATTGTATCTACTGGATAAAAATAAATAGAAATCAACTGCAGCTTGTCAAAGACATTGCTTCAGGTTCAGTATCCCTTAAAGATCTCATTTCATTTTTTTTTTTTCACTTAATGGAGCTCTGACCTCACTTTTTAACAATATTTTCACTTTACATATAGTACCTTTTATATGTGGCACTAAGAGAACTTTCTGAACTTTTCCTTCTACAAGCAAAATACTTCATGACAATATGTAGAGGTTGTATTGGCAGAGAAAAACAAAGTTGACTTATTTATTCAGGATTTCTTATTAAAGATAAATTTATTTTACTTCCAGTGTGAACAGAGAATCTGTATCCAGAAGAAGTGGTGGCTCTAGCTGTGCAAGATGTTGCAGATAGAATTATTCCTGGTAGAGAACAGCTCTTTTGCAGAACTTAAGTTTTCCAGATGGAAAGGTGAAACAATCATTTCATGTTTGCTTTCTGGAGATCAGTTTCCATCTGAGATATATGAAGGCAAAGGCTAGAGGTCAGGTCATGTGCTAGCCCCTTATATCCTGCAGTACCTGGCTACACCCTGACCCTGAATGCTAAGAAATACAGGGAACTGAGGCCCTCATGTCTTTCATTTATCACTCAGCACAAAGTCTAGTGGAAGAGGTGGTGAATGGCTGAACACTTCAGTGTCCATCCCTCTGATACTTACTTGTTTTTGCATGGTAAAGCAAATCCAAAAGAAATCTAGATAAGCAAATTTCCATTATTCAGAAAGCTCTAATTTTGGCTTTATAAAAAGCAGGCAAAATTAGAGAAGTCAACCTACCTTGAAACTGGAGTCCTTTGCAGTAGCTACTGGAACTACTTCTTCAGTGACTGCTTGCTTGCTTCCAATCCCCTGAACTGGAAGATAGGGATGGAGACCAGAACAGTCCCCTCATAATCCAGGAAGTGGTAGTTAATGATCTTCTAAGCCAACTGGAAACCCACAAGTCTATGGGGCCAGCTGGGATCCACCCAAGAGTGCTGAGGGAGCTGGCAGAGGAACTTACCAAGCCTCTCTCCATCATATGTCAGTGATCCTGGTCAACTGGGGAGGTCCCAGATGACTGGAGACTTGCCAATGTGACACCCATCTATGAGAAGGGCAGGAAGGATGTTCCAGGGAACTACAGGCCTGTCAGCCTGACCTCAGTCCCAGGAAAGATTATGGAACAGTTCATCTTGAGGGTGATCACACAGCAAGTGCAGGACAATGGGGGGATCAGGCCCAGCCAACATGGGTTCATGAAGGGCAAGTCCTGTTTACCCAACCTGATCTCCTTCTGTGATCAGATGATGCACCTGGTGGATCAGGGAAAAGCAGTGGATGTTGTCTACCTGGACTTCAGGAAGGCATTTGACACCGTTTCCCACAGCATTCTCCTGGCAACCAGTCACAAGAGGTGTCCCTCAGGGCTCAGTTTTGGGACCCGTCTTGTTTAATATATTCATCAATGACCTGGATGAGGGAATTGAATGTACCCTCAGTAAATTTGCAGATGACACAAAATTAAGCGCGTGTCATCTGCTTGAGGGTAGGAAGGCTCTACAGCGGGATCTGGACAGGCTGGAGAGATGGGCTGAGCTCAATTGTATGAAGATTAACAAAGCCAAGTGCCGGGTCATGCACTTCGGTCACAACAACCCCCAGCAACGCTACAGGCTTGGGGAGGAGTGGCTGGAGAGCTGCCTGGGGAAAAGGACCTGGGGGTGTTGGTCAATAGCCGGCTGAACAGGAGCCAGCAGTGTGCCCAGGGGGCCAAGAAGGCCAATGGCATCCTGGCCTGGATCAGAAACGGTGTGACCAGTAGGAGTAGGGAGGTGATCGTACCCCTGTACTCAGCACTTGTGAGACCACACCTTGAGCACTGTGTCCAGTTTTGGTCACCACAGCACAGGAGGGACATCGAGGGGCTGGAGCGAGTGCAGAGGAGGGCAACAAAGCTGGTGAAAGGGCTGGAAAGCCTGCCCTATGAAGAGTGGCTGAGGGAACTGGGGTTGTTTAGTCTGGAGAAGAGGAGGCTGAGAGGAGACCTTATTGCCCTCTACAACTACCTAAAAGGAGGTCATAGAGAGGCTGGTGTTGGTCTCTTCTTTCAAATTAGTAATGATAGGACAAGGGGAAATGGACTCAAGTTGCGTCAGGGGAGGTTTAGATTAGATATTAGGAGGAAATTCTTCACTGAGAGGGTGGTTAGGCACTGGAACAGGCTGCCCAGGGAGGTGGTGGAGTCACCATCCCTGGAGGTGTTTAAAGAACGATTAGATGTGGAGCTTGAGGATATGGTGTAGTGGTTAGAGAAATGCTAGGACAAAGGTTGGACTTGATGACCCTGGGGGTCCTTTCCAACCATAATGATTCTATGAGTCTATGATTCTTGTCATGTTTTCTCATCTCTACGTGAAGAAGGACTGAGATTTATTTTGTTTTGTATCACATATTTATGACATTTGCTTTTAGCCCTATATACTTTCTTTTAATCTTGGAAATTTGTTCTAGTGATTTAGAATTAGAAAGATTTTTTTTTTTTTTTTCACAACTCAAAAGTCTTAGTTTTAAAGTCTTCTTAGTTGCTGTAATTCCTTGATTAAATGACTTTGCCTTCAGTTGTTGTGCTGTCAGCTACATCCTGTTCCCCTCTAGAAAGAAAGTATTTCCATTCATTTTAACAGGAGTTTTGAATGAGGGGAAAGCAGAAATCATTCAAGCGTACCTGAAATTTCCACTTTAATCTAGAAATATCTTATTAGCTTCTCCCAGGCAACTGGGGCACCATCAGCCATTATATTTACCTCACTATTGAGTCTTTCGGTACAAATACACACTTCCTCCCCGCCCCAGTCCTACAAGAAAGATCATATATCTGGAAAAAAAATCAACTAAATAACTTTCTGATTGTATTTTGAGTTTCTTTTCCCCATTCAAAACCATTGCTACAACATGAAAGCCAAAGTACTTCTAAATTTAAAACCATGTCTTTTGCTTACTATAGTATAATTATTAGCAAACCAGTGTGGTTTACTCCATAGTATTTTTGCCATAATGAAATTCAATTTTCAGAAAGACAAAGAAAAAATCTCCTAAAGGCAAAAATGGACACTCATCTCTCGGATAAAATCAGAATGGCAAAGTAACCATAACATTACTTGGGTCAAGCTAGCATTCATTCAAGCATGGCAGCACTTGACATATAAAAATGTTGGGCAGAAGGCCACTTTCTGTTGCCTCAGAGAAAAGTGTAATCACCATAAATGTGGTATATACACTCATATGGTTTTATAGACCAATAGAAAAATCTTGCAGTTTTCTATAAGAGCATTAGCAACAGATAGATGTTTTTATTTTGATATTGAGAACTCTGGCAGGGTTTTAGTGGTTTGTTTTTTGTTGTTGGTGGTGGTTTTTTATTTTTGTTTGCTGTTTGGTTTTGGTTTTGTTGTTTTTCATTTGGTTGGTTTGGTTTTTTGGGGTTTTGGTTTGTTTTGTTTGGTTTGGTCTTGTTTTTTTGTTTTGTGGGGTTTTTTTGTTGGTGGTGATGGGGTGTTTTTATTCATATCTTTTAATCTTATTTCAACAGGTTTTTATAGGAATTAACATTCATAAAAATTAGTATGCATTAAAAAGTGTACAAAATTGGTTTTAAGGGTGTTGTACACTAATGTCTTACTGAATAGCTGTAAACTTCTTTATGATGCTACAGAGAGTAGCACAACTAAGCCACTGGTTTAATTCAGGATTATCAACTCTTCTTAAGTAAGAGTAAATATTCCACACTCTGAGGTAATTCTCTGTTCTCACTTGGTATTTTCAGTACATAAAGAAATGTTTCTAGTTCATGAGATTTTATTTTTTTTATCCCTAGTATGTGGAATCCAATTGAACATCAACTTTTGTCGTATTTTTGCATATAAATTAAAATGTACCTTCATGACAACATATGACAAAACAGTCTAGCAAGGATGAGTAGTGGCTCAAAACTAAAGGATCTTTGGGAGGGGGAAAAAAAAAAAAAACAAAAAAATGTTCTTGAAGTTTTTGATCTTCTGTCCATGGAAGAAGTTACCTTCTCTTCCTTGTTCTAAGAAACCAAAAGAAGTAGCTTGAGGACCTGCTCTTCTTTTCTCAGCTTTCCTTCACAGCAACCACATTGCGGAGCTTTCCTATGTCACTACACTAAGGCACTAGAGTGTGCACAGAGCAATATTATATATAATGATGCTTCAATTATTAAAAAAAAACCCCACATTCTCTTGGTTATTAGAAGACTGAAATAGCTTATGATTTAACAGCAATGGGGAAAAATGTCAAATCAGAGTCACACTCAGAAACAGTCATTTAACTAAGGCTTCAAATCTTGAATCGTAGCTCAGGATGCCAAACTGAGCCATTTGCCTAGGAGTGCTTCCTGTAATACATGAAGATATTGTATCTTTCAACAAAACAAATCAAATCAGATATATACCAAAATTCAATTGTCATTAGTACTAAGAACACTGGCATTACTCAGTCCTATTAAAGTTTCTCATGACAATGACAAAATGCCAACAGCCAGCAAGGGTTTCCACCATTTCAGGAGTACTCCCCGTAATTTTGTATTCATTGTTATTTGATAATAAACTCTGAAGTTTAAACCTCAAAAATAAAAGGAAAAGATCATTTCAAAATCATAAGCAAATATACAAGGGAAACACTAAATATGATACTGCTGGTGACAATGTGTTGGCTTCCAGTTTTAAATAATATAGTTGGGAAAAACTAAGACAGTGATATATACAGCTGATAGTGATGCATCAATAAAAGAAATATAAAATATTTCTGCCAGAGGGTAGTGTATTTCACAGAAAATGGCAGTGCACAGAGATCATTTCCTTGCTTTCCATTTGAGGACAGAAACACAGTTGCAATTGCTTCAACGTTGCACATATTTCTTTTCCAGTAGTTTCAAAAAATTATTACATAAACTATTGAACAGACATTAGATGACCTTATAATTTCATTATGTTATTGAAATAATTACAGTAAAAGAGCTTGCCATTTCTTCTTTAAAGTATCTTTCATGATTTACAGACCAAAGTCATCAAACAGTTTTACCTATAAAAATATTTTTTACAACTTATTCCCTTGTCATGATTTTGATCATGGTAAGAATATCACATCCACAACCTGGAGGCTTTAGAACATCCTTGAAGAATTCAGAGTGGTCTTCAGTCCTCCTCCATCAGGAATTATTTAAACCTTAATTTCCCAACTAAAGAACGTTTCATAAATATATCTAACGCTGGTCCTGATGTGATGGCAGGAGAGCTAATAAAACTGGCTAGCAGTCAGAGCTCAGCCTCTGTGATACTGCCTCCTGGATGCTTCAAATCATGGCTTAGTCTCTTGTCCTGGTCCTGCCTTGACAAAAAGAGTGATTATTGTCCTACATATGTGTAGAGGAGACAAAAAGCATTAATGTGTTCCTTCCTTTCTGAGTAAGGCAAACTGTGTCCTGGTTTGCAGTGCTGGGTGGTGGTGGTGATTGAAAGAAGCAGAAATTTGAATCATCATCACACCATCTGAATAAGCAAACATGAAACACGAAATCATTAGGGGACTCTGCAGAATTCCTATCTAATTTCCATTGCTTGCCTTACACAGGTTAAACTAGCAGTAATAGGTTATCCACATGTCATTTTCGTGTTTCTTTAACATTTTATAACATTAAACAGGGGCCATTCTAATGCATAAGGAATCATTATTGTAAAGTAATAAACATTTTGAAACCCAAACATTGTTCAGTGAGTCAATAACAGCACGCACTACAACGTAAAGCCTGGTAAAGTGGGTGTAGGTGGAAATCAAAGTCATATTTTTAATTTGAACTGTGGAAGGGGAGGATGGGAGGAGGGATTCCTGATAATGCAGAGAGATTTCAACTGCAAGAAATTCACTAATTGTCTATCATTCGAAATGAGTTTGGTTCATTTTCTTCAAATACAAGGTTCTTTGCTTTCTTGGTGAATTTTCAGATGGAATACGTTTCATAAGAAAGGCTATGGAAATGTTGAAGCATGACCTCAACATAGAGTTAGTAGCAATTGTCACTACACACACTGAATGTAGCTTCTAATGATGACTTTAAAAGACACAAAGTTTCACATTATAGTTGAAACACTATTCTTTTTTGTTTCTAAAGTAGTCTGTCTTAAAGCACTAAGCTATTTATCATGATGAAAATTAACTAACCAAACTATGTGAATTTGTTGTTACCAGCTGTGGCATCACTTACATTTCATACTAACATATTAAAATTTACTGTCTTATTTGAAACATGCAATCAAGTTGTAGCCAGATGGAGAAGCCATTTTAAAGCAGATAAAGTTGCAAACATAATCTCTTTATGCTTTTGAAATAACCATGTTAAATATTCTGAAAGATAAAACCTGTGGTTCTCACTGGTATGTATCAATCAATTTGTCTCCTTGTAGCATAGTAATTTGTATAATTGTATCATAGTATGTATCTCTTTCTATAATAATAATTTGAAATGGCACTTCTAGGCCATCTCCTATGAATGGCAATAAGGAATAGAGTTTATGTTCTGTTGTAAAAGCTGCGTAAAATGAATTTTGCTGCTTTTGTTGAGTAGGTGTAAGAATGGTCGAAAACAACCCTGGTTTTTTGGGGTTTGGTTGGGGTTTATTTTTGTGTGTTTGGTTTTGTTTTGTTTAAAAAAAAAGAATCTAAAGAGGTTACTGGAAAGTGCAAGATGAAAAAAAGTGTAATGAGGAAATAGTTTAAAGATTCCCTTAATTAAAAATAAATTTAAAAAATAATTTAAAAAAAAAAAGTAAACCATTATGTTTAAATAATCCAGGAATACACCATTATTGGCAGTTCACATCATATATTATGAATTTGGAGCTTTAGTGCCTTTAATATTCACATGTATCACTAATACATGTATAGTTACACATCTGAACTTCCTTTGCGTATTTTTGAAGCCTGTATTGTCAAGTACTTGCTAGTGTAATGAGGAATTAATAATATACGATAATGAAGATTCAAGAACTACTATGAAGACTCCATAGCACCACTATAGTCAGAGTAGAAGTAATCCTTAGTATGAACCTGTAAAAAAATACTGCAAAGAACAATAAAGGAAAGTATGTTTCTAATCCATTAATTTACTGTCATTAGAAACAATGGCCAAAAGAAGACAAAGTATTCTCCTGCTTTACACAGAATTCTTATGAGATGGCAAGTTCTTTCATATCAGTCTTATCCATGCAGTTTCTGAGCTCTTTTCAAGACATCATTCAGAAAACAAGTGAAACTAGTCTGCAACAAGACACAGAAGTGGCAACAAGAACAGATTCTGAAAAGATCAGAAGAGAAAAACAAGGAAAAATGTAAGTTCATTATCCAATGGGAAATGAGATTTGCCAAAATAATATACATTTAAATAATATAACCTTTGATTTCCAGATCCTGGGATTCTTTCTTCCTTTTCATCAAGACAAAATGGATTTGTCTTCAGGACAAAAGAGATTCATCTTTTTAATGACTCCTGTCTCAGAACCAGGCTCAGGACACTAAACACTGTACACACTGAGATCTATCAACAGAGTATTGTACTTTGCTGATTATTGTTTCCCTTTCTTTCTTTCAGTGAAGATTAGTCATGAAAGACTATGAGCTCTATGGGATAAACAAACACAAACATTTAAAGCTGATACTTTGACAGATGTATCAGTCTATCCATAATAGCAAATGTCTGTATCACAGATGGATTTTTTTTCTTCCTGTGACTTCATTGTAGACATTTGCTAAAAAGAGGTAGAGGCATTATAATACAGATGGGTGTAATCAAATCCTAATGAGACCCACCAGCTTATCAACCACTGAGAAACAAAACTTTTGATGAAAAAGACTAAACTCCAGTGTCTTGATTATAGCCATAATGTAAAACTTCAATTTCTTGTATGTCAGAGAAGTATACATAATTTAATGCTGGAGACAAGTTACTGAAGAACTTCCATTGCAGACATTAATACCTATGTGTGTGGAATAAAAGGCTACTACCCATTTCAGAACTTCGTACACCATTTTCTACATTTATCCCTCCTGGACAACAGCAAGAGACTTCCAGATGCAATTGAAACTAAAAGCTTGAATATGATAGTGTCAATATAAACTAGGTTAAAAATAACCTCCCAACCAAAAAACCAAGAGAATATCCAAGCCTATATTGGTAAGAAAATTACACTGGTAGGTTTGGTTTAAAATAAATTCCTTCCTTTGGAGTTAACTACAACAAAGTTAAATTTAATAGTGCAGAGTAAATTTTTTTTTCCTTTGTGGAAATTTGAAGATGGTTTTTATTATTGAAATTTAACTCACAAATCACAGAAACTAAAAGTTTCCATTTCTAAGTATTTCATTTCTATACATCAAAACTACACTGGAAAAGAAAGCTATGTGAAACTTTGTTTATGTGGGAAAGCCACTAATACATGGTCTTGCTACTTCTATGTTGTATTCTTCAGAATGTAGAATAATGACACACTGCCTTTGCAAATGCTGTGACTCAGATGAATGAAAGACTTTGCGTAAGCACACATAGACATAAACATAATCTTGTGCTTGAGTTAAATGTAGCATACCTACAAAAAGAATGTGGATAAGGTGAACTAACTGTTCAAAGCAAGTAAAAGGAAAGAGCAAAAAGCATCTGGTGATACTGAGTGGCTCATGAGACAGTGAAAGGCTGTGAATTTTTCAACTCTTTACTAGTGTAATTTTAAACTTGAACTTGATTAATATTAATAAAAAAAAAAATTACAATGCCATTACTTCCTCAAAGAGACTAAATGGGTTCACTTCCAGTAAACTTACTGGACTTCTAATAAACAAATAGTCTTCAGAATTAGCATTCTTCCTGTAAGGCTTATGTCATGAATGCATAAACCTAGGTTTCACTCTTAATCCCTCAATTAGTTCTACCTGAATCACAGTCAGGAATATTGGAGAAGCAAAGTGAAAAAAAAAACAAAAAAAACTTCAATGATAAATATTTGTAGAACACATTTTTTTTTGATTATCAGTCTGAAACATTTCATTACCAGGAGATTCATCCAGTTAAACAAAAAATAAACTAATACTTCACTAAAAATTAGGCTCTGGATAAAACTCAAGAATCCTATTTCAACAAAGAAAAATAGAAAAGCAAACAAAAATCAATCCTGTGAATAGTTTGTGGCCCACAGAGCAGGAAATATTCATGAAATTATTCAACCCAGCTTCACATATTTTATGTGAAAGAGAAATATCTTGTAAACTACATTAAAATGTACATCAGTTACTCTCCTGCAAAGTGGACAGGATGTCTTTGTCCCCAAGTTTCATGTTTCTCTTCAGTCTGGACATCTTTATTTTCTTCCCACAGAACACAGGGTAGGTGAAGAAGAAAAAGTTATTCTATGCCAACATAAGATCAGGGTGCGTGAAGATAGTTATGACATCTAGATTTAGGATTACAGCACTATCTCAGGAAAGGGCATCAGAAATATTCAGGAAAGAACAATTTAAGAAATATTTAAGAATGAAAGACTAGAGATAATCCCTGGAAAACCACAGAGGGGAAGAGGCAATAATGTGAATGATATTGTGATTACATTGATTTCAGTGAAGAAACATAATTAGTAATAGTTCACAGCTATTTCTTTGTGTCACCACTAAATACATGGAATCATTATTTCTTTTGCTGTTGTTGTTTTTATATTTTTAACCTGTTTTGGTTTTCAGTCTTCCCAGTAAGGACATATTACAATTTTTTTTAAATCCTTTTTGCAGAAAATTCAAACTTTTAGATTCAAATATTTATTTGAATTCTTCCTTTATGTATATTAAATTCCAGCAATCACTCCCAAGAAAGCTGCAAGGCTTTGTGTGTTTGTTTATTTGTTTATGTAAAACAAGAGTAAGATATATGAGCTGAAATATAGAAGATACAAAAATACCATGCTAATTCAGGAATAAAATCAGAAATAATTTCAACAATTATCTTGAAACAGAGTTCTTAGGAAGTGTAAATGCAGTTACCCTCAGAAAGTGAAGTGCTGACTTCTACTGAAGTCAACAGTCATTTTCTTACACATAGAGTAATATGTATATGACAGACTGAACATAAAACTATTTCAGGCTTGTAACCAAAATCTGCAATACTCACACTTGAAAATTCTGTTGAAATGGAGAAGCTTCATTAAGGCAATATCTGGATAATATAGTACTGAAACATTGAGAAAAGATAGTGAACCATTCCAGCAATGTGAATTAATGATTTATCATCAACACTATTTATTATTGTAGACTTTATAAATAAATTATGTCAGTCATTTCTTACTTTTTTTCATAAAACACTAAAAAACAAGAAGTCTGGATGTTCCTTTGTATTCTTTTTCTAACAATTTTTCCTATATTTACTGCTTTTAATTTCCTACTAGGAAATAAAGAAAATAAGGCATACCCTTTTGCATTTTCAGAATAACCTTTTCTGCTTGAAAGTCTCCTGAAAGACACAACCTTCTCTGCAGCAGGTGTAGTTTTAATGATGCTTTGATGCCATATGTCAAATTTCATCACTTGCTGTGAAGAGTGACATTTCTTTTGATAGCTCCTAGCAACAGCAATGCCAGTTGTTGGTGGTCACCTCACACTAGACAAATAATTCCTGCAGCAAGAACATTTAATTTCAGTTTCATGCCAGGCTGCACACAATCTCTGCTGCTCCTCTCTGTCTGTAATTCATTTTAAAGTAAAATAAATCTATATTATTAATGTGATGCACACTGTATTTGTTTTCACATGCACACTCAGAAGAGTTCCACTAAAGTCTGCAGTGGGGTGTACCAAAGATGCCTGCAGAACTGGATTTCCTGTCAATATGGACAGTGAATATGTAAGCACAGTGAAAGGGGCAGCTGGGGATGACTTTCGAGAACATATTTGCCCACAGGTGCCAGGAAGGGGAAGTGCATCACTGCTATAGCATTAAATGTACTGGTGTACCTCTGCAGACACGCAAGTATGCATGATCTGCAGGTTTTCTGAGAGGTCTTTACATGCTTGGGGTGTTGGGGAATATGACATTCGTCTTTGGTACTGTCATAGTCATTCTTTGAAGAGTCATGTAAGTATTCTGATATCATTGGCACCTGCAGAAAAAGGAATCACTTCACAATTCAGCTTCATTTTTACTTCATGTTTCTTTTTCTTCTAATGTTACTTTTATATCAGAAGCATATAATGAACTGCACTGCACCTTTGCAAATTCAACATTATTGCTTATTGATAATCAGTGACATCTTTAACATTTGCAAATAAATTAAAAAAGCAGTAATTCCAAATTCCATTATAAGAGGAAGATCAAGAAATGGAACCTCTCATTGCTGGGCAGAGGAGAAAAGGAAGTATAAAGTATCAACCAATGACTTTGGGAAGGGAAGCAATTTGATACCTTTTCCAATTCATCCTTCATTGAAAAAGTTACTGACATCTTTAATAGAGGAATATGAACTCAGGTTACAACAGAGACTGGAAATTTTAGACAACATATTTATATATGCTACCTCCACTTAAAATTAGTGGGAGCTCATGAAGTATTTATGCTAAGATACATTGTTAATGAAATCTCAAAACTGTCTTCCAGTACTGAAGAAATTCTGGAGGACTATAAAAAACAGAGACAATTTCTCTCTAAAAATAAGAAAGACAAAGAATCAGAAAAGTGTAGGCCTATGAGGTTAACCTCAGACCTGGAGAAATAGTAGAATACACATTCTAAAATAAATTTGCAAATTTATCTTCCTGCTGTATAAAAAGAAGAGCACCAGAAAACATGAATTTGTCAAGAATAGAGCATATCATACCAAACTAATTTCCTTCAATGACAGGCTAATAGACTTCGTGAATACAAAAGAAGTGTTAGATAACACATATCTTCACTGCAGCAATCTTTTGCCACTCTTACATGGGATTCTCATACAAAAGCTAGGCAAATGACACTGTTATCAGGTGAACATTCAAGTGGCAAGAGTGTTTTCCAGAGAGTAGCACTCTCTTGAGCTCTGGTATATGCAATAGGGTTCTGTAAGTCTGGTACCACTGGGTAACTGGAGTGAAAGAATAAGGACACTGATAATTAAATCACAAATTAAACTAAATCTTGACAAATTGCAAAACTGTTGGAAGGCAGAAGTGTGTATCTAAATAATCTTGGCAAATATGAAATATTGTATGGAAAAAGAGGATGTAATCTAGTAAGGAAAAATAAAAAGTTTTACACACAATTAGATGTGACTGACTGCTCAACCACAGGGTGCGGAAAACCTGTCTAGGCAGCGGTATTGCAGAAATTGCTAAAAGGGTGGTGGACAGAGTTACAGTCACAGCACACATTAATCAAAAATATCACATTAATGATGAAAACTCATTTAACTTAATGAGATAAGAACTGGACTATTACCTGCAAAAAAGCCCCAAGTCACAATTTTATCTTCTAAGTGCTAGTAATGTCTCAGCTGGAACACCATCTTCAGCTTTAAGCATCTTAGTCAGATGCAATTGGTGATAGCCCATGCAATAGAAACAGGGGTGAAAATAAGTCCTGGGAACAAAACTATCAGTAAGGCTGAAGAAAATAGGTTTATTAGGATTAGAAACATGATCAACGTCTTTTAGTATATAAAAGGTGTTGTGAAGGAAAAGGAATAATGACCTTAAATAACAAGGGCAAGTTGGATTAACTTCAGGAAAAAAAAGTCTAAAGTAACAGTAAGAAAGGTTACATAGGCATACTGAAGTTTAAGATTAAAAGTCAAACTAAACCAGAGTCTCTCCCAGTTGAATGACAGCATTTTGCATTTCCCTGTAGGATTATGGACATGGTTGGTTACTACGATGATCTCATCTTGTGCAAATACCAGAATCCCTGTTATCTTCCTGAAGTCTGTTATATTTTTTTATTTCTGTTTTACATGCTTGTCACAAGAAGTGGTGCAATATTTACCAATTTATGCAGTACATAAAATACTGAGTTCCAGACTCTGCTACGTGGCTGTATGTCAACATGGAATGAATTTGATGACCAAAATGACCCTTTGTATATCAATGTCTCTGAATTTCCAGCTTCTATCAAATGATTTAAAAAGCAATTAACCAATTCAGTGTACAATACTACTGTATTATATACAGTATTAGTGAATTACTATATCTTCTCTTATTCAAGGAAGATGAAATATGGGCAAATCTCCATGAAACTCACTAGCAAATTCAACAATAAAAACTCAGTTGCTTCTTCTGTTGTTCCTTTGTCTTGATCATTGTGTCTCTCATCCTCTTAGCATTCTTCTAAAACTGATATGATCAGTCAATATTCATTCTGCAGGTTGATACATCCATTAGGCTGCATTTCTGTACAGCTGCAGGCAACATGTACAGTGACTAAGAAAGAGTACCAAAAACACATGTAAGAGAGCACTTGTCTTGTGACAAAAAAATACGTAATGTAGAAGTATTGCTTCTGTATCACAGATACTTTGTTTTCCATGCTAAAGTAAAAATTTTCCCATAACTGTACTATTATATTTCAGAAATTATACTGACTAGCACAATATCTATGCGTTAGAAAATATTTGGAACTCTATATTTTATAATTAAGAAAATGTCCTGGTTTGAGTGAAAACAGAACTAATTCTGTTCAGTAATTTTACTTTTCAGCTCGGTTCTTTTAATTAACTGCACTGTCTGAAGTCAGCAGCCTGTTCTCACAGACAGTGCCTGCTCCTAGCAGTGATAACACCTCATGTTTAGAGTTACTACCAAGGATTGGTGTGCAGACCAAGGCCACTGCTGGGTCCTGTGTACCACATTGGGGGGTGCAGGAAGTGAAAGGAGGCACCTGCAGGGAGGAGCGGACAGGACGGGTGACTCTAAACTGACCAACGAGGGATTCCATCCCATATACGCCATATTTGGTCTAGAGCTGAGGGACCCAAAGGGTCTCTGGGCTCTTCTCTCCCCTCTTGGACTGCTTTGCCAGCTTTTGCTTGGCTTGGCTCGGGTCCTCTTTCGGTTCCTTCCTTGGAGCACCCCAGGAGGACTCTCTCCCTTCTGCCTTCGATCCCGGTCTGTGTGTTCCTGAACCCGGTACCAGAATCCAGCTCCTGAACACAGCTCCCGTCTGCTGCGGGGCCCAGTCTGGGACTCCCCCGGTGCCTGCACAGCATCAGTGGTGACAGTGATGTAATTACCATCAAGGGGGTTGGGTTCGATACTGGTTTTGTATATATTTGTATATATTCCATTTTTATTATTATTAATTTCCTTTCCATTAAAGCTGTTCTAGTTTCCTTTTCTAATTGCTAAGTCTCTCTCCCTTATTCCCTTTCTCTTCCCCTGTGGGGAGGGAGGGGGGTTAACAGAGAGTGTCTGTTATAGGCCTAAGGGGCTGCCCTGACCCTAAACTGTGACAGAAAAGTAGAATCCTTCAAGAAATTTTAAGAGCCAAGAAACATGATATGTCTGAATTTCAAGCTTATTAATTATTTCATTTTAACTTCTTAAGATACTCAGGAAAAAAAAATAATCCAAATAATAAAATAACAAAAAAGAACTATTATCATTTCATGTTCAGTAAATATTACATGTTACAAGGCCTTCTGAGACCCAAAGAGCATGTCGTCTAAAAAGACAAGAAAAGAAGATGGGAATCCAATACACAGAAAGAATGATATCAAATTTTCAATTTGAAAAATGAGTTCAGCTTTTAAAAACCTGCAAATGTGCAGGTCCTGGCTCGATTTCTGCATTCTAAAATGTAACAAAAAATGTCTCAAGACGATGGTGTTATAGGAAAAGGAAATAACCTCAAACCAATCCAACACAGAGAATTCCTTTGATTTTGTAAAAATTAAAGGCATTATTGGTAAATATTCAGTACAATACACAGCAGAGTTTGTTAGTCCCCACTATACTGCAATGACAATCAGGATCTATGTATGAAACTTTGTCATTACATCTTAAAATCATCTATTTTGCTTAAGAAAGTAATATAAAAAAAAAAAAGTTGTCCTTTCTTTTACAAAAAAGGCCTTGTCCTTCAATATATATATATATTTTTTTTTTAAATGGGCCTTTTGTTCATTCTTTTAGATGTTACCAGTAAAACATCACTTTCTGTCCACCAAGGAAAGTATTTTAAATGGTCTGCAGTGCTCAGTAATGTCAGATTACTTTCTACTGTTTCATTATTCTTCAACACTGTAGATCAAACAGAGCAAAAACATATCTGGGCTTTCTGGAGGGACATAGGAAAAATAGGCAGGAGTTGTGCCTCAGGCATTCCTAGGAGAAAGTTGTGAGGGGTAATTACAGTCATCTCTGGTGAACTCTTTTGAGCTGGTTACATATCCATAATTTATAATATATTTCTTTTTTAGCAAAACCTTTAGTAGAACATAATTTTTTAATTATTATTATTTTATTATTTATTTGAATCATAGAACCTTTGGTTACCTGGTTTGGCTTGGAAGGGACCTTAAAGATCATCCAGTTCCAACCCTCCTCCCACAAGCATGGACACCTGTCACTAGACCAGCTTGCTCAGTCCCATCCCACTTGGCCTTGAGCCCTTTCAGGGAGGGAGCAACCATAACTTCTCTTGCTAACATGTTCCAGTGCCTCAATACCCTCCCAATGAAGAATTTATTTCTGACATCTACTCTAAATCTACCCTCTTTAGTTTAAAACCATTATGCCTTGTCCTATCACTACATACCTTGATAAAGAGTCCCTTGTCTTCATTCTGCTTGTTTCTGCCATTGCCTTCTGTGACTTGGGTGGTGTGGCTGGAACACTTGCCAATGAGGCAAAAAATTCAGTGAGTACCTCAGCCTTCTCCATGTCGTGGATAACCAGGTCTCCTGTTTCCTTCTGGAGAGGGCTCACATATTCCCTAGTCTTCCTTTTATTATTGGCGTATCTATAAAAGCTTTTCTGGTTGCCCTTGACATCCCTGGCCAGATTTAAGTCTGTCAGATTTTTGTCTTTCCTAACCTGATCTCTGGCTGCTTGGACAATTCCTCTGTATTCCTTGCAGGCTATTTATCCTTGCTTCCACCCTCTCTAGGCTTCATTTTTGTGTTGGAGTTTGTCCAGGAGCTCCTTGTTCATCCACACAGACCTCCTGGCATTTTTGTCTGACTTCCTCTTTGTTGAGATGAATCACTCCTGAGATTGCAAGAAGTGATCCTTGAATAATAATCAACTTTCTTGGGCCCTTCTTACCTCGAGAGCTTTATCTCATGGTAATCTACCAAGCATATCCCTGAAGAGGCCAGTCTGCTCTCCTGAAGTCTAGGGTAGTGAGCTTGCTGTGCACCCTCCTCACTGCCCTGAAGATCTTAAGTTCCACCATTTCATGGTCACTGTAGTCAAGGCTGCCTTTGAGCTTCCCATTTCCCACCAGCTCCTCCTTGTTGGCAAGACTGTTCATTGACTCCTCTATCACTTGGAGAAGGATGCCAAGGCTATTTGGTGGAGATGAGCTGGGGAAATCTAATTGCAAGCTCAAGCAAGTGATTTTGAAGTCCTCATAAAAACAAACTAACTAAAACAACACAAAACCCCTTAAAAAAAAAATCACATTTTTCCATTTCTAAACTATATTTAATGGTAGGACACATAAAAAAAAAATCTTTACAGAGACTGTAGAAGCACAGATTTGTCTGAAAGGCCTCTGTAAGCTCAGAGCTGACTGAATTGGTCTCAATTTTGTTGTAATTTATGACTTCATAATTTAGTTTTGAAGAACTTGAAAAGTAAAAATTTATAAATGTCATGAGTATTGCCTACTGCTTGATTAGAAAAAGGATGAGCCAAATGGCTTCCCAAAATATTTGTCTGAAATGATGATGACATTTTAGATTTGTATGTTGGCTGTCATCCATCTTTAGCTTTTTCTCTGTTCAAGGAAGATCATAAATAAATCTAAATTGCTGTCCATCAGAGGGATTAAAGAAGAAACATGATACACTTCTAAAATTAAAATATCATACAAAGCAACAGGAGAAAAATTCAGCATATAATTATTGAGAAGTGTAAATTATTAGTAGTATACTCCTCTGTAAAATAATTGATTGCTTTAGGAAGTGCTGAGGGTGCAAATACAGTTACTTGAATATATGATGCTGTATTGGTAGAGATGCCTTCTCCTGGATTGTGACATATCAGCCTAAATCAATCAGACCTGTTTTGTGGTCTGATTTTAAGAGGTGGTGAATAGCTCAGGAAGGTGCTGATTGCCCTTGACTCCCAGTGATTTCAGTTCTTCTGTACCTAACAGTTTTAATCTCTTCAATCCCAATGCCCACAATTAAACTGCAAAATATTTTCCCCCTGAGCCACATCATCTTCTTCCATTTGGCATTCATTGATTTCCCACCCTGCTACTACCTCCCTGATTTCCAGCTAAATTAAAACAGAAGGAGAATCATGTTCTTTTTATTTCCTTGTTGGTGTTTTGTGTTAGCATCATTGACAATGTCAGTGTAGTGCTGGGAATAGTTAACAACTTTTGCCAAAGACAGCAGGGAACACTGAGCAGAATGAACAAAAATTAAGAGACAGATATTTATAACCAAATGACATTTCCTACAGTCCTTAAGCATATTGAGGACAAGTTCATATGTAGAAGCAAACTATGATTTTTTATTTAAAAAAAAAACAGCAAAGAGAAAATTCAGATGACTAATGGGCAGCAGGAAGGTAGCCAGATGACTAGCAGTACTGATGCTGAAATAGTCAACATTATTGAGCAAAAAGTGGGTCATAAGAAATGAGTATTTCTGAATAGAAATGTTTCTGTTCCTGAGGTTAAGAGAGAAGGAGAATACAGTCCATGAGATGAAATCACTAAGTTCCTAATCATTAATAAAGGCTCAGTCCTTTTCACGAACTATCTCCTTTTAAGAATCTTTAGTGTGTGATGTGCAGAATGCCACAACATCACATCACCTCACACTTGGTCTGATAACAGTAAAATCAATATTTACTTTCATACAACAGAAGGTACTACTGAGGAGCTTGGAAAAAAAAAAAGGGGTTGTTTTCCCAAAGCCCTTTGTATACAGGAACCGGCAACAGATGCAGTATCAGTGCACAGGTACAGGGCACTGTGAACTGATCTGTTGCCAGGGGACTACTCTGGTAAGCTTCATGCAAGCATACTTGTTTGGATATATTAACAGTTACTAACTCTGAAATTGTTTTTCTGACTATGCTTTTAGTGCATAGGTAAAGCAGTTACCTTTACTCATAAACAAAACACTGAAGCATGCACAGGACTATTCTGGACCCTAATCAAGTCCTTTTGGCAGCAGCCATTGTATCATGGTGGCATAATATACAACTTCATAAATACAGAAAAAATCCATGCATTCACATGTTTTGCAAGAGGACAGTGATGAAGATTAGCTAGTTAGTAGTTGCATATTCAACACAAGTGACAGAGCATTGTTTTGTCTAAACTTCCATCACACATTGCTTTTAGGCTTCACTAACACCTTCTGCTGATCAAAAAAAGCACTCCCAGTGCTGTGTGCCAGTCTAGAAGGGAATGTTTCTGTCTCCTAATATGGTTTTCTTTTACTCTTCTGCTGTCAATACCTGCTCTTTGTTCTGTCACTGGAAAATATCCCAATTTTTTTTCTCTAAGGGAGTGCAGAGAAAGTGTATACATGGTGTTTATAGAGAAATATTATTACCCCCCCTATATTCTGTTTTTCCCGGTTTTGTGTTTGAGGGGTTTCTTTCCTTTTCAGTTTGGTTGTTCTAGTCAGTCTCACATTCGCAGGTCTAACTTCCTCTTTAAATTCTCCTTCAGACATTTAACTGAAAAGGTGCTCATTATTTTTTATTTCAAGGTCTAGTCAAGTGTCAGAAATAAAGGGGCGATATCTACCAGCTCTGCAGCAGCAGATGCCAATTTATTCCAACAAATATTATTCTCAATCTCTATTTTCTCTTTTCAAGGTTTTGAGACACCTATGCCACATAAATCCATCTTACTTCCACCAAGATTTTCTTATCGGTGCAATGTTGCTGACTGCATGAATAGAATAAGTGAGGGAAATAATCAGTCCACAATGCATGAAGTAACTTGATCACAAATGTCTAGGTTTTTAAGACTTCAAAATTAGCTAAGGAGTCCGGCAGACAATAAACCAAATCCGTTGGTAAAAGTATGTTATTAAATTATTTTGGAATTGTTATGAATTAATGCAAATGTAAAAATTATTTGCTTTTATCTGCACTCCTCACAAAACCCCTTTCAGTTTGTTGGGTTGGTTTTTTATTATGAAAAGAAGGTAGATGTAAAGAAGGATGTGTTCAAAGAATTTGACTATAAAGAGATGGCAAATGAAAATATTCTCCCTGGGGTGAATGATAAACCTTAAAATGGGTACTCTGAAGCACATTTTTCATGAACATCACTTCTCTTCTACTTTCTCTAAAATGTATGACCTTGCTATCATATAAAGGCTGTGTGGTCTTATGGCCTCAAGAGAAGTGACAACTATTTTTCTGCTCTAATGTCTTTCAAGGAGGGTTTCTTAAAAATTAAGTATTAAAACTGACTTCAACCAATAAGGGAAAATGGCACATAAAGGAAACCTAATGAGGAACCAAAAAGAGAGAAGCCAAGTACCTTTTGGCAGATCATTTCCACTGTTCCTTTCACTGGTTCAGGAAAAGATGGAATAACACCACTGAAGACAATTTATCTGCTTATACTGTGAAAAATCAACAAAGGAGAACACTTTGACAGAACTCAGATATAAAAGACAAAGACTATTACTGTCATCAGCTTCTGAAATTACATCTCAGAATTAGTTCAGTGTTTTCTCAGTTTAGTGATTGAAGTCCTCAGTATTACCCATGCTATTCATATCTTTACCCGATTTAATGCTTTATTTAGGCATTGCCTCAGGAATACTTAAACTTTACTTCTGTATACCAGTGTCTTCATTACTGTGGTTACCCAGCAATCTTACTGCTTCATTTTGCTATTTCAGCCCCCACAAATATGAAAATGAAATAAAACTCTGAACATAACAATTTATTATAATATGAATATGTGATGAATATAATCATTATAATAATAATAATAGAGTTTAAACTTCTGTTGTATACTTCTTTCTATTCAATCTGATGGCTGTAGGAGTATTGTTTGCCTCTTTTCCATAATGGACATGTAAGTGGGGAAGATGATCAGTCAGAAATTTCTTTCTTTTTGTCTATACAACATAAGTATGAACAACTTTAAGATTCACTTCAGTTCTGCCAGTATCCCATGGCCGGTGAGTGGTGATGATGCTGGCAGACATTTTATGCTGTTTCTGAAAGCAACCTTCCCACACAGAAGTTTCAGTTGAAGATGCCACTAATCTAGTCAAAGTTCACTGTAGTCAACTTCCATTTTCCTGTTGAGTCCAAGAAAATGCACATAACCTTTGTTCACTCCCTGCAGTTACTAATTTCTTGTTAAATGCCATTGATCACTGCCCTTTTTCTACTATCTGTAAGAAATACACAGATAGTCACGAACATGTCTTTTACTTAGGTTTCTCAGTTACATTGTATTTGGGACTTTCAAACCAGTAACCATGGTCAATACACAAGAATCAGAGTGTACTGTTCATAACACTCCTTCTCTTTATATCTTTATCTCTTTAGGTTTTTGAAAGCTTCCTTTGGATTGTTTCTTTTTTTTTCCCAATCTGCTTTCTAAATCTCCTTCTTTAATACCAAAATTTCTGTCACTAATTTTCCTTGGAGACACACATTGTTCCTAGAAAACAATCAGATATATTTCACACAAATTAGCCTAATTGACTAAAAGTATAAAAACCTTCATATAATTGGCTCCCAGCCTTTTGTTATGAAGTATGTCTCGCTATTTTTTTTTTAAAGTCTGTTCTGGTAGAATAGTCTTTTAAAAAGACTGCAGTGTTCTGTAAAGATAAAATGCAGAGGGAGAGAACAGTCATTAAAACATACAGACTGCTTTGAAGCTATAAATATATATGGTAGTATATAATACTACCATATAATTTGATACAGTATTCAAATTACAGTTCCTGCTTTCAGTTTTGTCCAAGCTACACTATCCAGAATGCAACCTGTCTGTAGCATGGATCGCATATTTGTCTTTTTCAGCTCTGATGTCACTAAATGTTTTAACAAAATCCAATCTACTAGAATTTTTACAATGCAAATAAATTATTGTAAATAATAAAAAATGCTGGGTTTATTTTTTCTCATTAATGTACTCATACCTTTTTGGGTGGTGAAGTTTTATTCAGTCTAAATGTTGGTTTTCCACTTTAAATGTCCACCCTACTAACTCATATTATCCTGCAGTTTACTAAATTTTCAGATAAAATCTCCTGCACACATAGACACACTCACACATTTCATCAACTCACTCTAATGTCAGCCTAATGTAAAAAAAATCAGTAACATGACATAGATGAATATGATCTTTAAATCTCCTCAAACTTTGTAATACTTATCAAACATGCTTGATATCTTGCTAATTTTTCATATTATATTGAAAATAGATATGTAATTCATGTACTTGTCCAATTTACCTGTTTAGTTTGTCCAATAGTTAAAATACCGTGGATTTTTTTTTTTTTTTTACAGCAAGGATACATTTATATTCCTAAGTAAAAAGCATGATGGTTTTTTCTATGTCTGTTTTTAGACTCAGTGATTCATCCAGAACTAAACAGAAATTCTCTAAGTAGCTGCTAGCATTATAACTTTTTCCTTAGATTTGTGGTTCAAAGTTGGGTCAGCAGTGCTGCCATCCGCAAATGTTCTGCTACCTTTCAGCAGCAATTTGTTCTCTGTGTTCTGCCATCTAAACTGGGCAGGGGAAAAATCTGAGCCATTTCTACATTGTGAACCAAATTAGTAACTTCTGCTGCAAACAGACTGGACTTTTAGTCAGCCTTTGATGACTTCCTGTGAAGAAATCAAGCACAGCAGAAAATACATGCGGATAATATATAAAAAAAAAAATGTATTGTTATACTTAACATGTGAGATATTTATTCAGATAATATTTTCAGAGTGCTCAGTTGGGTTAAGAGTCTGAGCTTAAATAATATTGTAACTGATGCCATTTTACTTTTTTTTTCTTTTTTTTTTCCCTATACAAACTCAGTCTAACTTTCTCATGAGGGCTGTAGAACTGCTAAGGTACTGGGTTTAGCAATCTTTCCACTGTTTGCTCTAATCTGAAGCTACCTAGCATTGTTAGAGAAGACAATTTGGTCACTTTCATAACAGTTTTTTATGTGCTACAAGAACTGTGTACGTACAATTGCCCTTATGCTCCTAAAACCTGTTCATAGATCACCAGAGACTGTGTTTGGTCTTTACTTTCTTCACATTCTCCAATACACGCAGAGCATATATCTGGCAGTGACCTTTATTCTTTAAATGTGAATGTAGCATTAATGCAAATGACTGATTTTTATATGCTTAACATGAATAACTGAAATGCTGAGAAAGTTGGAGCACATAGCTTGGTAGAATGGAGTCATCTTACTTTTTCCTACATTCCACTCTTAAGGTAATGTGCTATTAAAGAAAAGCTTTTAATTAATCAGTAATGCTTTTGGAGGAATGAATGACTCCCATATGTATTATTACCATTATAAAATGAAAGTTGAAGTCAGCTGTACAATCACACACACATCAGGATAAATGTCTGGTTTATTATTCTTCATGTAATGAGTTTTCAAAGTCTGATCATGAATACATGAATGCATGTTTCCCACCATATACACGCATGAAAAAAAATATTTCTTGTCTTCCAAAATTCAACTAATAGAAATAGTTATGTAATTTTGAAAGCTTTACTCTTAAGGATGTTTTGTTTCCATGCCATCTGACAGCACCTCTGACTCACATCCTAACACTCTGCATATTCACCATAGTCCACATTCTGTTATTAAAGTGATTCACATGAATAGTTTGGTAGGTATCAGTGAGAAAAAGATGTGGTATGTTTACTAGGTTTTAATCTAAAATTGATTAACAAAACAATACCTTTTTTTTTTTCTTTCTCCTTTATATGTTATAGAGGACAAAAAGAACGAAGCAAGCCTTTAAAACCTTTGTGCAAATAATTTTTTTTTCTTGAGTTATTTTTTGAAACAAAAAGACTAACCTGTTTTCAGAGGGTTTCCAAATCCTGAATTTCATGCCAAGTCGTCATGCCTGAAGTATAGCTACTGTGCTCTTAAAAAGAGGAAGCTCTTAGTTGTCATAAGGCATTTGTCATTCTTTTGCTTATTTGCTGAAGTTGATGTTCTGTTAGTGGTTTTCCTGATCTTTTAATATTCTTCAGGGCTGAGAATGACAGGAATGCAACAAAGGGGAAAAAAAGTCATCTCTGTAGCCAAGATGCTCTGATGAATGCCCAAGGATGGGTCAGCTGTGAGCAGTACAGAAAAAAAAAAACAAACAAACAAACAAAAAGAAACAACAAACCAAACCAAAACAGAAAATAAACTGTATTTTTAAAGAAACACTTCTTATGACATGGAACTTTTCAGATTCTCCTATGAAATTGCAGTTATTCTTGCATATCTGATAGAGCTAAAGAAAAGAACAGCGTGGAACAGGAGGCAGCAGTGATTTACTACTAAATGTTAAAACTGAAATAGGGATGTGGAAAAATGCTTTAACTCCAAATCCTTAATTCATGTTATTACCACCATCAAAAGAAAGGAAAAGAATGACAGAGGACATGCTTTTGATATGCTCCTCCTTGCTTCCCAGACCTGTAAATTATTTCAACTTCTTCACTTTCCTCTTATCTTCTAGGTGCCATATGACATGAATCTAATTCACTTTTGTCTGTATCTTGCTGAGAAAAGTTGTCATTCCTAATAATCAGAAGACTGGCTCTGATCAGTATGAACACTCATCTGACCCCCCGCACTGAAACCTGTGTTGTGTTCAAACTACACATAACAGCTGACATGCCCAGCACCAGGAAGAATGTACTCCATCAGTATAATGCACTTTGCTGAAATCTCTAGCTCTGTTGAAAGCAGTTTGGCTGAATCTGCATTCACATTTTGGAAGGTCTGAGAGATAGACCAAGTGTTTTCGTGCTTTTGAGACATAAGCCACTGTGCTTATGAAAAGCCTAACCTATAGAGCACTGTTAACTGGCCTTTTAAATAATCATTAAGTATTGGATTCTAGGAAACAATTAACAACAAAAAAAAAATTGCCACTTTTTTCACTCATGAATGATTTGTAAAACAGACTATATCTTTTCTGTATTTATTTGCTATTCAGCAATCTATTTTGTCAATACTTCTTGGCCATGCTTTTTCCATGGGTCAAGTTTGTGCAAATATTTAATCCTTTAAATTCCAGATATTTTGAGTGAATATACATGACAGGTTTATATATTCTGAATGAGTCTGACTCATGCAATCAGGTTTTCTATATAAATGCTGTTGAATTCAAATTAAAAAAATATTTTCTCTAAGTATCATACATTGTATTTGTCAGAAGTGTTATTTGCAGTGGTAGTCTTTTTTGGGCCACCTAATATTTGTGTAGTTATTTCCTGGATTACTTTCAAGCTGATGTCCCAGAAATAGTGAATTACTTTCTCCTGATTCAGGGTCCACCACTTCTAACTATCACAGAAAAAAAGAAACAAGCAGCACTGGGTTTTTGCTTTCTCTAGGATTTAAAAATGTCTCCCCTCTTTCATTTAGTCATGTGCTGTAACCATATTTAGCTCAACAGAGGCTCTCTGTTTGCTTATTCCTCTTAGTGTTTTGAGCAGTACCCTCTTAGTCACTCTCTTAAGTCTGAAAGAGTTACTTTCTTAGATACATGAATGTGTCAACTCCTGGGTGACAAAAAGATGAACTGAAGAGGTTGGGGTTTTTTGTTTGATCCCTTTTACACATCCACAGAAAGATAGCAAATGTGTATGAAAAGCAAAGGCTACAAATATGCCCTATTAAGATATCAGAGGTGAAAGCAGATCAGTAGAAAGGGTTAATTGCCTGATGAAGAACTGGAAATGTCAAGATAGTATAAGGCAGAAAAAGAAAGGGTAGAGGAGTAAAGAACAGAACAGAGGATGCCAAGATTCAGCTACACAGGAATAAAAAATTCACCACAGAATTTCAACAGAGGAAAGAGAAATAGAAAAAGAACCTAGAAAACAAGACTGTATTTTCTACAGAATACCTACTTCTGTAAGGGTAAGTAATCCCAAAGGGCACTACTAATGACGTTGATGGGAAGTATGTGGGGCTAGCAGTGCCCTGCTTCATTATGTTCATATGGCACCTGTCAGTAGAACTGTATGTGTGCAACTACTGGCAAAATAAGAACAAAATTTGGCCATATGGCTTGCATTTCATCACAGTGTTGCCTTCGATCAGTGTAAGTGGCAGATAACTTGTGATTGCATCCTCTTGTCCATCCACCTGACAGCACTAGTCCCCTGCCATTCAAATCTGTCTTGTCCCTGTCCTGACCTCCCAGCTGCTGCTGACACACTACTCATGTTGCCTATGCTACTGTTGTTCCTGGTAATGACTGGTCTCTTCTGGTCTTCCTTAGACTTTGTGCTGCTTCACCAGCAGCTCCAGCTGCCTCTTCCCATCCTTCTGTGACTTATTCCCTTTAGCTATATTGCATTCATGCTGTGTGCCCCTCTACAGACTGTTACATTGGTGAGGTCAGGATTTATATGAAACTGATTTAGTCCCCTGTAGGCTGGATCCCAACTTGTTTATTTACATCTGCTTAAGACATAATGCATTTCCCTCAGTAAAATAATTTTCTAACCTCAGCAGTTCCATTGTTCAGTCACAGACACGGGAAAGATGAGGGCTCCTGCATTGTTCAGGATTTCTAGGCACAGAATCAGTTCTATTGTATTTTCTGAAACTGCCAGTCATCTTACAACCTGTCTTTCACCAAAGGAAGAACTTTGATTAAAGACAAGCAAGTCTGGCTGTCAGAGTCCTCTTTTTTTACGTAAGTGTATTTCTTAGTTAGTCTTCCAACAGATTTTTTTTTTTTCTTTATGCTCTGGATGTATCATTCAAAACCTGCATCACATGGATTATGTACAAACATGAAAGCAAGAGTAAATTTTAAATATCAACACAAAGTGGCATTTCTCACATTGTGACCTGACAAACCACAAGTACCTCCTAGCTCCCATCAGAGATAAGTTTAAAAATTGCTCATATGATAAGGCCAATCTTTTTGCTGCATTCCCTAGGACTAAACAAACCTACTTCCATCAGGATTAATCAGTATTAAAAAGGCTGCTTGGTTTAACCTATCTTGTGTGCTCCTGGCAAAGATAACAATATCCATAATCAGCCTAAAGGTCAAGCCAGTATTCGTTTACCTTTGAGGCACTGACAACATCACTTACTGAATTTTTTCTACCTTCGGTAGTGGTTTTGTCTTGTCAGTCACTAAATGAGAGCTATTAACAGCAGTAGAAAACTATGCTTCATTTACAGAAACCAGATGTACAATGACAGATATGTTAATTTGAAATACATTTAGTAACTAAATTTCAGTAGCATATTTACTTCAGATAGTTGCCAGGAAATCTGAGAACTTACCTTACTACAGAACTAGAGCATGCCTTATAGCAACACTGAACAGTTTCTCAAAATATGTTGACTCACACTGTCCTCAAAAAAATCTAATTTTCTTTGAACCATTATTTCTGAAATTGTGAGGCAATAAATACCAATGGAATACCTTGGCTGAGCAACACACTTGTGTCCTCTGTTTTGAATTTGATAAGGTAACTTTGATGTATATATATAATTGTCTATATATTTTTTTATCTATGTCTATTTGTCTATAGATAGTCAGGATATATAGGATATCTACAGATAAAAATACATCTAGAAATATTTAAATGGATCTAGATCATAAATAGATCTAGATAGAAATAGATTGATAACTATCTGGAAATTTATTTATAGATCTATATAGTTAATTATTTCAAATGACCTAAGTCTACAGTAAGACCTTTTACTGACTACTGTTTGGATGTAATTTAACATTTAAGAGGAGACAGAGAATATTGACCATAATAACACATTGGTATCATCCATCTTTTGTGACTCTGATTTTTCTAAGGTAATTCAATTAGATTTAGTTAGATCATTTGTTTTTCTAATATGAAAAGTTTATTAATCAGATAAGCCGCATCTTTCTTCCACTTAGATACATCAAGTTCTGTAAACATCTCTGAGAAAAATTTCACATAAAGAAGTAGCACATTTTGAGAAATGTGTCTTACTCATTATTTACTACAAAAAGTTTCTCTACCTTCAAATAATTATTAATAGAAGAAAGAATTAATACTTTCATAATATTGGGTTTATTGTTTTCCTCCACTGGAGTTCTAGAGTGCAAATTTTCATGGGGTTTTTTTTCTGCAAATATGAACAAAGGAAACCATACTTTTTATAAACAAATATGTATGCTTTCTTTTGATACTACATCTTCAGAAGCAATAATCACACTGCACTATGAAAACTGAAAATGTCATTCATGCTGGACTCATGAATATAAATAATGTATACTAAATTTTGAGTGAAATTAAGCTTTAAAAAGTGAGCTGAAATGGCTTATAATGGAGAAAAGAAATTTCTTATACTTGAAATAAAATAGGAAGAGTAGTGGGGAACATAGTTAAAAAACTTTCAGGTTTCCTTCAAAGTCTGCAACTATTGAGATACTTGAATTGATAAAGTCCTGTAGATTTTGGCAGATCCACAGACAACAGACATCTGTATTATATTTCAGTGGGAGTACAAAATCATATAATAAATTACTATATCATGTTTCAAAAATGTCAAGCATATTTAAATGCATGGAATAAGGTCATTAACAGTAGCAGCTCCTCTTTAAAGGTACCTGACTGGCTAGCTAGATCAGTTTAGTAATACAATAAAATTGTCATCAACTTGAGTAGTTTAACAGGTTGACTAATTAAAGATCAAATTGTTTGTGTGGTATAACTGATAACTCTGTTAATAAGAAAATAAACACAACTTTGCAAAGGGAAGTATATGTTTGTAGCAATGGTGAACTGCACTTCCAAAATGAAGGTGATAACCAGCAGGGAAGAAATGAAGTGCGTGTAATTAAAAATGCCTGGAGAAAATGCAAGTGTAAACAAACCACAGAAATTACATTGTTTGTACAAAGCATAGGAGTGATTCCTATACATTAGAAAAGTACCCAGCAAAAAGAAACACTGAGGGTATCAAATTAATTTCTAAGTTCCAGCTACTGGAGATGGTCAGAGTCATATAAGGCTGATGATGCCCATGTGATGCTACACGGGTCAGCAGTCTCTGTGTCCTCTAATAGGCAGAATGTACACCAATTTCCAGCAGCCCAAGAAGGGGCCGGGGGGTAGGGGGGGGGGGGGGGACGGACAGACTAATAAAGTCCATCTGTTTGCTGTGACAATGCCACAATTTTTAGTACTTGGAAGGCTTTCACATTTTTTGTATTAGGGTAAGGGAAACAGCAGAATCCAAATGAGATGGAAAAGTAACAAAATAAAAAGCTCATACAAATAGATTTTTTTGCTTTTTGTTGGTTTTTTTTTATTCTTCCTGAAGACCAACAGACTTTGAGGAAGGGTTAAATGTAGGATGTGGTGGGGGAGGGAATGGCCAGATTGCCAAAGTTGCTGGTCCTGCTCCTGTCTGGGGGTTGAGGGTCAGGGACTGAGGGTGGATGACACATGGGAGGAGCCACTTCCCTCCATGCAGTGCCACCATCATCACAGACTGTTTCCCACCCTCAAAACTACTATACAACCTATACTACACTACCACTATACAAGTGTCTGGTCCCACTTTTCTTAGATCTGATATAGGTCACACAGGCAAAGGTGCTGTCTCCCAACCGTGCCTGCTTTATTGCTTAAAGCAATGACAAGAACTATGTACATATTATAAATATATAGATTAAGATAGAGAATCTTTTATGTCCATTAATTTCCCTCCCCAAGGACATACAACCCAATTCTGTAATGCCTAATGTTCCTGAATACTTGGAAACCACATTAACAATTTTCAGAAGGGCTTCAATGTTAAACAAGTTTAAAGAAATTTTAGTTTTCCTGTGTTGCCATAAGTCGTTAAGAAAAAATAAAAAACAGAAAAGTAAGCTCATTTCATTTTGTTTTCCTAACATTTATTTTATTATGCAAGAATATGTTTGTTATTCTTTTATCATGCTGTATCTCTTGCACTGATTAGAGGTGCATAGCAATAATAATATGGTAATTTTTTATTTCAGTAAATGCACCTGTAGACAATTAGAATTTCGCTATCTGTATATACATATTACATAATCTACAATATTTACCAGAATATAGCAAACAACATTGACAGATATGTATGAAAGCACCAGCCTAGTCTGCACTAATTGTTTTTAAGGAAGTTCTGCTTCACCCTTTTGAGCATTGATTGCTCACTTAGCTTCTAGTTGTTATTGCTACTAATCACTGGGTTGCACCACCTTTGTCCAACCCTTTGTTAAAATCAGAACCTGGTAGTCTATAACTAGCTTAATATGTAAGTATGTCTGCATAATCTGCTTGTTGTACTGTGTTGTGTGCACAATGTCCCCCTTCTGTTTACTTCTGTGGAGTATACTTTCACTAGAAAAATGTTTTAAAGAAATAAAAAACCCCAAAGAACTGGATGAACTGCGTCTGCCTGGGATAGAGTTAATTTTCTTCATAGAGGCCTGTGTGGTGCTGTGTTATGGATTTGGACTAAAACAGTGTTTATAACACACCAGTCTTTTGGCTACTACTGAGCAGCAGTTACACAGTATCAAGGCTTTCTCTTTTTTCCCCATTGTAACCTGCAGCTAGTAGGCTGGGGGTACACAAGGATTTGGGAAGGGACACAGTCAGTACAGCTGATATGAATTGGCCCAAATGATATCCCATACCGTATGATATCAGGTTCAGCAATGAAACCTCAGGGAGAAGAGGATGAAGCAGACACATTTGTGGTTATGGTGTTTATCTTCTCAAGTAGGCTCTATGCATGCTGAAGACCTGCTTCCCTGGAAGTATCAATTTTCAGAAATTCATCAACAATAGTATGTACATTGATTTTGGAATACATGTTTCAAAGCTTACACCTGGATGTTGACTCAAACTTTTCTAAAGTAGTCTTCTTTTCTAAGAAGAATGTCAGTTATTTAATAAAATATGTAATAATGGTCTTAACTTGGTAGGGATGTCATTTGGTTAATTATCCAATGATTAACTGAGATTTATACAATATTGCAAGAAACCATTACCAATATTTTGAGTTCTCATGTGCTGCATCAGGAGAAGCCAATGACTCAAAGCTCTACATAGCTGTCTAGTAATTTCAAACAAATGTTCCTCAGATGCTTCTCTAAATGAAAAGACCATTGATTACAGAGTACAGCTGGTTAAACTGAACAGTGCAAACATGTCAAAGCAGGAGAAAGAAACAATGAAGGCTGCTTATCAGAGAATGACCAATTTATGTTGAGGTTATCTATCCTCTTTTCAAGTGTTTAAATAATATAGTTGAGAGTGAACAGTACACCTCTGACCACAGACATTCAAAGAGAAGTAGCACCTTCTATCTCTGGCTAACAAGATGTATCTCACCTTTTTGGAACATCAGCATGGTTGTAACAGCTCAGTTTTGTCACGTCTAGGATGGTAAAGTAAACTTCCCTTTATCCTTATCTGCAGTAACTAATAGACATTTCAGCTGACTACATAATCTCTGATACAATAGAAGAATTTGAAGAGAAACAGAAAATTGCTGGAAAGTGCATGTTGGTACCTGTAGTCCTCAGTCCACAGATGTTTCTCTGAGGTTTTGACCCACTGAGCCAATAACATGGACTGTGTTACAGTGGTTGGATGGTTGATTGGTTTGTTTGTTTACTGCAGTGTCTATGGTCAAGGAAAATGTTAACTAACAGAACTCAAGTACAAATTTGGTAGAGGTAGAAAACCAGATTAGAAACCTGAGATCACACCCTGAAGATATGGGGATGCTCTTCAAGGTCATCATTGGTCCCAAGGGTAAAATTCCTCCTCCTAGACTGACAATGAAACAATAGGCATATTGCTTCTTCAGAACTCATCCACAGCAGTGTATATATTGATTTTTGGTGATATGTTGCATAGTTTGCATGTGGGTCTTGTCTCAAACATTTCACAAGACTGTGGGCATGGGGACAAGGTAGAACTAAACTTTAGAAAACTGAGAATTAAGTAGTGAAGAACATTAGAAAAGTAGGAGTAGGACTACCATCAATAATAAATTATAGCTCTTTATATAGATATTATATAATAAACAGATAATATTACGTATTTGGCCATTGTGACACACTAAATTGACTTTCTGCCTTGGCCAACAAAAAAAAAGATACTATCATTATGAAAAAGTGTACTTGCATTCTATTTTCATTCTATGCTTGCAAGAATCACTGTTGTCACACAGAATAAGTCTTATAAATTTTGAGGCAAACTTTTACAAATAGATTCCTTTCACAGAAAAAATAATCATTAGTACAGATTGTTTCATACCTAAATAAATAAGAATTCTAATGCATTAAAGATCTTGACAAAATACTGTAGCTTAATTTTCCTTTCATTGCTATATACAGCCAACACTCTTTTACATTTCTGTGTGACCTATGGCATTACAAGCAGCTCCTGAAACACTGATAACTGAGTAAGATCATGAATGGAGCATTTTAACAATGTATATTTTCTTTCCTTCAAATGCATATGTATCAATTGCACTCTAAGAGAAAACTACATAACTGCAAATAGTAGACATATCCTTCTGTAGTAGATGTGGGTGATTTACATGTTACTGTACCCAAGATGAAGAAAGAAAATAAAAATATCCCAGTAAATAAGAGTTTTTCAGAATAATGGCACTATGCTAACATTGAAAGGTGGTTTTAATGCATTGTAATGTTGTCAGAATCCCTGGAAAATGGGAAGAAAGAAAAGTATGTATTGATTTAGAAAGTAATTTGGGATACTCTGGAACAAAATGAGAGTATGCTATGGCAAGGCCAAGCATTACCCACAATAGAAATAGATGTTTAAATTTACCATTGTTTGTAAAGAATAGAAGAAAGGAAACTGCAGTGTAAGGTACTTGTTGCATAAGATGCAGAGTGACTTCAATATTTCACATACTTTGTGTTAACTCTTGTAGTTAACAGCCAACATTGCTTTTTATTAACTATAATCTAGGACTACTTCTAGAACTAACTTTGCAATGAAAGAATTTTTGGGGCCACCAGCATCAAGAAAGTATCATGTTAGAAACACTTCTGTGTGAACTACAGTGTTCTCCATCATCTGTCATTTATCACAATTATGCATTTTATCAAACCTTAAAAATGTCCAACCAGCACTTTTCAAACAATAAACAATCTCTCAAGAATTACTTGAAGAAGTAAATGGATAAAACGCTATTTTTTTTCACCCTTCTTTCAAACAACAATCATAGTTTTGTAATCTTATCCCAAGATAAAGATATTAAAACTAGAATATTCTATCTATACATCTTCCAACACAAAGCAAAATTCCCAGTTGTTGTGCATATAAGAACATCTCCCTTTAATTTAAAGACTAAAAGAATTACTGCTAAAAAAGACAAACATGATGATAGATAAGATTAAACAGATAGCTCTCAAACCCTTCTCCCAACAAAAGAGTTGCATTAACAAAATAATTTTAAAAATATATTGCAGAAGTTCAAATTCAGTTTTTTAATTTTATTTTTTTAATTTATTTATTTTATACTCAATAAGTAAATGACAGCTAAACTGTGTTGCCTTTTCAATCAAAATGTTTTCTATACATTACCTTGTAAGTTCTCTAAGGAGACAAAAGCATTTAAGTACTATATATTGTCATTAACCTCAGTTGTCTGTGTCCTTTATTACAGTAAAAAATGTAATTGAACAATAAACGTCCTTTTTATATGAAGACCACTTTCCCTCTAAGGTGATTGGGAGACAATGTTCACCATGTTCTGAATGGGTCAAATAACAGAACTTCTGGAAAGCTCTTGAGAACTGTTCCTAGTTTGGGAATCCTCGCTGCCATTGCCTGTCATATTTTTAATTTGATAATTGATCCATACTACCATTAGTACAGGGGAAAAATATTTTCAATATAGCTATCAAGAAATTAATACATTTTTAATGACAAGCTATATGTTCATGACATTGGTAATATAACATGCTTAATTGATATTAAAAATGACCAAAAAAAAAAAAAAAAGTCCTTGCAAAGTTATATGAAAAAAAATCACCTACTGATAGCCAGACATCAAAAGTAGAAATCACACTAGAATTTTGTAGTCTACACTACAGGAAACCACATCACTGATATTTATAGTTGTTAAAAGCCTTTAATCAGATAACCCTGTCTATCTCAAAATTGAATCTCTTTTTCAAACTCCCCAAGATCCTGAAAATGCCTACTTATAGATCTCAGGTATCAACCCCAGTGAGGTTGGATGAGCTTTACAGTAGTTCAAGGTCTATCAATAAAGTAAAAGATTGAAAGTAAAATCACCAATCACAGCCTTGCTGTGAATATATTCTTCCCTCAGATTCACAGTACCCTTGTACACAGGAGGGCAAATGCTGTTTCTTATGGTGCAGAAAGATGAGGGACAAGCTAGAAGGATGCCAGAGGGTGAAGACATACTTCCTCTCCAGCTGTGTGAATGTATTTACCTTTCACTAGGGGTTCTCTAATTGCTGTAAGAATAGCCCCTTTATACTAACAATATAATTTTCAGTGCTCTTTGTCAAACTTTCTTTATCAAACATTTATCCTGCTGTTAGCCTGTCATGTGATGCTTTTAAGCCTTTTGCTGACCACTTGAAGTTAATCACTTGAACTTCATTTTATGCACCTGCTTTCTTATTACAAATGCATTATTTCCTCAAATAGTAAAACACAGCTGTGCTACAGAAGTTTTACTCTCATTCTTTCCCACCCTACTTGGCTTCCTGTTGATTGAATCCCTCATTTCTGTGAATATCACTTTTCCATTCAGTGAAAAACAAATTGTTTTCCTAAAACAGACACATTTATCATAGTTTAGTACAATGGTTGGCACAAACAAAAGAGAATAAAACCAAGAATACAGATTACTAAAACTTAGTTTGTTACAAAATAATTCCTTCATTGGAAGGATGTGGTACAATGCAGATCCGTAAGTACTGTCTGGAGAACTGTCAACGTGCCAAGTACATTTTGGTTGCAGGGTTTTTTAGGTGAGAAAGCTCACTGAATGTGGATGTAACCAAAAGAAGAAAGATTCTTCAGAAAGTAAAATGTTTTCTCTTCCTTGTTATCAGGAAAGAAAAGCAGGGAGAAAGGTCCTCTATCATTTTCTACCTACCAGTGGGAGATATTTTATATAAAATATCAAAGAAAATACAAGTCTTCAGTAACTTTACAGAGTCCCTAGCTCTTTTCTCTGGACCAAAAAAAAGAGAGGAAAACAGAAAAAACCCCACAATAATTGTAGAATTTCATTGTGTTTTGTATAAAACTCACTATAACTGTATTTCAAAGGCTTTTTCATATTTTATTTTCTTTAAAACTATGCTCCTGGTATGCTATTATTTCCAACCAGAAACATGATTTTCACCATCTGTGGCCATTAACTGGTATTCTCTCAGTAACCTATTCCCTCCCTATTCTACCTGTCATAATACATGACTCTTACCCTGTTCCACTGTCCAGGCTGTCAAGCTTCCCTTTTTTCTAACACAATTCCAATCCATGTTTTTACAGTAGATTTCCACAGTTGCTGTAACTTTGCTCTTCTGATTCTGGCTTTTATTTTTATTTCTTATATATACTACAGAATTTTGTATTTTATTTCAATATTTATAAAAGTTTATATAAAGTAGAAGTTCCTTAACTCTGGAGAAAAATGGGTATCATATAGAGACACTTAGAAAATTTCATTGTTAAGCAGTGGTCAGATGGCTCATAGCTATTCTTGTATTATTCCATGCTATACAGTGGGGTCAGTGGGGGGTGGGATATATATATAAAAAAATACTTCCATTATCCTAGCTTGAAAAAAATGAGGTCCATTATTTACAGACAATGCCATATTCAGATCTCATACTAAACTGTAAGTAGTATCAATACAAGATAATACATCCTTATGGCAACACTAACACCATGAATAAGAAAGAGCAAAGATAACAGAAATTCAAGTCAACAAGCAGCTTACATACAGCACAATGGATCCAGTCTACATGCATTCAGTTAACTGATGTCTACTTATCTCTGTGTCACATTGGTTTTAGTCTTAAAAGAGAGGTGTGGACATCTGATAAGGCTGTTAAGTCTACCTGTTGTACGTGCAGTTTTAAAAGGCAATCAAAATAATACAGGGAGAGATATGAAATTACTGAATGAAATTTTATGGCCCATACTACGCAGGAAGTCAGACTAGATGGTCATAGTGATTGCTCTGAGACCAAAATTTACAAATCCAGGAAAAGAATAAATTATTAGCTTGAGTATGAAAGGGAAATCCACTGATAAAAATCTAGAACTGACAAAGGAATTTCAAAAGAAACGGGCTCCTAAGTCTTTTTAAACTCATTTGGAAATCTCAACTAATGCTCCATGTCAAATAAAATCACTATAATTGTTCTTTTTATCTTACCCTAGAGAAAGGAGCTGCTTTTCAAGACAGGTTCAGAGACTTTTTGGAGGGACTATTTTTTTTTTTTGTAAACTTTCACCTGTAAAACTGTCCACTGCATGAGGATAAGAACAAAAAATATATGAGAACAAAAACACATGAACAAAAATTTGTAGCCTATGGAGGATACTGAAATATAAATTCTCTGATTTTCAGCATTTCACAGATAGAGGTGAATAATGGACATTTTCTTGAAAATAAACCCTTGCTGTTCACTGTTTTTGCTATCTCATATTCTTGCATTTGTTTAGAAGTGTACACTCTAACATAGGTAAGTTTTTTTAATTATTAACAATTCCTTACTTAGAAGCTAAAGTTGTCTGAAATACAAAGTAAAACAAATAAAATAGATTGATGGTTGTTCAAAGCTGCTCAGAGCTTTGTAATGCTAAAATAAGATCTAATTTTTATGATTTGAAGTATAGTTCCGTGTAACTACATTCAGAGCCCAAAGCTATAAACCTTGGAGATTTGCTACTCTGTTTTCAAAAATATACCTTCCTGCCCCGTAGTCACATATCAGCCTTAGCAGAAGTTTTTGGTATTGAGCTACCTATATGCCAACAGCTTTGGAGTTCTAATTTCTGTTTACAAACCTGCATTATAACTAAGTAATTAATTGAAGTTTGATTTTTATTTTTTTTTTTAATAGAAGGCAAAGGGGCCCAGCTGCACATGTTGAGATACCACTGAAAGAAGTAGCCAAATGTGACAGTTCCTATTTTTAAAAAGAGCAGTTGTTTTAATAATTCATTTACACTGAAGTGTTATCTGAGAGTGATATGGAATCCCTCATCTTGTTTTCCTCAAAATGTACTAGCATGTTTAGCAACCAACTAAGTTCTGATTGCCAAATGTTGGGAAAAATTAGATCTCTGTAGCTTAAAAGCTGCTATTTATAGAAGTCTGTAACATATCTAAGAGAAAAAGATGTCACATTTTTAAATTGAAACATTTGCACAAGGCTTTAATAAGATATATTTTTTAAAGTTCTGAGTGAATTTTCTTTTGCTGAATATACTCTTGGTGTTTTAATTTGGTAGCCATGGATCCCTGCCTTTTGCAACCCAAAGAGACTTGGCTCCTTGATATCTAGTGTATCCTTTCTTTCAATTCAAACACCTTAATTATTTATTTTTTTACTGTTCACTCCTTTTTCTCCATGGCAACAGGCATACCTGTGCAAAAAACAGGAAAATACCCGAATATTCAAGATCCTCTTCTTTCACTGAGGATGTTTTTTCTCATCTTTTATCATTCTACATTTCATGGAACCCACCAAAGGAGTTTCCAAAGATTTCAAAAGCTGGTAGAGGTCATATCTACTAGAAAACTGATATTTCTCCCAATGCCATTCGCATAAGCTTCCATTATCTGTAGGAATCAGGAAAAGCAAAGCATAAATAATACCTTTCCACTAGCCATTTTTTTCATAATATTTAAATTACATACTTTAAAAAAAAATAAATTAGTGAATTATACAGATATTTCATTTAATAAAGAACTTAATGGAATTTTATTTCTAAAATAACTTTGCACTTTCCTTTTTCAGAGGTGGGACCAGTTGTCACACAGGAGATGTCCATAAATGTTACTTGTATAAGGAAATAATAGGACTAGGAACTTGACTTTGGGAACTACATAAAATTCTATTTTACAGGTGTATATTCAGAACTGACTATGGGAAAATGACATCCAGAAATGCTCACATAGTCTGCTGTGACACAGCTTTAAAATAAACCCACAGGCTGCATTATATTTGCCTCAGGAACATTGCAAGAAAACAGATGTTATGGCAATAATCCTTTAGAAAGAAGGACCAAAAAAAAAACCCAAACAAGATAAGAATAAAAAAATAAAACAAAAATATATCAAAACTGAATGTGAGAAGAATTTTAGAGGGGTAAACAAGCAACATTCTACTTCTCAGTTTTTAATAATAAATAATAATGTTATCTGAAGTATTAATAAAGTGTTAATGAAATATAAGTCTCACCATACGAAGACTGTACAACAATAGTGCATACATGAGTATGAACGATTGGAATGGAACGTGAAGAACATTTTAGCTTTCTTACTTGTTCTTCTCCTCAGTGCTCAGTGCTTCAGTAGATATACAATTCATTTGATGATGATGGAAAAAGTGATTTGGAAAATGATGTAAATATTCACATCTTCTTCCTAGTAAAAATAAATAGTACTTGGCAAGGAAAACCAGTTTATGATTAATCAAATTTCTATTGCACAATTTATCACAGATCAACCATTCTACAAAAATCAGAGTGTTGACATTCATGCGGATGAACTTGGAATTATTGAAAAGCAGCAATGAAAAGAAAATGGTGAATTCTTTCTCATGTATCCACTTCACCTCAATGTATTAACTTTGTTTTCTACTGTACTACTTGTGTTTGATATGAAAAAATATACTTTCTAGCAGGGTCAGTGAAAAAATGCTTCAAGGGAGAGATTTTAAATTTAGAAATCAGGCTTGGACAATTTTTTCTCCCAGAAAATATGTTGATTGTATTACAGCAGATGTTATCTAAATATCTAAAGTAAAGCAAAATCGAATTCCCATGGAGAAGAACAATGCAAGACAGAAGTCAACACCTAGAATGAGGTTATTGCTTTTATGTTTATGTATTTGATGTAGTACAGAAGACAAATGATGAATTGTCTCTCAGTTCCTTGAAGGATGACAATAAACCATTGCTATCCTTAGAGGGGAGCAACTGTTAGAGGTCTATCCTTAGACCCTTGTCCTTTAACTGACCCCAAACAGCCCACCTCTCAGTGTGTTACAAGAAGAAAGGGATTCAGCAAAGGGTAAGTGAGGAAGGATGAGATCTGTATTCCATTATTGGATGCTGGCAGAATTAAAGGAGGAATAGAAAACAGATTATAAATTTTCTGAAATTTCTATTCCACTTCATTTTTTTTCTTGGTAGGACAAAACAATAGAAAGAGGGAAAAAAAAAATGCTAGTGACATCCATTTGCTTCCAAAATAAAAACAGGAAGTAAGCCCAGTCATGGTATTCAATAAGAAAGAGGTGCTGAGAATAAAGCTGGAATGTGCAGTGCTTTTAGTGGCTTTCTTAGCATAAAGCTTATACTGGAGCAAGACAAATTCATAAATGTTCTGCAGTATCTAAAAGGTTCATACATTCAAGTGAGTTTGCACAATCACTTAATGAATGTATACAAATAATGAAGCAATCAATATAGAAACTTCATACTCAGATTAAGAATGGTTTTGCAAATCAATATACTTTTAGAATTTTTACAGAAAGTTTTTATATTCAACCTTTTCCCTTTTGCCTGGACTGTACAGCATGCTGACAGGGCTGCAAATACAAACCAGATTATGGCCTGAAAGCGATCATCTCAAAGGTGAAAGGGCTTTTGCTCCAGAGCTGTGCCGAATCAGAACTGAGATATGTAATGGCAGCAAAAAAAGTCAGTAGACATACTGATATGTCTTTTCTGGAGATCAATACTTATATGAGCTCAAACAAACAATTCTCTGTGGCCATGTACTTTCAGTAAAATGGAAGAAAACAATTTCAGCCATGACACCGAGTTTATCAAAGGACACATCATTAATCTCACTTGCCCACCTTCATCAGCTGACCTGCTGGAAATAAAAAATCACAGCTACCACTTAAGGTTTTGGACAATGTAATGTGCTTAACATGTAAAAAAAATATTCATTGCTATGAATTAGTGAATTAATTTTTTCTTTCCTAAAAATGCAAGTCTGCTAAGTATTGCTGTAGAAACTTTAATAACCAAGAAATTTAAAAGAAATTAATTTTAAGATGTGTAGTTTGACATACTTCTATTTTTTTAATGGCTTCATTGAAAAATTTACTCCTGTTTTCACTCTTCAGTGGAACAAGGTATCTCTTTTAAAATGTGGGGTGCATTACATTACTATGATGGCATTCTTTTTAAAATAATTATATAGTTTCCCCTTTTTTCTTCATGCTGAAGATTAATTCATTTGATTGTAAATATAGTGTACTTTTATCCATCACTAATTCTGGAACTGTTGTGTAAGTAGTGTAAAATATTATATGAGATATCAGAAATATTCTTTTAAACTATAGTAATGGAAAGATTTATGGGTGTGTAAATCACAATGAAGTGTGAGAAATAAGACTTGAGGTGAATTACAAGTTTCATGTAGTGACACTGATCCTCTGTATTCAGTTTGGATTCCTTTTTGTTGATTGCAAGGTTTAGGGTCAGGGCAGCTGCTTAGACCCATAACAGACGCTCTCTATTAAACCCTCTCCCTTCCCAAAGGGGAAGAGAAAGGGAATAAGGGAGAGAGATGTTGAATCTAGAAAAACTTCAATGAAAATAATAATACTGCTACTAATAAAATGGAATATATACCAATAAATGCAAAACCATTATCAAACCCATTCCCCCCAATGGCAATTGCGTCACCATTACCACTGATGCTGGGGAGCAGGCACTGTGGAAGCCCCAGACTGGACTCAGAAGCAGATAGGAATCAAATTAAGGAGCTGGATTATGGAACTAGATTCAAGAACACACGGATTGGGATCGAAGGCAGCACGGACAGAGTCCTCCTTAAATGCTGGCCATTGTTCTGCTCCCTTCAGAAACTGAAGATACTTAGAAGAGACTGAGTTGCGAAGTAAAATCACTGAACTGAATTGTTCTGTTCTAACTCCAACCAGGAGAGTTCATTTCCCATTTAATTTCATTTTTATTTCTGTTAATGTTTTGTGATGTGTCACTATCTGCTAGATACAAGTCCCGAGAGCCGCCCTCCGGCGCGGGCCCGGCCCGTCCCGGCCCGTCCCGGCCCGGCCCGTCCCGTCCCGTCCCGCGGCACACCGGCAGCCCTCAGCCACCCAAAGGGGTTTCCCGCCTCCGGGCGCCAGGTGAGCAGCGGAGCCGCCCCGGCCCGCCCCGGCAGCTCTCGCGAGAGCCGCGAGCAAAGGGTGAGCGGAGCCGCAGCCGCGGCCACCGCCCGCCCCCCCGGCCTCAAGAACCTGCCCCAAAGAGCGGGGTTCCAGCGGACCCGGCAAAGCCGAGCAAAGCGGGGGTGGCCCTGCTGTCTGAGCACTCGGTCGCAGCGTCTGGACCAGCGATGGCTGACACCCGGGCAAAAGCTCGAGCGAGAAAGACTGTGGCGACGCAGGCAGCGGTGCCGTGGAAGCACGCGGGTGGGCAGGCCCTGGCTGCAGAGAGCGCCGGAGCCTGGCACTGCTGGCCGAGTGCGACAGAGAGAACAGCCGTGCCTGGTGCGGCCAGGTGAACGATCTGCTCAGCCTCGAGGCTGAAAGACTGAGGACAGTAAGGAAGCATGAGAGGGACACTGGCTGGTGGAGTCAGGCCCTACCATCCTTGAGGACAGGGCAGGAGGCGGAGGCTTCACTAGGAAGCGAGGATCCCCTCCTCTCTTGCCATCAGGTAAAAGGAGAGGATCTAACAGACGAAGGTGAATGGACAAAGGTCCCTGCTCGGTGAGGCAGGTGAATCCCATCCCAGCTTCCCTCCCCATTCCTGCTGCCCTTGTACAACAGGTATGGGGCTCTGGAAATTGAGGAACAAACAAATGACAGTGGAGATGAAGGTCCATCTGAGGAGTCACCCAAGGTAAGCCAGTCTCCCCCACGCATTTAGGACTAGCTAACAAGAAAAAAGGAGGGTAATTGTAGTCAGCAGCTCCCTTTTGAGAGGAACGGAGGGCCCCATATGCTGGATGGATACACAACATAGGGAAGTCTGTTGACTCCCTGGGTCCAAGGTTGGAGAGACTACTAGGAAACTCTCTGGTCATCAGACTACTATCCTCTAGTGGTTACCCAGGTTGGTAATGAAGAGGTTACAGAGAGAAACCTGAAAACAATTAAAAAAGACTTCAGGGCCCTAGGGAGATTGCTTGAGGGCTCAGGACCCCAGGTGGTGTTCTCCTCAATTCCTTCAGTGTCAGGAAAGAAAACTGAAAGAGGAAGGAAGACCCACCTGATTAATGTGTGTCTGAGAGGCTGGTGCCACAGACAGAAGTTGGGGTTTTCCAAACATGGAGAGTATCACACCGTGTGGGGTCTGGGGGAGACAGATGGGGTTCATCTGTCTCAAAGGGGGAAAAGAACCTTGGCGTGTGGGCTGTCTGGGCTTACTGAAAGGGTTTTAAACTAGGTTCGAAGGGGAAGGGGAAGGGGACAAAACAGGGCCGGCTAGAGTTGAGCCTAAGGATGGCAGGCTGTTGTTGGGAATGAAGCCATTAGCCCGGCTCAAGTGCATCTACACTAATGCACACAGCATGAGCAACAAACAGGAGGAGCTGGAAGCCATTGTCCAGCACCACAGCTATGACATAGTCGCCATCATGGAAACATGGTGGGATGACTTTCATGAGTGGAGAGCTGCAATGGATGGCTATGAGCTTTACAAACGGAATAGGCAAAATAGAAAGGGTGGTGAGGTAGCCATCTATATTAAGGACTGTTTTGATTGCATGGAGGTCAACAAGTGTAATGGACTGGTTGAATGCTTGTGGGTAAAGTTGAAGAAGGCCATCAAGGAGGATATCCTGTTGGGAGTCTATTATAGACCACCCAACCAGGATGAAGAATTTCATGAAATGTAGGCAACTGGCAGAAGCCACAAAATCATAAGCCCTTGTTCTTGTGGGGGACCTCAACTTACCAGACATCTGCTGGAAATAGAACACAGCAGAGAGGAAACAGTCCAGGAGGCTCCTGGAGTGCATGGAAGATAACTTCCTGATGCAGACGTGAGACCACCAGGGGAGGTGCCTTTCTAGACTTGTTATTTACAAGCAGAGAAGGATTGGTGGTGATGTCGTGGTCAGAATCCATCTTGGGCTTAGCAACCATGAAATGATAGAGTTCTTGATTCTTAGCCAAGTAAGGAGGATGGTCAGCAAAACTATTACCATGGACTTCCAACAGGCAGACTTCAACCCGTTCACATCACAGGTTAAGAAAGTCCCTTGGGGTACAGTCCTAGAGGGCAAAGGTGTCCAGGAAGGCTGGACTCTTTTCAAGAAGGAACTCTTACAGGTACAGGAGCAGGCTGTCCCCATGTATCATAAGACAAACTGGTGGGGAAAATGACTGGCCTGGCTGAACAAAGAGCTTTTGGTGGGACTTAGGAGAAAGAGGAGAGTCTACCACCTGTGGAAGAAGGGTCAGGCTACTCAGGAAAAGTATAGGGATTTAGTTAGGTCACGTAGAAAGAAGGAGGAAATTAGGGAGGCAAAAGCTCAGATAGAACTCAGCCTGGCCACCTCTGCGAGAGATAATAAAAAACATTTTTACAAATACATTGCCAACAAAGAAAGAACCAGGGAGAATCTCCATCCTTTATTGGATGTGAGGTGGAACATTGTTACCAAGGATAAGGAAAAGGCTGAGTTACTTAATGCCTTCTTTGCCTCAGTCTTTAACAGTCAGTCCAGTTATCCTCAGGGTATTCAGTCCCCTGAGCTGGATGATAGGGATGGAGGTCAGAATAATCCTCTCATATCCAGGAAACAGCAGTGAATGACGTGCTAAGATAACTGGACACACGTTATGTCTGTAGGGCCAGATGAGATCCACCCGAGTGCTGAGGGATCTGGCAGAGGAACTTGCCAAGCCTCTCTCCATCATTTATTAGCAGTCCTGGTTAACAGGGGAGGTCCCGGATGACTGGACAATGTGACACTTATCTACAAGAAGGGCAGGAAGGAGTATCCTGGGAACTACAGGCCTGTCAGCCTGACCTTGGTACTGGGAAAGATTATGGAACAGTTCATCTTGGGGGTGATCACAAGGCAAGTGCAGGACAAGAAAGGGGATCAGGCCCAGCCAACATGGGTTCCTGAAGGGCAAGTGCTGTTTAACCAACCTGAGCTCCTTCTATGATCAGATGATGCACCTGGTGGATCAGGGAAAAGCAGTGGATGTTGTCTACCTGGACTTCAGGAAGGCATTTGACACCGTTTCCCACAGCATTTTGCTGGAGAAGCTGGTGGCTTATGGCTTAGACAGATTGACCCCTCATTGGGTTAAAAACTATCTGGTTGGCCATGCCCAGAGAGTTGTGCTGAATAGTGTTAAATGCAATTGGTGACCAGTCACAAGCAGTGTCCCTCAAAGGCTCAGTTTTGGGACCAGTCTTGTTTAATATCTTTACCAGTTACCCAGGTGAGGGGATCAAATGCACCCTCAGTAAATTTGCAGATGACATGAAATTAAGTGGGAATGTCAATCTGCTTGAGGGTAGGAAGGCTCTGCAGAGGGATTTGGACAGGCTGGAGTGATGGGCTGAGGTCAGTTGGATGAGGTTTAACAAGGCCAAGTGCTGGGTCATGCGCTTTGTTCACAACAGCCCCAGGCAATGCTACAGGCTTGGAGAAGAGTGTCCAAAAAGCTGCTTGGTGAAAAAGGACCTGGGGGTGTTGGTTGACAGCCGACTGAACATGAGCCAGCAGTGTGCCCAGGTGGCCAAGAAGGCCAATGGCATCCTGGCCTGGATCAGAAATGGTGTGACCAGCAGCAGTAGAGCGGTGATTGTGCCCCTGTACTCGATACTTGTGAGATCACACCTTGAGTGCTGTGTCCAGTTTTGGGCACCACAGTATAAGAAGGACATTGAGGTGCTGGAGCAGGTCCAGAGAAGGGCAATGAGGCTGGTGAGAGGTCTGGAAAACATATCTTACAAAGAGTGGCTGAGGGAACTGGGGTTGTTTAGTCTAGAGAAGAGGAGACTGAGGAGACTTTATTGATCTCTACAACTACCTAAAAGGAGGTTGTAGTAAGGCTGGTGTTAGTGTCTTCTCTCAAATGACTAATGATAGGGTGAGAGGAAATGGCCTCAAGTTGCATCAGGGGAGTTTTAGATTGGATATTAGAAAGAAATTCTTAACTGAGAGAGTGGTTGGGCAATGGAACAGGCTGCCCAGGGAGGTGGTGGAGTCACCATCCCTGGAGGCATTTAAAAAACGAATAGATGTAGCACTTGAGGCTAGTGGTTAGGGAGATGTTGGGATGAAGGTTGGACTTGATGATTCTAGAGGTCCTTTCCAACCATAATAATTCTATGATTCTGTGATCAGAAGAACAGAATCACAGAATTGTCACAATTGGAAAAGACTTCTAACATCAGGAAACAAAATGAACAAAAAAGATAGGAGGGTAAAAGAATCTCTGTTAATGGTGGAAATGCACTGATTACATTCTGATGGATAAGTGAAATGATGAGATTCCATTTACTGTTGATTCACCTACATTAAAAAAATTTAAAGTATATCAGCTGTCCTGAGGAAGATTTCCCCATTATCTCTGAATTCAGACACACAGGAAATGTAATAACTTTAACTCCTTTGGGAGAGAAGTCATAATTTCATAGACTCATAATAAGATTACACAGACGTAATACTTCAACCAAAATAGGGATATCATGTAAAATGTCTATTAAATCTACTGCAATTAGTACATGCAGTAGCAGTATACTCCACAAGGAATAAGCATGACTAGACTTTCTAAGCAGAAACATTTGAGCTGCCTCTTCCTCCTCTGAGAGCTCCAGAGTAGGCAATGAGGGCAAGGGACAGTATTAACTAGCATGACAGCCTATCAAACCCATCTACAGATTGTCCACAGGCAAAGTACAGCAAAACCAGAGCACAAGCATGTTGTTTTGTACCCAGGCTATATTACATTAAGAAGTTGTCATTAAGGTTCCATACAAGAAAACAGTCCTTGTATACTGTCAACAAGTTCAAAGAATGACCGTAATGAATTGCAGTTCAAGACTTGCAAAACAGCATGTCAGATTCAGCTTGTCCTGTGTTCACAAAACAGAGTTTTTTGGAACCTGACCTTCTTTACCCTGACCCTTCTGCTCAGATTTTGAAGGCCACCTTTTCCCACAACACTGATTTTTCTGGGGGAAACTAGAGAGAGATTGTGTGGGATTCACAGAAGTGCTACTGACAACACTCAGTAGGAATCAACATTGTCTCACTATTCCCTTCCTATTAGACCTTAATTCTATTTTAATTCAAATACTGTATTCACTTTCTGTAAAAATCTGAAGACTATTTTCTGGTACAATCTTTTTGTACTGTGGAAGTTTTTAGTGGTAAAACAGACTTTCACACAGTTTTAAAAACTCAGAACAAGTTTCTTAGCCAAGACATTTAACTGCTGAGTTCTTTGAGATTTATGATAATTTCTGCTTGGTTTGGGGTTTTGTTTTTTGATCAACTTCATTTATTCTCTTCCTGGCAGTGATTTAAAAGTATGCAACTTTTAATAAGTTATTTGCTGCTGTCACTTGCTGTTTAGGATCCACTTCAAAGTAATGTTCCTATTATCTGAATATGCTTTGCAACCTTTCAGAATAGGGCAATATCCACTGCTTATCACCTATAAAAATAATTTCTACAGGGTTTTCACAGCGTTCATGTGGTAAAGGAAAACTCATTACAACAGATGAAAGATTGGAGATTTTGATTTATATTAAAATATTTAAAGAAGTATAACTGATCACACAAGATATAAATTTCTGTAGAACTGAGACCAAGGAAGTAAATTTTTTTTTTTTCAATTTTTTAAACTCAAAAGGCTATCCAATCATGAGAAAAGTGAACATATTAGTACTTCAGAAAAACACTCATCAGAAGTTCTTGATAACTCAAGAACATCAGAGAAAGAGATGAAATTAGGCCTGGATTAATGGAGTAATGTTCATTAACTGTTAATGTTCAGATATGGCCTAAAACCCCCAGTAATATTTTAAGACTTAACATTTTTAGGAGGTATTTCCCCATGAAATACCTTCATATCTGTGATTCTTCTATATTATGATGTACTTTATTCATCTGATAGTGATGTCAAAACACTTGGAATAGGCATATTCCTTATCTGGATGCTTTCAAAATCCTTTGGGGTTTTGGTACTTGAAACAGATGTTAATTCTTCTAGGGAGTTACACAGGTTGCTAAACAGCCTCAGGGCCCTACCATCTGACATGCATATTTTGGCCTGAATATTTTTTTGTATCCCGCTTTCAGAGTACGCGCTTTCTTCAGCATGAAAATAAATGGTAAACTTTGCCTTAGGAAATATTACTTTAATGTTTTTAGATTTACAAACTAAATCATTAGAACAGTTTCAAGGAGTCGAGTCTTTCTTGGTCACTATTATTAAACCAGGTTATGTTCATAATTTCTTGACAGTGAAGCTTTGTGTATTGACACAGATTAGCAAATGCCAATAAACAGAGGACAAAGCTGAAGCATACAGTTCTCAATAGCTTAGCATTTTGATGATTAAAAGGATATGAAACTGTTAATTATGCAGTGTAAGTTTCCATGAAAAACAGCTGCAAATGACAAATTCTGTTTCAGGTCAGAAAGCAAAGAAATATCTTAGGCAATTCCATGAACAGCACAAGAGAAGCTCTCCTCTATTACACACTGGATAAAACAAAGAGATGGAAAATCAGACATGGTTTTAATAGTTTATTCTCCTCTGTCAAAACAGAGTCCTGTAGGAATCCTTTTCATACATAACAAGGTTGGTCAGAGGGTGAAAAAAAATTAGAAGAGTGATGTCAGCATCCCGGAGGTGAAAAAATATAACACTCCATATATATTTTTTTTATGTTTTATAATTATGTATTTTATATATAATTTAAAGACAAATATTAAGTGCTGTGTTCCCCAAATTCACTAAAGGTATCCAACTTTGTTTTGTTGAGGTTCTGGAAAAAAGACCTTATTCTTCATATAATTGTGCCTGGCCTTATGTTTAACTCATTTTTATCAAGAGTCCATAAACAAACAAGCAAAGAACATCCATAGAAAATACGCATAGAGCAAAATAGATGATTTAGAAATTTTTCACTATTAAGTAAACTCTTCTACTCTTCAGACAGATAAGGTAAAAGTAAAGCACTTAAGTATTAGAAATATCACAATTTTTGAAAAATGTCTCTGAAAATTTCCTTTAAATATTTTTAAGATCCATTTGATCTATTTCACTTTAAACAAGGGGAAACTTTGGAACAACTGCATCAATATTCTTAAAGCAGCTAATCATCCTGAAAAAATTCGTGAGTCTAAACATAGATTAATGCTCAGTTTTTAGGGAAACGGAGTGGCTGAATTACATAATGAAGCCTAATTCTCTAAAAAGTCTGGCACATCTTTAGACTTATTTCCAAAATATGCCTTCTTGTTTCTTTCACCTTTTTTATCCTTCGTGTCTTCCCACATGGATTTATAGCTCTTATACTATCTCTATTTCTGTTCATAAGAGAAGTCAGAGTATTCTGAGTTGCTTGTCTTAGCATTTTGAGGTGACACAGTCTGTTCCTTCTCTTGCAAAATGTGTGTGTCCATATCTGCATTGAAATAGCATCATTTACAAGCAGCTGTGAAACCAGTTCTTCATTTTGTGCTGTTTTACTTTAGTATTTATGGCACATTTTAATATCTTTAAGTAATGGTACGAATCTCTTAACCAAGCAGAATCTTCTCAGTAGAACTGTTCAGTGCCCCATCTATTCTTCTATATCCTTTATATGCAATATAGAATCAATATTTTGTCAGTATGTCTGAAAAATGACAAGGTTTTCACATTCATGTAGTAAAGCACAGTGTTTTCTGTACAGATTCCTGTGAGAAATGAGTAAGTGAATTTACAGAAATCTTGAAAAGCAATTCAGAAAAGGAATGAAACTGGTAATACTACAGATGAGGGAGAGGTACTTAAATAGGTGGAGAAAAGAAAGAGTAATGTAAGCAGTGACACTATAAAGGTATTTCAATCAGTTTTAGCTATTCTAACATCCTTTGACTTCCACTTCATGTAGTGTTATTGTCAACATGTGTCTCCTTTTATCTCAATAATACTCAATCACTCAATCAAAACCAAGATTCATTATGCTTGAATGCTCTGCAGACAATACCTTGCGGCTTTCCTTGTTGATGTTGCTTAGGGGATTGTTGTAAGGTTTGTTTGGTTTGTTTGTCTCTTTGTTTTAAAGCTGCCACTATAAAACTATGGAAATTCATGCCCTATTACAATTAAAATGCAAAGTTATTTTGATACCAGTGCTAAATGCTTTGGATGACAGATCATAAGACCATTGCCAATAAAAGGTGAAGTAAGTGTTATAAATACCAAAATATAGCAAAGCAGATGACTACCTGCATAGATAAGATTGTATACAGCTTTAGATCACTGAAAATTAAATCAGTTGCTGTAAGCAATCTGTTGTCTAGGAGAAAAATCCCAACAAATTTGCTGTCAAAAGTATATGTGATCTTTGACTTTATACCATGTTAATGGAACTAAAAGCAGTCCAATAAGTACACCTTTCTAAGTGTTAAATTCATGATCATGGATGCAGGTCTGTTGACTCGTCAAAGGCCTTTGTTGACATATTAAGTGTACTACAATGTGCAAATCATCTTTCCATAGCTGGCAAGTGAGAAACAGAGTCTAAGGGAAGCCCAGTCTTGGCTGGTGACTGGAGACTAGATAGGATTTCCTACAGTGTGAGAAGAAAACCCAAAATATCAGATTTCCTTGTATTGGTTGGCAATCAAGCCTGGTGCTGACAGCAAAACTTGTCCTTGTAGAAGCCTTTCTCAAAGTAACATCTCAAATCCATTCTGCAGTTCAAGCTATCACTTTCTGGCACAATATATGTGTAGAGAGAATTCTTTTTCATATACATTAATGTCATTGGTCACCCTTCTCTCACAGTTATGAGCATACCAAATTATGGAATCATAGACTCATAGAATGGTAGAGGTTGGAAGGGATCCCTGGAAATCATTGAATTCATCTCCCCTGCCAAAGGAGGATCACCTAGAGCAGGCCAGAGAGGAACATATCCAGGCAGGTTTTGAAAGTCTGTAGAGAAGGAGACTCCCTAACCTCCCTAGACAGCCTGTTCTAGAACTCCATCACCCTCACAGTAAAGTTTTTCCTCATGTTGAGGGGGAACTTCCAGTTTGTGACCATTACTTCTCATCCTATCACAGGGCACCACTGAAAAGAGACTGGCCCCTTCTCCTTGACACCCACCCTTCAGATATTTTTAAGTGTTGATAAGATCCCCCCTCAGTCTTCTATTCTCCAGGCTAAATGGCCCCAGGTCTCTTGGCCTTTCCTCATCAGAGAGATGTTCCAGTCTTTTAACCATCCTTGCAGCTCTCCATTGGACTCTCTCAAGTATTTCCCTCTCTCTCTTGAACTGGGGAGACCACAGCTGATGTATATAGATGCAACAAGAAGCCGGACACTGATTTTTCTTGAAATTTTGGAGTAACTGATTTTTAATAAACCACTGAAGGTGGCATATGGATTTTTCATTGGTGATGGCCTTAACTTCAAATTGTTCTAACTTAAAAAACAGATAATATTTCTGTAGTGTATCAGCTCTTTCTGTTTGCAGCAAGATGCCCTCTTCACCAGAGGCTACAGAAAGATGATGAAAGAATAACTTTTCTTGCTGGGGGAATTCAGAGGTTGACATATAGCTCCAGAGTTCACCTAAAGACAAATGTTTGAGTTACTCAAATGCCATTCATTATTTTGTTAGCCTGAAGGAGAAGAAAATCCTTTCTTGCACTGGAATTTTGAGAAGCATACATAAAATAAGTGAATCCATTTGCTGTCAGCATTCATGGTATGAAGAATGAATGGAATTCCTGTAAAAAACCAGAATATCAATATTCTAAATAAGCAGTGCAAAAAGATACATTTGACTTTAATAATGAAAGACTGACATACAGGACTTATAGTGAAAAAGACATCCCTGTGTTTTGTTGTGGGTTTGTTTGTTTGTTTTATTTATTTCTAGTTAAAATTCCTAAGTCTCTAAAGAACATTAAATAGTAGAATATATTAATTGCAGTGAAACCTACCTGTGAGGAAAATGCTTAGTAGCAGATTACTCATCGTGCAATTCAGCTAGGCAGCTGTTCATTTTGCCAACAGATGTTCATTTTTCCAATCCTGCTAATCTTGCAAGTAATTTTTCCCCAAAGTCCAATGACAGAATCTGTAAGATCCACAGTTAATTCTGAAAGGCATATAAGGGTTGAAGGACTTCCTGGTATTTGATTATAAAGGAAGATTAACACACAGGAAATCTACTGTTGTAGAGTGAACTGTTTTCCTATCACATACTTTGAGTTGGAAAATCCCTCCAAGACAGTTACCTATGTTTACATTTTCTCAAAAAATAAGTCACAGTGAAGTCAAAGAAAAACAGGCATCTCAAGCAGGCTTAAAAGGAAAACAAACACATTCAACTATATTTTTTTTCTGCAGTGTTTATAAATTATTTTTAAAATGTCAGTTTTCTTTTTATTTTACCTACTAAATGATAACAGGAGATACTTAGTTGTGCATCATTTAAGTATTTAATTAATAGAAAGTCAATTGGGTGATTACAGAAACAGCTTTAGTCCAGAAGGCTTTTGATCATATCTTTAGTCAGCATACAAATCAAAGTACCCATACATATCTTGATGATCTCTCAATCGCACAGGACTGACAGAGTAGTTTAGCATGAGTCATTATCCAAATTACACAAACTAAATATATTGCCAACAGAGATACTGTTCTATAAAAAGTCTGCATTGAACTGAATCTTTAATAAAACCTTAGCTTTAAAAACTACTTATATTTCAACTTTAAAAGAAATTTTAACCATACTGACAACAATTTTGACAATACTACTAATAGGAATAGTAACAATGAGTACATTGATCCCCCCCCCCATTATGCTTTTCTTCTGCTTTTCTTTTCCCCGATAAAACTTTTTTAGAACTACAGATATTTTCTTTGTTTGGGAAATGTGCTGACTCTTTCTGTCCTGATTTTGCCATTATTCAGCTTCTACAAATTTATCAAATCCCCAGGCTGAGCTGCATGTTTTTTATTCCTTCCAACTTCTAAAATCTCTGCTTTCCATATGGTATGTAGTCTTGAAACTAACAGAGTCAGGTAAATGGCAATTCACATTGCAGGGGCATTTGGGTTTTTAAACATAGAGGTAGCGTCCAAATCAGCACAAAGGAACTGAATCAGCTATAATAGTGCAATTTGATTACAGATAATTTCCTTCTTTTATATTAGCAGCATTTCTCCCACCAAAACCCCAGATCATTCCACTTCCCAGCAATCTAAGAGAATATGCAATATGGATGGTCTCTGACTGCTGGACACTGACAGTCTTGCAATTTTCTGTGTCAACGTAAGCTGATTTAATGTGATATACCTTAAGCTACTAGAATAGTTAGCAGTACCAAGTGTGAGCACTAGGACACTTGAACAGATTCAGCCCAGACTGGTTTGTGTCTGGGAGCAGCCTGGTCAGTTCATACAGTGACAGGCTACTCAAGTCTATTTTAATTCCAGATCTATGGAGCCTGTTGTATAACTTTTACTGGTTTTGGAAGCAATGCCTCACAGTTTTGTTTCTCATTGAAAGATACTAACCATCACCAACTGGCATAAGTCAGTAATTTTTCAACCAGAATTTTATGTCAAAATAGATCTGTTAATTGTAACTTTTTCACAGAAATATTCCAATGTCAGCAAATGAGTATATAAGTATACTTTATTGAGTATATAATGGTTCTGTATATAGAATGGATCTCTCAAAAAATGAATTAAGCACTTTATGCCCCTAGTTAATTAAGCTTCTGATTTTGGGGAACAAATAAATAGGTCAAAGACTTAAATCCATGGTGTGGTCATATCACTAGATTCTTTACAGTTTTATATATGGATTGGTTTCTCTTATTTCAGTGAAGTGGTTAATGTCTCTCTTTCTTTTCTGTTAAATCTTAAAATGTCCTGGGTTTAGAAAAATCCTTTTCTCTTCAGTTAAGAGTCATAAAATTCTTGATTTTGTTTAGAGAAGGATAACATCTGTTTTATTTGTCTGGCTATAGTCTGGGGGAAAAAAAATTACAGTATTTCATATTTATATAATACTTTATACCTTTAACTTCAAAGTTTTTTATAAAATTTCCTATATAAAGATATCTATTTACAAATTTCAACTTCATACACTACTAAGAATTTGCAAAATTAAGATTAAATGTTTAGACTCATTTAGAAAAGACACATATCTAGATGTTACCTCTGCTTTTCAAATTGCAGCATACATTGACTAATAATTCTTTTGACATACACTGAATTTCCCCTTTTTTAATAATTTGCAGCTAATTGGGAGAAAAAATCCTAATGGCTTAAAATTGCTCATTCTGCTCTATCAAAACAACTTATTGGATGATTGTATGATCTGGAATCGTGTGTACAAATCCATCACAACTAGATTCTTAGGTGAAAAGTACTTCATATACATGGAAAATCCTGAGATGAGAATCTTACAACCCAGGTAATCATTCTGTATCTTAAACAACCAATGATAATGAAAAAGAAATCCGCCTTGCAAAGTCTTGTGGCATATCTACACACCTCCTTTCCCAGTATGTCCAATCACCAACAATACTTTGTTCAGAGACACTATCAGTCCTCATGGTCTTTGTTCATCTGACTCAAGCAGAAATGATTCCTCTGTACACTGGGGAAGAGCTGACAAGAGAAATAAATTCAGATTCTATCCAGGTACAACTATTCACGTTTCCTAGTTTACTGTAATAAAGTCTTATATTCAGAGCAATGGACCCAGTCCAAAAAATATCTGGTTTGAAACCTGTCAGATGAAGAGTTCTTGGGAGAATGGAGATAAATTAATCATATTTTCTTCATTATATATTTTTCTATATATATTGTCAATATAGTCAAGATTAGCCTCTGAGGTTTAGAGGAGTTTCCAAAGACAAACAAACAAACCCCAAACAATTAAACTGAATTGTTGTGTTTAACTTCCTGTTCAACTAATATTGACGCATCATTAAAAGAAATTCCATTTTCTTATGCAACTGGCCAAGTCACAAATTGGTTTATGGTCAGGATTTAGCTGAACTACTATGATTTTTGCTCCAAGTCATTCTTCTGTTCCACTTCTCCATTTTTCTTCTTCACTTTTCCTCTCACTGGTAATAACAATATAGCTGCAGTCATTGACATGTTTGCAATGATGATCATTTCATGGGTTTTTTTTTCCACAACTGAAATTCCAGTTTCCCTCCCTCTGAAAGCACAGTAAGTATAAGCTGGACATTTTAAACTAGAAAGTCTAGTAATACTGCCTTTAATGAAAGCCAAGTGCATTGGCCCCTATGTCTAGAGCTTTTAAGTAAGTGCTTAACATCACAATTTCCATTTATCATACATAAGAGCTGGCAGCTGTGTAATGTGTTTCAAAGGCAGTAGCTGTAAATATTTGCTCAGAGACCTTCAGAAAATGGTATCAAAAGGTTTCAGAACAACTTATCTACGTCTCAGCTCTGAAGTAGGCAGGATCATGTGTAAATACAGTGAAAATATTATAATTCAACCAAGATGAGAAATGTTGGAGAAAAATAACTGAAGAACTTTGATGTGAGATTTTTAATATAACATTAAAATGTATTGGACATATAGCAAAGCTGTCCAGTAGAGCTTATTGGATCCATTTGTGAGTTTAAAGTTTTATAACAGACATAAAATATAAGCACCATTGTGCAGTACTTTATGTTTGCAACTCTTAAGCACAAGCTCTGCAGTAGCTCCATGAATTAGATGAATAGTATCAATGGAAAAAAGCCCACTAACAGCAATGCAAATAAATGAGAAGAAAGGGGAGTGTAAATAACATAGTTGTAAACTGTTTCACAAATAAATCTACTGTTCTGAAAACTAGTTTACTTTATATAACTAAATAAATCCTGTGCCCTTTTATAACTGTTTGGTGTTGCATTTTCAATCACATCAGTGCTACTTGTTTGCACCAAAAAAAAGTTAACAATATAATTTAGTTCTACAAAGGGTTTACCAAGGCAAATAGCAAATCTGTTCACTTCTCAGAAAGTTAAAAATGAGAGCTGAGCAAGATGAGAATGATGGAAGTGACGTGATCATAGCTTATATATTACAACTTTATTTAACAATCTAAGAATAGCATAAGACAATTGAAATAAAATTAATCTAACAACATGACCTGCAGCAAACCCTGCCTTTCCACGCTCCTTACCTTTATGTTTCACAGGAAACATAGTTTTTTTGTGAAATTTTCTCTGTTCTCTAGAGAAAATAAGTGTGCACGGTAGATTTGAATCTCTATTAAGGCTTTCACAAATTATAAGGTTTCCTTTGAAACTCACAGTATAGTGAAGCATAATTGTACTTATGTGTGGCAAAATGATCACACTAGTAGAACTCTATAAGCTGCAAATGTAAAGTAAACCGTCTTAATTTATACTTCCTTTGTATATTTTGGAATTGCTAACCTTAAAAATAATTCAGAAATAATAAAGCCAGTAAAACCTCATGGGAAAAAAATGCAATCATTCAGACAGGTATGGACTGAGAGATGGAGAAATAGTGTGTTAGTGACAGAGTAGTGAGGGAATGGGAAGCAATTCAGCATTAGCTTGCAAATGTTAAGAATAGGTAAGACTTCCATCTGCTTTTCCTTTGAACAGTGTCTGGATAGAGTTTTCCTTTGAATCCTTACAGGACCCTTTTGTATAGTCTGTATTAAATGTTTCTCTGTTCCCTTATGCTATTTATCATTGCCCTCAACTCTCTTAGCTCTCACCTTCATTCCCAAATGACTTATTTTACTACTTCTCAAACCAATGCATCCTGAATTTTGCATGACACAAAACTGTTCATGATCAGAGACAGAGTCCTTTGAACTAATATTTTTCCACCATATTTTAACAGAAATTACATTTTTCAAGAAAAATATATTCTTCTGAATAGATTGTTTGGGAAAGAATAGTTTTCAGTGTTAAGTATCTTTCAGATGATATATGATAGTAATGTTCACACACACACACACACAAAAAAGCCAAAACCCAAATAAAAAATAAAACTAAAAAAGCAGAAAAAGACAAGAAAATTCTGGTTCTCAGTGGCAACATACAGAAAGTCAAGACCATCACTAAAAGTCAGGCTACTAATTGCTGATTATAAAACTCTCTGATTAAAACAGAAATTAGGATTTCCCCCTTCTAGTTTCCCCTACAAATGCAAAACATGTTTTATAATTTAAATTAAACTTCTAGAATAATCAAAAAATGAGGTTGTGTTTTCAGCAAATGTAGATTAGTAAAGATTCAGTGATGACAAGATCTGTTATATAGAGAGAGCAGAAGGATTAACTGCTATTTGTATCTCTTGTAAGATACATTATCCTACTCTATCATGTGGGGAAAAATTATTAATTTTTTTTTCCTGCTGTCTGAAGCCCCAAAGTTCTTTTGTTCCTGTTGACAAAGGAGAATTTTCAGGTTTGAGACTCAGACTTAGATATTGGATGGTGCAGATGTGAAAGGCAGAATTTTGAGATAATTCTGCTTTAAATGGTGGCTTACCAACAGAAGGTGATAAAAGGCATGAACATGATCAACAGAAGTATTAAAATCTTCTGAATCACTCACCAGTAGGTTTGTGTGAGTGGTTGCAGTACCATTATTGGATTTGCAGAGTGTTGGCTGCCTCCTGTGCAGCAGCCTTAAGTGGGGAATAGAATGCCTTTTGGAACACTCCCCTTGCACTAAATGAGACATCATTCCCGTCTAAATGTGCACATTTGCTTTTACAAAATAAGCCTACATTGTTATGGCTACATAAATTCAGTTAACCATATGTGCATGTCATTTTATTCTTCTTAAATACTACGTGTTTCCCAATCCTTAAGAAGCAGGATAATCTCATGGAAGACTCTAAATTATTCCATCTGGAGAGAGTATTCTGCTTTTACAGATTTTCTCTCTTTTTTCTTTTTTTTTTTTTTTTTCCCAACTTAATTACAGTGAAAAGAAGTTGTGTAGAAGTTGTCTTCTCTTAAGTGTTTAGAGACAGAATATTACTTGTAACTTGTGTAGTTTTACCAATCCATTAGATCACTTTTCAACTCAAGATACCTGTAATGTGTCTTCACAAACATAATACACCTGCTACAAATCCTGCACACCTTTAATATTACTGCTTCTAGGAAATAAATACACAGATAAATCATATCCTCAGATAGTAATTTCAAAACTCATTTGAAGAAATTGCAATGAGGAGTGCATTCTTCCTCTACCCACTTGAGATCTAACCAGGTTTATGAATATATATAATTGTATGTGAAAAATCAGGATTAATATCTTTCCTGTGCTAGACAAAGCAATATACTTATCTTCCAAACAATTTACTGTCAAATGGCAACACAAACCAAATGGAAAGAAGGTAATGAACAAAAAGCACATGACTGAAGTTGATAATAGCAGATTCAGAATGCCTTAGACCTGTGATTTTCCAGGAGAGTTTGAATGTCATACAGAAAAATGTCACATTTTTTGAGTGAGATAGTTCTGGTTTGTTTTAGAAACATAACCATTTTATTTAGAAAATTAGGAGAGAGAATGTGATGTAAATCCATTTCAAATCAATTTGATCTGTGTATTATTGCCAGTATGTCCCTAGTGAATTGGGGCATGATGAAGTTAAATGAGCTGCCTAAGATTATATGGTAAGACAAGAGTTGACATGTGAAAAAACAGGCTAACTTCTCAGCTCAAGTCTACACTCTAATACTGTTCCTAATTCCATTTTCATATCAACCTACTGTGAAGCAGAAAAAAGGATTACAATGTCTAATGCTGAAAGAGAGCAGCAAGGCTTTTAAAAAATAGAAGAGACCTTGTTCACAAAAACATCTTCTGTATCTGTGAATGGCTACAAAGGAAATATTTTACCAAAAAATTCAATACACAAAGACATCAGAGTAGAGAAGACAGATAGACTGTATCTCACGTGGCTATGTGATTCAGTGGATGGCAAGATTCACAAATGGATTGCCTTTTCTTACTTAAACTTTTCCCCCTTTAAAAATAAACTTATTTTCCTTCATGAAGTCACAATTATCCTGAGGCTGCTTGGGAGCTCTTGATGGCTCTCAGAAAGGCTCTCTCCTCTACCACGAACTGCAGCTTTGTGCTGGGACACCAGCTCCCAGATCATCCAAAGACATGACTGGATGGGAACCCCACCCTAAGCATTCATGGCTCCCACTCTCACCATGCAGCATTCCTTGTCTGTTGCCAGCTATTCCAGCCCTGCCTCAAATACTGTAACTAGTCTGTTCAAAAGCAGCATGCAACCCATTTACTGTGGCCAAGTGACATACCTTGGCGTGCCCTCTGCTGCAGACAGAACACTGTGACAAAACACTTAAAATAGGTATTTCCAACACTCTTTTGCTTTGCTGACCTTCATCTGAACAGAAGAACAATGGTTTCATTTGTTTATAGGGCTTACAGAAAAACAAACAAACAAACCCCAACAAAAACTAACAAGGAAAAAAAAGTGTGTTATGTGTCATGTAGCATGGAACTTTCTCTAGGAAGGGTCTCTACAATCCATGCATTCAAAACAGACTGAAATGTTCCACTAGACCCTTTCTGTTTCAGTAGAAGGTAGACATTGATAAATATTCCTTATTAAGATTGTATTTCCCACATAGTAAAGCAGCTTGAATAATCACACCTTGTACAGATCTTTATGAAATCAGTAAATTCCACAGTAGTGAAATGTTAATCTTTTTTTTTTTTTTTTTATTTCTTGGTTTATGAACATATGCTGGAGATAGAAACCAGGCAAAACATGGATCCATGTTTTGCAATCTGACCTCAATTTCTAGTGCTGCAATTGTTATCTTTGCATAACATCTTTCAAAGTCTAAAAGAAAGAGCACATTTCTGGAAGAGTGCTGCAAGTAGAAAGCATTTTTGTGAGATTGGCTGCCGCAGCTCATTGTAGCCATCATCAGAGAAAACTTAATAGACATATAGTATTTTTATATATTGCTATCTCTATACACTACAGCATTCTGTCCCTTTCTCTGACCTTATCCTATTATTTTTATATCTTCTCATTCTAATTTAGATTCACCCAGTCAATCAACTTGCATACCTGTCTAGACTGCTTTAACCACACACATTCAAAGCTAATACTTGGAGGAGGCAGAACGTCAGAAGGGAATGAGAACAGAATGCTTTCTCTCCCTGTGTAATTGCATGATGGGATCCTGGCCAAGTTGAACACAAATAATAGAGGAGATACCATTTCGCAGTGTCAGCCCACTAATAAATTGGAACAATGAAAGATTCTATTAAATCCATTTCTGAAAGTATGCAGAGTTTCAGAGCCCTGGTACAAGTACATCCTCTAAACACAATGGTACAACTTTGCAATCTCCATTGCCCTCCAAAGTTCTTTCTGAAGAGTAGTAATTTGTCTTCAGTTTTCTAGGACACACATTATATGGTCACTTATTTATTTTAATTGAAGCACAGACTAAGGGTCTTATCTACTGATTGTTCATGAATAAATGAATGATTAAATGTAAGCGTGTAGTTCATACAGAGTAAATGTTAGACCGAGTCCATAAAGTGGAATCTCATCCTGCTCTTGGTTAAGCTAAATGTCCTTATTTTTATTGTGCTCAATTACTGTCTGAAAACAGGCATAGAATTTCCCAGACATATACACACAATGCACAACATTAAGAGAATGAACAGACATGACTGACTCTGCAAATAGAAACCATTTGTTTCAAAGAAGTTAAAGGGCCAAGTAGTAAGTTCAAGTAGCATTTACAGACATAGGACAAGATTTATATTTAGTTGATTGGCAGCAATATATTGTTTTATCGGTTTAGTTCCCCACATTGATGACACAAGACTGGATGATTGATAGGTTATTTTTACTTAAGGTACCAGTGGATAATCTGTTCCCACCCTGCTGGAAAGAAACAGGTGTACAATTCCAGATTTGCCTGTGCCCCATCACTCTACTGACAATGCCAGGCAGAATGGTGTCCACTGCTCATAACGTTGACCAGCACATGTGCTTCATTCATGCTTGACTACAACTAGAATAGCTTCAGTCTATGCACTGTATTCATATTCTGTTTAATCTGCTATCACAATAACTTCCTGCAGGTAGATACTAGAGCTCATTAATCACCTCGACTCTAACATTGCTGTGTTATTCTCTGTAAAGCTATATTCCATTTCAAATGCAATGCTTCTGGTGATCTGGGCTAACAGAGGAATAACCATACCAGTTTTAGGCTTCCTTTCCTGACAATATCCTCTCCTCAGTGAGAGGCACAGATGTTCATTACTTCTTAAGACTTAGGTTTGAGACAGTCTTCCTGATAGAGAAGTCACAGATCATCCCAGGTTTATAAATCTAAGTATGGCAGAGTAAGGGTGGTGAATCAAATGCAACTAAGCCAGACAGTACTTATTTCTCTTGAGACTATTTACTGAACATCTTATAGTATCCATCTGTAATAGTTTATCCCTTGTGACTGGTATTTTTTATGAAGTTCAGGTATAATCAACATTCAGCAATATGACAAATTCACTATGTGTTACCATTAACCCTCTGGCTCATTTCTGTTTGCAAAAGCAGGTCTGACTAAGTATAATCAGCAGCATTTGTGAACTGATGTTAATTATGTTTGTCATAATTAATTCACCTGAGGTGTGCCTCTAAATTTGGAAATAAATGAGAAATAGAAAGAAGTGGCTGAGAGCAAAGAAGAGGAAAATGACCGCTTTGAAATCATATTTCATATATTCCTTGAATACACAATATGTGTTTGATTCCCATCATAATTATGGTTCTAGCTGCCATTTTTGTTATTGACTCATCATTTTATTTATTGTCACCTGCTATGGTTTAACCCCAGCCACAGCTGAACCCCAAACAGCTGCTTGCTCACACACCGCGAATGGGCTGGGGGAGAGAATCAGTAGGGTAATAGTGAGAAAACTCATCGGTTGAGATAAAGACAGTTTAGTAAGTAAAGCAAAAGCTACACACACAAGCAAAACAAAATAAGGACAGCCAGGCTCCATCAGACTTAACAGTGACTAGGGAGGACAAACACCACATTTCCCACTTCCTCTTTCTTCCCCCAGCTTTATATGCTGAGCATGATGTCATATGGTCTGGAATATCTCTTTGGTCAGCTGTCCCTGCTGTGTCCCCTCCCAACTTGTGCCCCTCCAGCCTGCTTGCCTTGCTAGTTGTGTGGTATGAGGAGCAGAAAAGGCCTTGACTGTGTAAGCACTGCTCAGCAATAACAAAAACATCCCTTAATTATCAACACTGTTCGCAGCACAAACCCAGACCATATCCCCTTACCAGCTACTATGAAGAAAATTAACTCTATCCCAGACAAAACCAGCACACCACCAGGTGAATAACTTCATTCCATAATAATGAACTTTAGCTATCAGCATCAATTTTTGTAGTCCATACATACAGTACCATTTATCTGACACAGCCCCAAAAGAACATAATTGAATTAATAAGTTAGAATAAATAAATTGATATTTTTTATTTATAAGGCATCATATTTAAATTGGAGTAGATATTTAGACTAGAATCCTCTGACTGCCTTTGCTAACCAGGAAGATGGTGATTCAGCATGTGAAGCGACCAAAGCTGTCATGGTCAATGAGTTACTGTTGGTTAGCTGAGCTGCAATAGCAGATTATCTTTTTCTTTGCAGTACATTTCAGCCATCAATTAAATAATTTTAGAGTAACAGAATTTACTTCACAGCTGAGTCAGGCCTGCAATTTAACTGGGCATTAAAGGTGTTATGATGGAATGCCTACACTTAACATTAATTATTTTTCATGGCCTAATAGTCCTGATACAGCCTTAGTCAAATGTGTCTCAATATAATTTCATTTCCTAAAAAAAGCCCAGTATAATCTCTTGGCTCAGACTACCTCCTTTTAAAAATCATAGAAGTCGAGCAAGGTGTATGTGTTTAGAAATGATTTGTAGTTTTATTCCTTGAACATGTTTTGATCTCCACGTCTTAAGCACACCTTTCACAACTTTATAAATACTAACTTTAAATTACAGTTTTATAATATATGTTGGGAAATCACAATCAAACAACTGTGGGTATCTAATGCGTCTGTATAAAAATGTTTCTAACATATCCCCGAAAAAGCAATTAAGTAGAAAATGTTTTCCAACAATTTTTTTTTAGTTCCAAATTTTAAGTGTTTGTTAAATACTAAGCATATCCCAACACAAATTAAAATCATGCTGTATCTTTGGCAGAGAAGTGTAGTGCGTGAAGGGTGAAAGAGGAGTAACTAAATGATGCAGCTGAAGTGCTTTAACTGCCCTGATGAAGTACAAGGCAGCTTGAGAGCTGAAATAAAAATAAAAGGAAGAATCTCATAAAGGTTCATAGAATTCATTAAATAGTAAATATACTGTTCTTCAAGTAGATATTACAGATATCTATTTCCCATTATGATGTAAAATAATGATATCTATTACACCTGAGCCTGAAGTAACCAGGCAGCAGAGCTGCATCATTAAGTTAGCAGAATTGCAAGTTTCACTTTTATTTCCTGTAGAGTGACAATCACTGAAATTTTGACCATGACAAATAATTATTTCCCTGTGTTAACAGGTCTTGAGCAATAAAACATGTGCAGTGGTAGTCCTAAACGTCAGAAAGTTACCCCTGTATTAGCAATGCAGGAGATGCATATTTAGTATGAGCTGTAGGATATTTTGCATTGGAAGAAATAAACATTCTGACATTTGTAATTATCAGTTGTGTTCGTCAGCTATTTCTAGCCATCAGAAAACATAACAAATCCAATCTTAAGTGTTTCTAACCTTAAAAAGCACTATACTTTTGTTTGTTTGTTTGTTTGCTTGTTTTTTCCATCCCGTTAAAAAAGCAAAGCACGTAGACAGGATTCTGTTAATATCATTAAGAAAAGTCGCAACAAAATCTCTCATCAAATGCTTTTAAAGAATAGAAAGTTACGGGATAAGAAAAGGGATATTCACACGGGTTAAGAAGTTGTGAAGAGAGGATACACGAAGTAGAAAAGAATGGCTAGGTAGCAGATAGTGTGGATATGATCAGAGGAGACTCACAGGCACTGTAGTGGAATTAGCTAGGTGTAATATATTGAAAAATGATCTGGGAAAAGGAGAAAGGGAGTGAAATGATGATGTTACCATTTGATACCAAATTTCTTAGGGTAGTAAAGACAATGGCTAGCTGTGAAGTACTGCAGAAGACCATCAAAATACTGAGTGTCTAAAGGGTGAATTGAATTCAACATGCATATTTGCCAAGAAAGGAAATTGAATATTAAAAATTATTAGAAAGAATCAAAATAAGGGAACAATACAGAAAGCATCATACTGCCACTTAATACATCTAAGGTGCAGTTACATTTTAAATACTAGCAGTAGATTTGTCCCAGACCCATCTCATCTCAAAAAAGCATGTTGTAAAATTGGAAAAGGACAATTGCACCTGTAGAATAGTTTCACATGAAGAATGATTCTTCATCCTGAAAAACAAATGACTGACCAGATAATGATGGGTATCTATGAAGTAAATGAGACATACAGAAATGGAATGGCAAATGATTATTCACTCTCTCCTGTAATAAAGTAAGTAAAGCTAGGAGGTGGCAGCTTCAAAATTAAAGAACTTTGTGTCTTCACTGAATGTTATGAAGCTGTGAAATTTCTTTCTGCAGGTTTAGAGGCTCGTAGGACTGTTCAGACTGGAAGGGAGCTCAGAAGGTCTTCAGTCCAAACTCCTACTGAAAGCAAGGTCAGCTCTGAGGTCAGACTCACCAGATGAGGTCAAATTTAGAGAAGGAAATTATATCATGGACTATTACATCCGCCCTCAACATCCCTTCCTCTCCCCCACCTCCAAATCCTCTGTGGCTCTGGGGAGTTCAGAAGTGGTGGTGGGTACAAGAGTCTTCTAGAGATGGATTGCTGTGTGCTTGCTTTTGTAATATTTTCTAGCCATGTGTTTGTGATGGAGATGAAAAATCTTCTATACAGATCTTTTTCTCAAACAGTGTAGCTTCTTTCATGTTCTCGTGGATGTACTAGTGGAAAATATGATTCGATAGAGAAATTGTTAAATAAATGAAGAGTGTATTTCCCAAATGAAAACCTAAAAAACTGTAATGAAGATCTAATGGGAAATAAGTAAATGACAAAGGTTAAAAGATGTGTATGAGAGCCAGGATGCCATTGCCAGTTTTGACATCAAGCTCATGAGACTTGTGTCTTAATTGCCACTGAAACAGCATGCTGAAATAATTGACTGTAACTGCAGATTCACTTTTTTTGCCATTTGAACTGCCTTTTCTCATTCTAGCACACCGCTTACATCTGTCTCTCTTCGGTACAATGTAAGGACTGTAAGCAATTGAAAAAAGTCACTCTGCTGACAGAGTTTAAACAGGTATTAGCTTTCATAGGGATTTTATCTCAGTGTGGCTACGAATGAAGAAATGGTGACTATGTAACTACTGCCATTTTGCAAACAAAGACTACTGTGGTCCTAATCCCATGCCTGCTGAGTTTCAATTTTAATTTAATTTGGCGCTCAGACATTCTCAAAAAGGGATCAGCATACCTGTGTGTAATGATTATGCCCATCTATGTCCTCTAAAACAGGACATGAGTGAGTGAGATAATACTTCTCTGCTGGGGATTTCCTCATTACAAGCCTTAGCTTGAAGGCAATAAGCAGTATGTGTGAGCAGCCCAAGGAGCAAATGTATATTGTTGAGTTACATTGTAATTTTAACATTAGGCATGAACAGCATCTAGTGTTCAAAATTCAGCAACATTTAGACTCTACATATGTAATATTCACAAATTTATGCTGAGTGCTACAGTGTAAAAATAAACACTCAAAAGTCAGAAGTTACCAGAAATAATACTACTTTTGTCCTAATTTATCCCCTTTGTAGATATACTTTGTGTAATTATGTTCTACTTTAATACAATTTTCTGAGTATCCTTGCTTCATTCAGGGCACCATTCATACTCAGCACTGTTCCTACACAACATCTTCATTTTCATTAATCAGTGTGTGGCCAGATGCCTTGCTTGCTGAATATTATTCAGACTCTACCTTAAAGGCAGAACTCATTTGTTTATAGACTTTTCTATGGTATTTATCACTGGTATTACACTGTGGCACAAACAAATCACTTGATTTTTACAGTATCCTTGGAAAATAAAATCTTACTTTCCTTTATGCAGGAAAGCAGAGAAGGTTGGATGCACCTATTGAAGTTCCTATTGTGGCATGAATTTTTATACCATTCAATATCATATGGCATTTTATCTATTCAATAAAAAGATCTGATTACATTTGCTCTTTACTGCCTAGACGTTTGACAAATTAAATGCTAAAGCTCTCAGAAAGTGAAGAATAGTTTGGTGACCCATAAGAAGTTTGATCAACGTGACCTACCCAGAACCATAGGACTCAGTGTCATAAAGGACAGTCTGTTTCCACATAGGACCATTGAAATGGCTATGTGTAAGACTGATGTTTTTCTCTTCCATCTCTACCTTCCCTCATTCTGTTTATAACTTTCTGAACAAGCAAAGCAGAATTCCTACCAAGAGTTTCAACATAGTCTTTTTTCATATCTAGAGCACTATTCTTTGTGCTGCAGATGTATACATGATACATGGACTCAGAGTTACAAACTAAGGTACACATACAAGAAGCTGAATTGTTGCAGAATTATCTCAAATCCAACACTTTCTAAACTTGAAAAAGTTTGCTATGATAGTTGGTGCAAAGCAGGATGTAAAGGTGGATTGAGGAATCACAGAATCACAGAACTGTGTTCAGAAGGGACCTCTTGAGACCATCTAGTCCAACGCTCTTGAACAAGTTTTCTTGTGCTCAAATATAATTTCTTGTAGTTTAGTTTGTGCCTTTACCGTGCGTCCTTCCAGTAGGTACAATTGAGAAGAGCCTGGCTGCCCCATCCTTTATTTCCTCCTATACATTGATAAGGCACCTCCTGAGACTTCTTTTTCTATGCTGATCAGTCTCACCTGTCTCAGCTTTTTCTCGTATGAAAGATGCTTCAATAATCATCTTTGCAGCCCTCTACTAAACTCATTCCATTAAGTCCATATATTTCTTGTACTGGGTAGCCCAGAACTGGACAGAGCACTCCAGGTGTGGCTTTAACAATCCTGAGTAGAGTGAAGGATCACTCACTTGTCCTCCTGGCAATGTCTTTCCTAATGCATCACGCTGCATTAGCATACAGCTCTTAAGCCAGAATGCTGTTAGGCTGCTTTGCCCTGAGCGTGTATTGCTCTCTCATGGTCAGCTTGTTGTCCACCAGGACTTAAAGGTCCTTTTCTGCAAAGCTGCTTTACAGTTGGTTAGCCTTCAGCACATGCTGGTGCCAGGGGCAATTTCTCTCCCATTGCAATACTTTGCCCTTCCCTTTGTTGAACTTTATGAGAGTCATCTTAGGCCAGTTCTCCAGACTTTGGAGATCCCTCTGGATGGCAGCACAACCTTCTGATGTATCAGCCACTCCTCGCAGTTTTGTATCATCTGCAAACTTGCTGAGGATGTAGTTTGTTCCAGTGTCCAGGTCATTAATGAAAAGATTAAACAGTACTGGTGACTGCATAACTCCTGGGGTACACCACTAGTGACTGACCTCTGACTAGGCAGTATACAACTGATCACAGTCCTCTAGGGAGAGCTGTTCAGACAGTTTTCAACTCACCTCACTGCCCGCTTAGCTAAGCTCTATGATGGCAACTTGACTATAAGGATGTAATGACAGTGTCAAAAATCTTACTGAAGTAGAGGTAAACTATGTCTGCTGCTTGCCCCTCTTACAACAAGGCTGTCACTTCATTACAGCAGGTTATCAGGTTTGGCCAGACATCATTTCCCTTTGATAAATCCATGATGACTTTTCCTAATCACCACCTTCTTCTGCACATCTTTGGAAATGGTTTCCAGGCGGATTTCCTCCACCACCTTCACCTTCCCAGGAATACAGGTGAAGCTGACTGGTTTGTAGTTCTCTGGATCTTCCTTCTTACCCTTCTTGAAGATAACATAGATAATTGTGAATGCAGTGACTTCAGCCACCTCTTGCAGCACTTGTAGATGCAACCAATCAGGCCCCCAGGACTTATAATCAAGGAAAATAAAGAAGTTCAGTATAAACACTGATAACAGAAGAATGAAACCTAATATTCTGGGAGAGAACTCCTTTTGGTTCTGGATTGTCTTCTCTTCCTCCTTGCCAAAATCTAGACATTGTCCTTGCTTTCTCCATAACAGTCTTCATCAGCTGAATCTTATACTATGTATCTGAGGACTGCACAGCAGGGTGACTGTTCATTTCACTCACTGCAGAGTGGTTCAGGTTTAGAACATCTTGGGCTGACTAGAGCTTTCATGTTACATAGTAATCAGCTGCTCAGATACAGTCAGATACTGTTTTCTTATCTGGTGCTCTTATGGTCTTCATTTTTTTAAATATTTGCGGATTTTCAAATTGGAGGACCTGAAATAGCAATGCAGATATGACGCTGCCTGTCAGAGTTCCTTTTTAGCATGGTTCCAGGTATTTGTTCATGCTCTCAAGCATAATCTGAGGGTATGTAGATGCATTTTAGGGTACAGAGCAAGCTGGAATTATGTTGGAAGACTAGTCCTGTCACAGGCCCATTCTGACAGCTAGCATGCAGAGGAGATCCTAGGACAAAGATAGTTCATTCCCCCTTGTGTCTGAGTAAATTAACTTGAGAAGTGAGAAACTAGTGTGCCTTTGTGCCATATCACCAAGAGGAAACCAGGGCATAAGAGCAAAGAGAGAAAAAGAGATTTAGACACACTTTCTGCTTCTTTGGCAAATGATTTTCACTTCCTTCATAACCTCCAGCTCCGCATTTCCTGTGCTTTTGGAACAGTCGGTAAACAGTTCTTCCCACATTTTCCAGGTCCAAACACACTTCCTCATCTACTCTTCTTTTGCTCAGAAAATTCCAAAAGTTCTGCCAAATTCCTTGCACTATGCAGACGCAAGTTCATCAGACTCCATTTAATTTTTGAAGTCTCTGATTGAAGGTTTTTTATTTCATTGTTTGTGGCCCATGTTAGTCAAGAACAAACATCCCCAGATACAACACTTCTTTAAATTTGACTCTGATAGCTTTCTCTTTCAATAGTGCTTAGTATCAAATAGAGGAACAATATTTATTCTGGTAGTTGGAGCCAGCTCAGGTTGAGAAGTGAAGCACATGAGGTGTGAACAGGGTCTTAAGGGAATATAAGAGAGTAAGAAACTGCTGATGAAGTATGCAGAGTCGAATTGTTCAAAGGGTAGAACCTGGCACCATATGGTCAGATGTTTCCATAGATGTCAACAAACCAAATCTGTCACAAAGGATAGTTTCATGCCCCAAAGAGCATAGATGTTACAATATCCAGCTGAAGTTTCTGGAAGTTTATAATATCATCAAAAGACATATTTTCTCAGCTTTTCTTTCATGTATGGCCGCTAAAGAGCAAATACCATGCATGATAAAAATATTTCTCTAAGACAAACAACCAAAAGATCATTAAATATAGATAATATTTGACAAAGATCTAAGCAATTGAACACATTTTATTATACAGTGTCATACACCTTTGACACCATCATTAGATACACTTAATCTAGTTGTCATGTGACTAGCTCCAACTGAGTTTTAACTTCTGCGAAAATGGCAAAGCAACTCAAGTACTACATCACAGTTAATTACATCTTGTTAAAAAAGAAAAGTCAAAGTACACTGAGAATATGTGAAGATAGATTTTGTATTCTATCAGAAGTTTTACAAAACATGTTTTTTATAGATTTTAGTCATTGTTACTGCTGTTGGAGATACAAGTTTCTTCCCCCATAAACAGAACTGAATAGCAGGATTAAACGTTTAAAACTGCTACAGAACACATGGTTAGATCTTTTGAAACTTGGAGTAGTGTCAGTCACTACATTCAGATCATGTATTTTAGTCAGTAAAAAATAACCCTTTACAGTTGGAAAGAATTAGACCACTCTTACTAGCTTTTGCTTCTTTTCTGCTTTGATTATATTGCCAATCTGTTTCTTGTAGGTGCTTATTCTCACCACTTAATTCATACATAGTGAGTAAGTAGATGACTAAGTACAGTTTTGGTTTTCAACAGAAGTACTTATCTTTAGTTGCTGACATTAACCATCAGTGTGGATATGTTAGATTTATTAGGATGATCGATAGCAGTGTTGAAGTAAAGGGAGTCTTTTCTGTTAATAAGTAAATTATCAGTTCAAGGCATTGACTGATAGTGCAGTTGAGTAGCCAAACTAAAGATATATTTCCAGCTTGTCCTAAACACAGGTCAGAAGATTCTTAATAACTGCAAGTACCAGCTGTCTGTGTTGCCTGGAAGAAGATGCTGAGGCTTGCCTCTAATGGTATTCATTTTCAGTCAAGCAAAAGAAGCTTTCTGAGAGACAGCGATGGAGCCAATATCTTAATTCATTTCAGATTGCCTTGCCATATACCATATTGCCAGTGCTTCTGCTAAGGACCTGCGGGTATGTTACAGCATGACTCATTGACAAAATTCAAGCAACATCTGCCTTGCCTTACACATTGTGTATAAAACTTAGTGTTATTTTAACAGATTGGAATTGATCAACTGAGAAAGTGAAGTCTGCACGAATAGGCCATTGGTGACACAATATAATGAATTGAAACTCTTCTATGAATTACAAATATTTTAATAATTAATACAGCAGCTACTAAAAAAGTAAAGTATAAATAATTGCTGGAAAAACAGGGCAGTTTTATTGGCATCTTGATGCACAGTAAAGCATTTTAGAAGCAGCTTATTTACCACTGTAATATTAAATCAAAATTAAGTTTTGATATTAAATCAAGATTAATGAAGGCTTTATTTCTTCCTCTGATGAACCCAGTACTCAATCTGATAGAAAAAATTGCCTTCCTGCATTGACTCAGTGAAGTTACTTCTTTTGGGGGGGCACACTGTTTCACAGTCTTTTTCAGTTCCTAACATTTTACTTTGTGATGATAAGTGGTATCAATGGATAAGGCAACTGCTTAGCTGGAGAACAAGTAACCCCTTAACCAAGCTTTCCAAAGAACTCCACATTGTAAACTGCATATACCACTGCCATGAACCAGTAGTTGTAATTTCTGTAACTGTAGAGTCACAAAGACATATAAAGGAGGAGCGGGACAAAAGAAAAAAAAAAGGAAAAGGAAATAAGAAGATAACCAAACCCATAATATAGTGCTGTCCTTCTGGAAGGGGTAAATAACATTTGTGAACAGTTAGACAGTGTCAATCTGACGCAAATCCTTAGCTGAGAACTAAGGGAGGATGCAGTTAATGCCGTTTAACCAAGTCTACACTTGTCAGAGTAATTTAATTTGGAATTAGGGAAAAAAAAACCCCAAACAAACAATAAATTACTATGGATGAAAAAGGTAAAAGCAATACTGCATAGGCTTCCATTTTCCCAGACAGTGCTTTCCCAATACTGTCCTGGTACTACATGATTTGCCATATATTAAGTGAATTAAAGAAAACCAGTTATTACTGTATCTTGAAAACAATTAGTTCACCTGGTTATAATCCTTTCAGCATGCACATTGCAGTTTTTTCACTCTTATTAATGAGATGGATTATATCAAAATTAATAACAAAGATTACAACATTTGTGATATATAAGAAATAAAGGAGTATGTTAGAATCACTTTGCATATTTTATGCAGGCAAACAGGTTTAAAGAATACAATGTCGAAGTAAAAAATAAATGGGAATTATCATAAAGGTCAGGATACATATGACACACTGATTAGAATTTACTTTGCAATTTATGAAGGATTATGCCATGCTGACATTTTTTAAATCCAAGACTGGGTATTTTTGAAGATTCATCTGACTGAAATTACTGAAGCTTATGCAGACATTTAGACAGATCTCGTAGTATGTGTTTTGCAGATCAGTGAGATCCACAGTAGTTCTTCCTGATGTTACATTATAAGAATTTCTATGAGAAAATATCAGCAGATCTCCAGTTTACAAATATGAATGGGGGGGGAAGTTTTTGTATGTCAACAGGAAGTCCAACCCTCATTCCCTGATATTTATCCAGAAATGAAGCCACCAGACTGTTCATCTTGCTGCTTTGGACACTTTCTTTATCACCTGTTTTATTTATAATGGAGCTTCAGTTTCCAGAAAATTTTCTAAGCAATTGTCTTTATTTTTCCAGCAAGACTAGACAGAGCAGAATATGAAGAATACTATAGACAGTATTGGATAACACAGACAGCTATAACAGAATTTCATCTGAACTTATAAATATCTTACCTTTTTGTACTAGAATTCCTGGAATATATGTTTTAATACTGAATATTTTTATCACTGATTGTAAAAAGGGATCCCAAAGTGTTCAACTGTTTTCTTAAGAGAAGAATAACACTATCTGGACAAAGCAGAGAGTTCAACTATTGCATAGGAAATTTATTATCCATTATTTATGTTTTATTAGCCCAGAGAAGAGAAAGTTTGTCTTCTTAACTGGGCTAGAGATAAAAACATTGTTAGCTTTCTGACTGAATTTGTCTAAATATTAAACACATAAAAGATCGGAAAGTAATGCTAAGATCGTGCAACCATTTCTGATAAGGTACTGCTTTAAACTTAGAATATATCACTGTAATAGAAAATCGAGGATGTCTTTTATGTTTGTTGCATAGTAATGGTTCCTTTCCTGAGTTGCATATTGTATGGCTGATCTTGCAAGTTATTGAAATCCTCATGTCAAACTATTAACTCCCAAGAATTATTTCCTGACATCCTCAGTAATGTCACTATCTAAATATTATTCTGCCTTTCTTTCTTGCTTTTGTGTAAAAATGACACATCCATCTGACAAGAACATAATATGAACATTTAAAAATTATCAAATAGTTATTATTAAAACATATCACCCTAGACAACTACCATGAATCTGTTGTATACATGAAACAAAGACAATCTCATAGAGAGTGACTATGAGGAAGAAATTAACTTTTAGGCACATCATTAACTGTCATGGTTGGTCTCAGCCTTGAGACTTTAATCAACCCTATTTACTACGTAAGGACCAGTGGAAGACAGCATTACGCACGGAAGAATGTTATGCAGTCACCAAAACTGTATGGGCAAGAGCTTTACACTTTACAGACAGGAGCTGTTTGCTAGACAAGTATGTGAAGATGATTCTTAGTATAAGAAAGATATTTATATAGCTTTGGAAGGCAAATAACCTTTCTGCTAAATAAGTAAATGATTAAACAGTCTCTTAGCTAAGGAGAGACTAGAATGAGGTTTTGGGTAAAATATTTAATTCCAGCTTCCCTGGCAAACTTCAAGTAGAGACTGACTCCAAACAGCTAACATACTCTGTTGTGTGAGAGATGAGGCATATGGCAAGTCTGAGACCCTGTCTATCACACTGTCAGAAGGGAAATAGAAAATCAGTTAAATGAAGAAAGGAGACTCCAAGCCATTTAATACTATTAAAGTATAAATGGCAGAGTACAGAGACCAGCTGGAAGAAGATGGAATTGCTTATCATTTTTTAGTATTTTTTACTGTACCATATGTAATAGAGAGCTGTCATTTTCTCTTTAATCATCCAAGCTGTACATTTCACACCATTGCCTTTCTTGCTATCCCATCTGTATCTCAAGGACATTAAATTGCTCATCTACCTTTCACATTTTTTTTTTTTCTTCTTTGACACAATTTGCCAACTAGGTGACAGTTCTCCCCATTTCTTTTTTTCACAAGGAAAGACTTCATCTCCCATTGTCCTCACCTTTTCCTGCAGCTGGAAGATGAAGCAGAGAAGAAGCTATCCCTCCTCCCAGGAGTGGTGCAGGCATCCAATCAACTCAGACCTCTTCATTTATCAGGTAATTTTGCAAAATTGGAAGTGTAGAAAGTAAAAGGAATACCCTGCCCCAAGGAGTGATACCAGCCTATTCTTTCAGTCCTCTGTCACGATGGGATGTATCAAATTCCCTTTCAACAGAAAAGGAAAGATATTAAAGACTAGAAAAAATGAAACAAATATTAATCAGGTGCACATAATAGTAGAAAGGTGCAGAGCACATATGTGACACTTACAGGTTAAAGCAGTGTACATTTACACCTGAGTTTAAAAGTTTAAAAAGTATGGCTAACGTGAAGGGACTTTTTTTTGTAGACCTTACTAGTTAATTCAACTCCTTGTGTCCTTCAGCATTCGGAAGGAAAATACTGAAAGAAGAAATATCCTGAAGAAAAACTATGAAACTAGTAAGAAAATAAAGTTGTTTGCTAGTATATTTTCTTTGCTGTTCTTTGAGTAGCCTTAGCCATGCTGTTGCACTCTTTAGTCCCCCCCCTTTTTTTTCCAAGGGACAAACAAGTCTAATGTCTCATTTTCTTAATTTCTCATTTTCTTTCATCTTCCTCCATATACGCTAGCTTTGGATTCTTAGAGTTGAACCCACTATTCTCCAAACTTAAAATTAGTTTTCCTCTGAGTCACAGTTCAACTTACAGAATTTTTTGATTGGGTAAGAATGTGCTGAGATAGAAGGAACGTATTAAGTTTAGTAGGTAATTAAAATGAACATGGATGTTACTGATAGCAAAGGTGGTAAAAAGGAGTTCAGTACACACATTAATATTTTTAATTCTGCCTAAATTTTATTACTAACATTACTTTGTCAATAGTACTGTTGCTAGCTTCTTTTCAGTTAAGTAACCCATTTTTGCTCCCTAATGCGCATTCCTTAGGAAAACGGGGACTGTTGTGTCTAGTAAGTAGTGGAAGCTTCCAGAACTAAAAAAATATGTGAAAACATGTTAAGTTTGATAGGATTATTTATTGGCAGTAAAAAAGTTACTATAAAGTACTAAAAGTTACTATAAAAATTGTATCTGAGAACTTAAGTTGGTTTACAATTTTTGGTGAATACAGCTAGTATAAAATTTATTATTTAGATCATCCATACAAATGGTTAAATAAAAATTTTATAAACTGAAAGAAAAATGCAAGTGAATTATCTGCTAAAATTCGAAGTCACAATGTACAAAAGAACAAAGAACTTCTGTCAAGATTGTGTTTTCTGCATGACAAACATGACAGATTTTGGGCATTATCATGTCAGTTAAAATATTTGTTAAAAACAAATCTGAAAACCAATGTTTTATTGATTCAGGATAACCCCACATGTATTTACACCATAGTGTCATTATGGATTTAAAGCTAACATAGCCTTACAAATAAATGAGATATTTTAAAGTCAAAATTACTTAACCTTATAAGGTGTCTTATCAAAAGTAGGTGTCAAAGCAATTTTATTAACCTGTCCTAACTTATCAGTTTCTCACATTGCAAAGTTTAATACTTCATTAATAATCCCATCACCTTCTAAATCAGTAGTATATCATCCCCTGTTCTTTCTATTTATATCAATTACCAAAGTTGCTAAGTCACCAAAATTCACTAATCTCACTCCTTACTAAATTCTAACTCTTCTTTTATTAATTCAGAATAAACCCCCAACCCTTCAATTTGTATATATAATAAAGCATATATAAACTTTTTTCTTTTTTTTTTTTTTTAATAAAAATCTTAATTTATAGCCTCATTCCCCATGTCTGGGAAACAGGAATATAGTTGTTATACATGCATACTCTGTAGAATTTTTTTTTCCCATGTCTCCTTTATGAATATTGCAGATGAAGATCAATTGAGCCTTCTCTGTCACTGTTTAAAACATACTGTAGACCAGTTTGTTTCCAATGCTTTAACTTTATGTCTCCAGCCCACGTCACCTGCAAAAGCAATTCCAGTCCATCTAGAGTTCTCATGATCTTGTAACATGCAGCAACTGAGCTGTTGATAACAGCTGGCTGTTATTACACTCCCTTTTAATTAACTATGCCTCATGTCTTATGAAGTCTCAAACATGTTAATTTTTAGGGAAAGATACCAAAATGAGAAGACAGAAGGCTGGCTTGCTTTGCACTCATCCTCTCAATTCCTATTAGGATTCAGTGGATCCTTGAACTAGTGTCAGTGAATAATTTATAGCTGTTGGATGTGGGAAATGCAGGTATTTCTTCTTTTTCCTAAAAATTTAGTTACAGAATTTCATACTGTTTAAACAGTAAACGTTCAAGCTAATTAGTTTAAAAATACTGTCTGATGGATCATCCTTACTCACAGTACTCTTTACTTTGGTTTTCCCCTGCTTTTACTGCCCTGTTTTGGACTAAATAAACCTTTATTCAAAGAATGAAAAATTATTTACTTTTCTGCAGAATTATCTGTGGTCTGATCAGCAATGTTTCCAGTTGTGTCTTTAACTGATTGACATAATTTTTGCAGGACAAAAAAAAATTAATTTATTTTCTTCTGTAACAAGCACCTTGTTTTCCTTAATTAAATTTGACTGGACATACATTTAAATCCAGAAATTTTAAGATGACTCAGGTCTATCCTGTTCTATTTAGCTTCTTATACTAGACCAGCAAATTGTCCAAGCATACACCAATTTAAAATGAAACTAGAAAGCTAATATTTATTATGTTGAGTTTCTTTCTTGCCACATTTATTGGTGAAAAAATATAATCTTCCTAGTCTAATTTAAAGGAATGAATACTTAAATATATGGTGTATACTTTTTCTCATATATTTGAGACCAATAATTCTCTTCTTAATTATACTTTAAAGTGAGTTTGCTCCATCAGTAAACAAATCCTCACACACACACCCCCACACAACCCCCAGATTATGTAAGAGCCTTATACTTAATAATTCATTGTATTATAATTCAGAAAATTATTATATCACTGTGGGTCCAGAGGTATTATTTTAAAATAATTCAGAGTCATTACCAGAATAAAAGACAATGCTTTAAAAGCATTGCCTATTTCATATTCCTTTATACTCTAAGAAACGAGAAACGAGACTGTAGTCTACCGAAAAAACTTCCAAAAGTCAGAATACAGTTTAAATTTACACATTCATACATGAGTAGCTATCACATTGCTGGGGGAAAAAACCAACCAAACAAAAAACCCCAGCAATCAAAACAGGTAGTTTTGTTTTATAAGGTTACCTAATTGACACTCTTTGCTTCTCCCTTTCATGTTTAGACACCTATATTAGAAGTCCCAGTGTAATATACGCTTTGGTGGGAAATCTCTCCAGGTATTGTACAACAGAAGATATTGAACCATTAACAAATCTTTCATTTACTAACCTAATTCCTTTCCTGACACTCCACCAGATCTTTCTTCTCTTCATGTATAATGCTGTCGACTTGCATATTCTTCTTCTCTTTATCTTCTTAAGAAGGAAGAGAGCTTACCTTAGTTGCTATGTAGAGATTCAAGGCAAAACTAATGATAATAAGGCAAATTATTATTATTGAAGTTGAATTATTCAGTGGTGTCCATTAGTAAAGTGATAGCATCACACTTTTATATTTAGAATTCCTTGTAGACTGCAGCAGCAGCTTGTTTCCAGTGCACTTTTAAGCATAAAAACAATGTGTGCACTTACGCAGAAATAATGATAATTAGTGATGAGCTGAAACTGATAATTTCCTGCTTTTGTGGGTTTTTAATTGTTTTTTTAGACCATGGACTTTACAAAGCCTTCCCGAAAATATTATGATAGAGAAACGCATTTGTTCCTCTGATTGTTAGAATCTAGATTCTTTTGTGCTGTTTGGTTAATGATGCTTTAACTATAATCAACAAATATAACTTATACATCACTTTTCTTATCATGTAATCTACATGTTGTAGAGGTGAGGCCCATTTCTCCTTATTAGTCACATTTTTTTAAAGGGCTATATATTTTTCTAAGTGTCTCTGCCCTGTAATTCATAAACTGTCAAGCAAATCTTTTTCCACTTTGTTAAGGCCTTTGCCCTCTCAGATTGTTTTATTGCAGAAGTACCAAATTGAATCTTGCACATCTGAAGTCATTTCAAGCAGAAGAAAAAGCTAGCCTGTCCATAACTTCTCTTGGAATATTTGCTATAACCATCTTCATCTTTACAAGAAAGACAGAACATTTCTTAATGCGAAGAAATGTGAAATGTATGTCTTATGTGGTTTCTTTGAGATTATTTTGTCATTATGAGAGAACAGATATGGAATTGATTTATGTTCTAGTCAATTATTGCAATAAAATAACAGAAAATGAGAAAGAAGAAACAGATTCTATGCAGCAGGCTTGTTTTGTTTCTGAAAACATAGCAGAAATAGTATTAACTATTGTTTATCTCTCTAGAATGCAGACATAACTAGTACTGTTGGTGTATTTCATTTACAATAGTTATCTATTAATGATCTATCTTTCCAGAAATCACACTATAAATATTTGTCTTCGCTTAGAAGTCCTGAAGTCAGGCCTCTACTACAATGGTTTTCTTTAATGCCATCCCTGTCATTAACAGTTTTATTTTCTCTTTTTTTTCAACCATTTGATCTTCGAGTGAATTGGTTGCAAAGTAACTTCAAAAGAAGAAAGAGTTTTCTTTTGGATTTTTTTTTTTCGTGCATTTGCTTACATGTTCACCTTCAGGACATCTTGAAAATTGAGTTCATGGTGAGAAGCCAGAATAAGTTCAGACATCATGATGTGTAAAAACTGCAAATGACATTTCTACATTATCCTACTTTTCAAGTTTAAAAAAAAATGTCCAAGGCAGCTCTCATATGCTTTGCAATATACTTACCTGCACTCACAATTACTCAAAGCTTCAGACTCTTCTTTTTTTTTTTTGTTTCCCTAAATCCCATGGATTTTCAATTTAGTCTTATTTACAAGAATACTAACAAGTTTGAATTTAATTGCAAGTGATGGGAATAAAAGGAATAATGTGATTCATCTCACTCCAATCTTAGTATAAAGTATCTACTCATTAAAGTAATAACATATTTCCTCTTTAGTTGGCTTCTAAAAAGCAACTTAATTCTGTAGAAGGGGGAAATTACCAGTTGACATTTGTGGAAGTTCATGTTTTGGGTGCAGCACAAGGTAAATTTTGTGATAATATGTAACTGCAAAGCAATGTTCTGGCAGTTGATGCATGCGGCTGATTACGAAGCAGTAGCAGAGAGAATTCATGGATACTGCTCAGTATAAGCATGGACATCATGGCCCTGGTCAGATTTGCAGGGAGCTTTGACAGAATTGAAGGAGCTTCAGGGCATGTACATAGGATCATAGAATCATATAGAATCATAGAATGGTTTGGATTGAAAGGGACCATCAGCTATTATCTAGTTCAACCTCTCCACCATCTTTCACTACATTAGGTTGCTCAAAGCCCCAGCCAACTTGACTTTGAATACTTCCAGTGATGGGTTATTCACAATTTCTCTGGGCAACCCATTCCAGTGCCTCACCACCCTCATCATAAAAAGTTTCTTAGTGATAGAGAGTGATCCTATGCACATTCAGTTTGCTGCTATGGCCCCCACACTGATTCTCAAGGCACAAACACAATCCAATAATAATGTTAGTTTTGCAAACATGGAAAACACAAAAATAAGCTCATGAGTAATAGAATATTCCACAGCAACATTGAAATTCTCAGTAAAAATAATAACTCCATTAAAATACTTCAAATCTTTATGAAAATATTTTCTTGTAACAGTGCTCATTTGATATCATGCATACGAAATATTCTAAGACTTTTTCATAAGAGATCAGGTACCAAGAAAAAAATAATTTTGTAAAATATTTCTAGGAAGGAAACTAAGCTATTTACAAGGAATACACAGTATTCCAGTATTTTCTAGCAGTATTATAGTATTTACAGGCAGATATTTTATGCACTTGCACCAGGTCATCAAATTTATGGCAGATCATATCCTGAAAAGACTGCATCTAAATTGCATTAAAATCAATATGCAATCAGTTCCTGACCTTTTGACATCAAAAGGAAGGTTTTATGTAGGCAATGAATGAAAACTATTGATTTGATTTTAATTCCAATATAAATGTACTTATTTAAACCTTATGTATAGGTTATTTACATTAGTATTTTTCAAGTTTTCATTGCCAGTTCTATTTCCGTATTAGGTTTTATGGGGTAGTGCAAACTTGCAATTATTTGTTTGGTGGCTTTAACTAAAATCAAGTATCCCATTTTGTTAGATGCTATATGAACATATGCTAGGAAGCAACTCCTGCACTGAATATGGATGTTAAACTCTTAAATGACAGGTGAAGACAATGCAAATAAGCCTATGTCATCATTCAGTCTTACTCTCCAAGACTGTTAGGGTCAAGAAATTCAAAGAAAATGGAAAACTGCAGATTAACAAAATGTCAACATTTTTTCACCCCTCATAAATGACACCACTCAGCTTGGTGTCATCTGCAAACTTGCTGAGGATGCACTTGATCCCACTGTCTATGTCACTGATGAAGTTATTAAAAAGCAGGGGTCTCAATATAAACCTTTGAGGGACATGACCTGTCACTGATGTCCATCCATACATTGAGCTGTTAACCACCACTCTCTGGATGTGACCGTACAGCCAATTCCTCATCCATTGAATAGTCCATCCATCAAATCCATATCTCTGCAGTTCAGAGAGGAGGATGTTGTGAGGGACCATGTCAAAAGCCTTACAGAATTCCAGAGAAGTGACATCAATAGCTCTTCCCTTGTCCACCAGTGTAGTCATTCCATCATAGAAGGCCACTAGGTTGGTCAGACAGGACTTACTCTTGGTGAAGCCATGCTGGCTGTCTCAAATCATGGCATGTGTGGTTGCTCATAGCATTCATATTCCAACTTATGTGATCCCTTGTGCCTATGCCTGTTGCTTAGAGTAAGCATCAGACTAATGTGAGAGTAGACTGACAAATGTCTTTTTCAAGGCTTTTTTCCAATTAGCTCATCTTTCTAAACCCATTAACCTGTTAATACCTAAAATTGTATAAGCTTTATGTACCTCTTTCTATTGTTTTGTATGTGTAAGTTACAGCTGAATGAGTAACTGAAAATTTCTATAGAGATAAGGGCAGTATGTAGAAAACAGGTCTCACAGGAGCGTGCATACCAAAAGGCATGCTGATATCATGTGTATGTGTTGGAGCTTGATGTTTCTCAGCACAGTGCAAGTTCTTTTGGAACACATTTCTGGGTACATAAAGGAGAGGAAAGTGATTTGGAACAGTCAGAATGAATTGACAAAAGGTAAATGATGCCTGACCAACTTGATTGACCTCTGAAATAAAATCATGGGTTTTAGGGAAGAGAGAAGAGGATATAATTTATGTGAATTTTAGCAGGACTTTTTACACTTTCCCACAATATTCTTGTTTCAAAGGTGCAGTCCAGGTAATGGACAACCAGAACGGTAATAAGCTAATTGCGTAGTCAAACTTCAAGGCTCATGGTTAATGAATCATGTTCTACCTGGAGACTGGTCCAAAAAGAAGTACTTCAGAGATCTGTGCTGGGACATGTGCTGTTCATTGTCTTTACCAGTGGCCTGGAGGAGATAATGGAGTACAAGCTCATCAGATTTAAGGGTGACACCAATTTTGGGGTGATGAACCAGGTATATTCAAGTATCAGGACACCATCTAGACGGACCTAGGCAGGTTGGAGAAGTGGGTTAATAGGAATCTTATGAAATTCAGCAGGGAGAAACATGAACTCCTGCCCTCGAGACAGAGGAGCCCTGGCAATGACATAGGCTGGGGATGGATGTGCTGGGATTAATTCTTTGTGAAAGGCCTTGGAGCCCAGTGGGCGGCAAACTGAGCTTTAGCCAGATGCACCATTTGGCAGCAAATGCAGCCAACAGCATTGTGGGCTATATGAACAGGAGTGTGGCCATTAGATCAAGAGTGATTATCCTCATCTATTCAGCACTTGCTAGACCATGTCTGCCACAGTGCGCCAAGTTTTGGGCTTCCCAATACAAGAAATACATTCATAAACCAGAGTTCAGCAGTGTGCCAAAATGATGGTGAGGACTGAAAAACTTGTCCTGTGAAGGGAGAATGAAGGATGTGGGACTTGTTTAGCTTGGAGCAGAGACAGCTTCAGGGGTGTGTAACTGCAGCCTGTGAGTGACTGCAGGGAGGTTATGGAGGAGAAGGATCCAGGGTCTTCACAAGATGTGTGCAAGGTGGGAGGATGAGGGAAAGTTGGCATCAATTGAACCAGGAGAGGTTTCCTGTGGATATAAGGAGAACTTTTCCCACACTGGGACCTGTTTGACAACAGTGGAGAGGTTTCCCAGAGGGTTTGTGCAGTCTCCATCCTTGGAGATTTTCAAGATCTGCTAGGTTAAACCCTAAACACCAAGGTCTGATCTCATAGCTGATCCTGCTTTGAGTAAGATCTTGGACTAGAGATGTCCTGAAGGTCCCTTCCCACCAGTTATCCCATAATAAGAAAAATTTCAAGCTAGAACTCCTGGTCCAACTAGTGAGTGACAACATATGGTGAAGGTCATTTTGTTTTCTTCTAGTAAGGTTCCATATTTCACTTTGGGATAAATGTGTCTTAATCTTATGTATTTTATTTTCAGTGATTCAGTATTCCATTACCATCTGAGTCCAACATCTGCAAACATGAAGAAAGACCCCATATTTTTTGAGAAAGTAAAGATGAAAACATGGCTTAGCAAGTGGAAAGTTCTTAGGCTTCCCTAGAGTGAGCAAGACAGTGTATCATAGCTTACAGTCAGTGTAACATAGCCATTAATGGGCATCAGGTCAGTTCTCCCTCATGCAATTCTGTGTAAACTTTCTAGCCCTTTATTGAATGAGGTGTTTGATATTCCTTTCAAAGGTAAACAAGTGTGATTTACTTAGATTTCATGCAGTCATGAAACAAGAGGGCCCATTAGAACACTGAATTCCTAAGCTGCGCACAACTTTATAGGCTTAATCAACCCTAAAAAAACTGGTGTATCTTGATAGGGGCAAGGAAATAATGAGGGAATCGGAGGTTCAAACCCCTCCAAATTTGGATTGATACATTGCCTCCCCAGGAACTCCCCAGTCTTGATGACACTTCTGCCACATTGTCTCCCCAGGAACATCCCAGTCTTCATGCCTCTTCTGCTACAATGTACCAAAGAGAAAAATAAACTGTACAGAGTTGTAGCATAGAACTGTTCACTTGCCCTACCATTTATCTTTAATATCACAGTTTGGGATTAGGAATCAGTCTGCTCATTAAAGTCTTTATTGCAGTGAAGTTCCAACATCTTTTTCTTATTTCTTTAACAGCTATAATACTTTTCTTTAAAAAAGGAGTAAAGGAAAAAGAAAAATCATTTTATTACTTATGTGTTAGGCTCAAAAAAACTTACTGATTTTGATACTGCTGCTCTTCCTGACCTTTCTGCTTTTTTTTTTAACTTAGTGGTTTTTACCACTTTCTATGATATTATCTGCACATTGTCAGAAGCTTCTACAGTATAAAAAAATTAATTTACAACATTATTTTTCCAGAAGTGGAAATTTGTGGCAAAATGTCCTGTATAGTATTAGAGACTGCATTCAGTTTTTGTAAATGGGTGGTTTTTTTTGTTTGTTTTACTATAAATCTTTCAGAATACACAAACTGTTTTTTTCTAGTCCATTACCCCAAATCTACAAGTAACACTGTAGAGTCAGACTCCAGTTTCCCACATGGATCTCTAGATCTCCCAGTAACTGGAATATGAGGACATGGGCAAAAATACTCTGACAAGGCACATTCTGTTAAAAAAGAGAAGTCTTAATATCTGAAGATTGTTTCAGAAGGGAATTTGAATGAGTAGGAAGGCCCTTTTTATAATTCAGTAGCTAAGCTTTTCTTGTTTATTAGTTTTATTACGTGTGTGACCTTTCATTTTCAAATAGGAACAGTTAGCAAATCCATGCAGCTTACTTCAGCTGAAGGTTTCTAAACCTTTTACTGAAGATCTGGATGATTTCTGCTCTGCAGGACATTACAATGTATAATTTGGCAAAGAAAAACTTAAATGTTTTGCTGGTCACCTGCTGATTAGTAATTAACTTCACATCCTCCCCTCTGCTTAATGCAATATGAGAATATTAATTTGCTTATGAAGGAATGCTGACAATTTATCTGACTCTTCACCTATTTTTATGAGACATACTTCAGAAAGAACAAAAAGTCTCTTCTTCCTGGTGTGCAAATATTATCCAGAGTGACAAGCAGCCTAAGCATTATAAAAATGTCTGCCATTCTACTTTTACTTCAACCTTTTCTTCTAATCTGAATAATGTCTATCCCTCTCTTCTCTCTTTCAATCAAGATACGAAATCCTGAACTTTCAGATTCTGGACAGGATGAGAAGGGCTTAAGCATCTCAAACAAAACTCTGAAAAAAAAAAGAGTTTCTGCCAATTTCCTCATCTGCCTGGTACTACAAGCATGAATTCTTATAATGTAAATTGATAAGTAATTATTGATGGCTTCCAGTAACACGTCATGTACAAACTTCTTGTCTTTTCCTCTTAGCTTTACCAGACAGAAATAAGCATACGTGATCACAAATGTTTAATCTAGTTTGTGCCAAAGTGTGGGTAATACAACTAACTTGAACTTTGAACAAGGCCAAGTGCAAGGTTCAATACATGGGTCAGGGCAATACCAAGCACAAATATAACAATTACTGGATTGAGAGCATCCCTGCGGAGAAGGCCTTGGGGGTGTTGGTGGATGAAACACTGAATATGACCCGGCAATGTGCACTCAGAGCCCAGAAAGCCAGTGACATCCTGGGCTGCATCAAGAGAAGTGTGGCCAGTAGTTCAAGGGAGGTGATTCTGCCCCTCTGCTCTGCTCTCATGAGACCCCACTGGAGTACTGTGTCCAGCTCTGTGGCACCCAGCATAAGGACATGAACCTTCTCAAGCAGGTCCAGAGGAGGGCCACAGAGATGATCAGGGGACTGGAACACCTCCCTTATGAGGACACACTGGCACAGTTGGGGTTGTTCAGCCTGAAGAAGAGAAGGCTTCATGGAGACCTTAATGAACTCTTATGGTAGGAAAGAAGAGGAGGGAATCTTTATAGAATCATAGAATTGTCAGGGTTGGAAGGGACCTTAAAAATCATTTAGTTCCAACCCCCCTGCCAATGGCAGAGACACTTATCAGGGCGTGAAGTTATAGGATGACACATAATGGTTTTAAATTGAAAGAGGGTAGATTTAGATTAGATATTAGGAAGAAGTTATTCACTGTGAGGGTAGTAAGGCACTGGAACAGGTTACCCAGAGAAGTTGTGGGTGCCCCTCCCTGGAAGTTTCAAGGCCATGTTGGATGGGGCTTTAAGCAACCTGGTCTAGTAGAATCATAGAATTGTCAGGGTTGGAAGGGACCTTAAAGATCATCTAGTTTCAACCCCCGTGCCATGGGCAGGGACACCTCCCACTAGAGCAGGTTGCTCAGAGCCCCATCCAGCCTGGTCTTGAAAACTTCCAAGGATGGGGCTTCCACCACCTCTCTGGGCAACCTGTTCCAGTGTCTCACCACCCTCATGGGGAAGAAATTCTTCCTAACGTCTAACCTGAATCGACCTATCTCTGGCTTTAATCCATTCCCTCTAGCCCTATCACTGCCTGACAGCCTAAAAAGTCCCTCCCCAGCTTTCTTGTAGGCCCCCTTCAGATACTGGAAGGCCACAAGAAGGTCTCCCCGGAGCTTTCTCTTTGCCAGACTGAACAACCCCAACTCTCTCAGTCTGTCCTCATAGGAGATGTGCTCCAGCCCTCTGATCATCCTTATGGCCCTTCTCTGACCATGCTCCAGCACATCCATATACTTATTGTAACATGGGCTCCAGAACTAGACACAGTACTCCAGGTGAGGTCTCACAAGAGTGGACTAGAGGGAGACAATGACTTCCCTCAGCCTGATGGCCACACTTCTCTTGATGCAGCCCAGGACACGATTGGCTTTCTGGGCTGCAAGAGCACACTGATGGCTCATGTTGAGCTTCTCATCCACCAGCACTCCCAAGTCCTTTTCCTCAGGGCTGATCTCAAGCCAGTCACTGCCCAGCCTATATTGGTGCTTGGGATTGGTGCTTGGGATTGTTGTTGCTGCACAAAGAGAAAAGAAAGGAGCGGGCCCCCAGATGGATGACTCCAGCGGATCTTCAGAACCCTTCCTGGAGCCGCACCGAGTGCCTTGGGCAATACGCTGTTGTACATCCCTGTCTTTCAAGCTACAGGAATGGGACGCTGTCTCACCTTCAGGACACCCAAGACCCAGGGCCACAGTGGGATCTGAAGGCTTTCGACCTGTAGCCATTTGTAGAAAAGCAGAAGCTGTGCTATACAAAGGACACTGCAGACAAGACACTGTTAGCAAAAAGAAAATATGTAACAACCTCTCAAAATGCCTTCTTTTATTTGTACAGTCACAGAAGACCTTTCCACCAAATAGCAAGGGCCTTTCTAAGGAAATAAAATTAAATAATAAAAAAACCCCAAAACCAGTGTGTGCTCCTCTCTGCTCCCCATGATGTGACTTTTCCCATTTGGATGCTTTCAGGTACCCGTTGTTTTGCTGTTAGCTGAGATTATCCCAGTGTTATTCCAGGTAGGAGAATTTTGTAACAATGTTCATTATAGTGTAACAAAACAATTTGCTGACTGGAACTCACTGGAAGACTGGATTTCCTGCAAAGGGTAATGGAAAGGTGGCTGCTCGTAGAGCCAGGCAGCATTCCCCAGTGGAGACATTTGCTCCACTTCTTCCACAGCACCTGCGGATGAACGTTAAAATCCAGAGGGCAGCCCTGGGACAGGATTCAAGGGCCTTTGTGGTGAGACAGATTCTCACAGTGATTTGAAGGAGAGCAACACTGGAAGGAGAGGTGTCAAGGGTGCTAGTTCCATTCTTCTGGGAATTAACACTCTGGCAGAGGGCTGGAGGATGCGGCGTGCCAGGAGGGGCTGAGGGATCGGCGCTTGGTCAGCCTTCAGAAGAGAAGCCCAAGGGGACAGCTTCTTGGTGGCTGCGGCAACCTAATGGGGACTTCCCTTCTAGGAGTTGATATTTTAGTGTTTCCAAAGAAGCTGCAGGTTCAAAACTGCATCATCAGGGGATGTTGAGCCTGGATATTAGGAAGCATTTCTTTACGGAGAGGGTGGAGAGGCTTTCTGAAGGAGAGCCTGTCAGTACTGAAGAGGCATTTTGGCATTGGCATCACACAGTTCCTTCTTGCCTTTTAGCTTGACCGGCAGGCCTCAACTCAGCCCTGCTGGTCTCTTCCCTTCCTTGCTTGCTTATGTATTTCTGTATTTCGTATTACTGTCAATCAGAAGCAGTTTTATGGGAAATTATTCAAAAGTTACATGCCATTGTTCATGTTTCCTGGCAGACATCACTTACTTACATTATTGACATCAGAAGGATCTGGTTTGCCTTTTAGTCTGCCACAGCTCTTGTGACAAATCAGTAGACATGAATTATTACTCTGGTTTTAAGACTGGTTTTGTGAGAAAGAAACAAATATCCTTTTAATTCAAGAGTGATAAGAATTTTGTTACTTCAGAAGTGATAAAACAGGCATGTATTATTTATCATTACTTTTTCATCACAATGTCTTTCCTGCAGCCCTCGGGAACTGGAGAGGAGGAAAAAGACAATGTCACTCCAGCCTTCAAAAAGGGCAAGAAGGAAGATCCTGGAAATTACAGAGCAGTCAGCCTCACCTCCACCCCTGGAAAGGTGATGGAGCAGCTCATTCTAGAGATCACCTCTAAGCACGTGGAAGAAAAGAAGGTTACCAAGAGTAGCCAGCATGGATTTACTGAAGGGAAGTCGTGTCTGACTAATCTGACAGCCTTCTCTGATGGTGTGACTGGAGGGGTAGGTGCAGGGAGAGCAGTGGATGTTGTCTGCCTTGACTTCAGCAAGGCTTTTGACACTGTCTCCTGTACAACCTCTTGGGTAAGCCCATGAAGTTTGGGTTAGAAGAGGGCATGGGGAGATGCCCCTTCATCACTTATTCACTTCCTCTGCTTGTCCTCCCTTTTGGGTAGCATTCGTATTGTAACTGCATAAAAGTGATGCATGTTTAATAAATAAATAAATCAGATGAAATTTTGGAATCAAACAAAAAATATTTTTTTAATCAAATGTGTGAAATACATTGCTTTCTAGAATTTTTGCTTTCAACTTACATATGATTTGTGAATTTTTTTGAACTCTGTGTGAGTACTTAATGCTGCTACTTAAAAGATCACTAGTGGTGCTACAATCTACTTCAGCCATGAACAGAAAAGGATGTTCAAATGGCCATGTACGATCATATCCTATTAACACAGGACTTTGACTAGCTAATGACAGAGTAGTTAATGTAGTTTAAGGAAGCTTCCTCTTGAAAAAGTCTGACAGAACAAAACCAAAACAAGATAAAATCCAAATTCACCCAAATCAGAATGACCAAACCTCTAAAGATCTATTCTGAGTGACTACTAGTTGCAGTCAGAAGAAGCACTTAGTAAGTCACAGAAGATTGCCCCCACCCCCTCTGGTACTCACAAATATTAACACAGTGAAAGTCTAGGTTTATAACCTAAGTATTTGAAAATATTTTCTGACTCATACTAACACACAAAACTCTATTCTATTCTTTCCTATACAGTTGTCTATACTACCCTTGATCAGTGAATGAACTATCTGTTGTCCTTTGTGACAGACAGCTTGTGTCTTGGTACTGTTCCAACATGTGGAATCGTAACCTGAAAACAAAAATAAAATTATATTGCCACATCAGTTTGAACTGAAAATATTGTCCGCCTTCTCTCGTGATAGACATATTGGTGTTTTCTATGCTATTTAGTGCTATTTACCGCTAGAAGTAGAGGTATTTCACCACTCAATGCAATAGTTTATGTTACAGAAGTGGCACAAAATGATTTTGGGCAACAATTTTGGAAGGAAAATGATAGCTAGACAGAAGATAGATAGGCAGTTGGTTAGAAAGAGAAAGAATGGTTTTTTTCATGCTGAATATGAGGTGTAAAGACCATAACCGATAACACTGAACTGCATAAATTGTACAATATGGTTGTTACTGAACAAAGAAGATCAGGTTAATAGTGAGAATTGAGCTTGTTCCTACATTGTAAATGTATGCTTGCTGATTTCCTTCACTGTGTACATTCACAGATTTTAGGTATGTAATGCATACTGGTCTGGCAGTGGAAATACGTCCATGCAGCAGGAGAAGACAATGGGATTACTTTGCTCAGGGACTTGTCCAGTTTTGGTCTAGGAGTCTCCAAAGATGGCCATGTCACAACCCTTGTGGTCTGTCCCAGCGCTTAAACAGCCCCCCTCCAGGTGAATGGAGGTTTTGCCAGGTTCCCTGGCAGGAACATTGCCCTCCAGGTGCTGGCAGAGGAGATGTTGATTCTGCTGTTCTTCTTTGGGAAATGGTGGCATGGCCTCTTTCAGGGTTCAAGATGGAGAACCATGAATGCAGGCAAGAGGCCAAGTCTGATGAGATCTAATGCTGGCAGTGTTTACTGGGTTCTTCACAAATTTGGTGAGCTCTCAGGTCCCAGAAGAGCTGGAAGCATTTCCTGACCTCTTGGTCATCACCTTTATGCAGGAGCTTCACTTTCCATGAGAGCCTGAGACTGAGAGACTGTGAAGGCATTTCATCTGATTCCTGTGGCGCTGTCTCCAAAATGCTGGAGCTCCCTGTAGAGCCTTCCTGCCCTCAAACAGATCGACACTGCCCACCCATCGCCTCCGAAGCTGCCCCACAGCCGGCTGCAGTTTCCCACAGCGCCTCAGAAAAGCTGACACCGACTCTGAAGGGCAGTTTGTTGCCACGGGAAAAGGCCGTTCCCACCCTCCCTGCCCGTACGCAGGCTGCACGCAGGCCAGGGCTGCTGCTGTCAGGGCGGCAATTGTGACATAGGGGGCCTGGCTCACCAAACGGAATGCTGGGCACAGGCCCTTGGTCATTGCCACCTGGCGAGGTGAGGAGGGCGCAGGGGAGGGACGGGGCTGGTGCGGGGCTGCCGAGGCAGGACGGGGACCCCACACCTCAGGCCTCTGGGGCTGTGGACAAGCTCACTCGCTCCCTGCTTCTCCCTCACACGCAACCTGCTTCTCCTCAGACTCTGCAGAGGAGCGCTTGGCAGGAAGATTCCAGCACTGCTGGAAGACAGACTCCAACCACTCCCTATTGGTGTTTGTCGTGTACAAGCGAGAGAAGACCCTCGACTCGATGGAGCAGGGTGAGAGCAAAGCATCCTTCCCGCTGCCTGGCCGAGGGGTCATTGGGCTGGTCAGCGTGGGGCCGAGGCCGGTGGCAGGGGGAGGCAGGAGCTCCCCAAGCACCCCACGGCAGGGTCCACGCTCTCCTCAGCAAGCAGGTCACAGGCTGGGCAGGGGGCACCTGCAGGGACCCCCATGCCTGCCATGTCCCCTTGCTCTGCCGGACCACCAGCCCTAGCCATCAGCCAGCCAGGCAGGGACAGAGCAGGCCAAGGGGGCAATCCCTGAGGGACAGCCCCCTGGCCCTGCAGAGCTACTCACTCCCGCTGCCATCTGCTCTCTCCCCTCCAGTTTGCATGTTCTGCCAGCGGGCAGAGGCCGACCCGGAGCTCTGTGGAGACCGAATCGAGCTGCCGGGCTTCAGCGGCCATAAGTTCTGCCTGGTGAGTTCCTCCGGGATCCCTGCTGCTTTCTGACAGGCAGCCCCTGCCCCTGCCCCGCTCTCCCCATCAGCTCCTTCTCTCTTCCCTTCTCTAGTATTTTGCCAGCCAGCTGTGTCACCAACCCATCGAGCGAGGGGGATGGATCCAATATTCCTGCGGGAATATCACCCGCGCCATAGAGGGGGCGGCGCAGAAGGTGAGGACCGGACAGGCTCCGGGAGATTTGTGCCAGGAGAGGTTTGCGGGAGCTTAGCCCAGACCCCGAGAAAGAAATCCCAGCCCTTCCACCCAGCTCTGGGACAAAAGTCTTGCTCCCAGCAGCTCTGCAGAGGCTCCAGCACAGGAGCCTCATCTGCCAGGCAGGTCTGCAGGGGGTGACCCAGCAGTGACCACATCCTGCACCCTGCCCGGCGGCGTGGGGCTGGCTGCGGAGGCCCTGAGGCTGCTGCTGATGGGGGTGCTGTGACCTTTGCAGGTCTGCTGTGTCTGCAGGGGGAGCGGGGCTGCCATCGCCTGCGGGGAGATGGGCTGTGAACGCAGCTTCCATCTCCCCTGCGCCGCAAAGGGAGGCTGCGTCACCCAGTACCACCCTCAGTACAGGTACCTCCTCTGCCCTCTTCGCCAGCACCACCTGGGAAGGACCCAGCACTTCTCCCCTCACCCATCCCTTCCCTCTTCCCCCCAGAGCCTTCTGCCCCGAGCACAGCCCCGTGCAGGCGGTGGAGGCGGCCCCGGAGAAGGGCACCGCCTGCCTCATCTGCATGGAGGAGGTCGAGGGCAGGAAGACCTTCGGCACCCTGGTGTGCCCGGCGTGTAAACACGCCTGGTTCCACAGGCGCTGCATCCAGGTAGGAGCCCTTCCCTCGCCCCACCCTGGGGCACGGCAGGTGCTCAGCAGCTCCAGGGCCTCCCTCATGCTCCTGCCGTTTCTCCTGCAGGGACAGGCTCTGTGGGACCGTTTCGCTGGCTGCCGATGCCCACTCTGCAGGGAGAAGGGCATCTTCCGAAGGGAAATGCTGAGGCTGGGGATCCGCATACCCTTCGGGTTGGTGTCCTTGTGTCCAGCTCACACAATGGGAGGGTGCAAGGGCTGTGCCGAGCCAGGGGCTGCCCCTGCACTCCTGGCCCTGAGCTGTCCCGTGAGTCTGGGCTTCAGCTTCACGGAGGAGCGGCAAGCAGGGCGGGGGGGGAAGAAGGGCAGGGACGCCTCTGCCTTGGGCAGGGGCCCATCAGCGTTCTTTTCTCCATCAGACGGCCAGCGATCGATCCCGAAACCAACGCAGAGCTGAGCTCGAGGCACAGCCGCTGTGATGCTGGGCAGTGCCTCTGCCCTGGGGGCCGGGAGCAGGCAGGGGAAGAGGGGTGAGTTCCCCAAGCTGCACCCCGAGGCTCTGCACTGGGGCTCTCTCTCGCCAAGGGCTCGAAGCACGAAGAGCAAGAGCTCTGCCAGAGAATCCCACGCTGCGGTCACTTTGTCCTCACTGCCATGAACCTCTTTGCTCCCCTAGGCCCTGGGAACTGCTCCTGTGCAGCTCCTGTGCCGCTGAGGGCACGCACCGGCGCTGCTCCCAGCTGGGGACAACAGCGGACAGCTGGGAGTGCCAGAGCTGCGCTGGCCCCACCGCCGGTACGAGGCAAAGCGTCTGGCTGCCCCTGGGCTGGCGGCCTGGCAGCGGGTGCCCAGGGGGGGCTTGGCAGAGCCTCTCTGCTGCAGGAGGGCCAGGGGCACCGCTCTGGCCTCTCCTGCCGCGGGCCTGGGGCCACGGCCTTGACCTCCCGCTTCCCTTCCAGCCTCCAGTGCCAGTGCAGAGCTCGCCGGCCCCAGCTCCCCCAGCCGGGCAGCAGCGGGATCCTCCAGCGACGGGGCAGCTCTGGAGGACAGCGGCCGCTCCAGCCCCCCCGGGCCCATGCGGCTGCGAGACAGCACCCGCCTGCAGCGCCGAGCCCGCAACCCCTACAGCCGGCCGGGCAGACGCTGTGAGTAGCCATGTGCTGGCACCCAGTGCTGGGAGCAGCAGCCCCGGCCGGGCAGCGCTGGGGCTGTGTCACAGCTCACCGCTGCCTTGACCTCCTGCTTCTCCTTCCAGCCTCCAGTGCCAGCATGGAGCTCCCCAGCCCCAGCAGCCCCAGTGCTGCCAGGGAGCTGCCATCAGGGGCCTCCAGCACCGGCCCAGGGCTCGACGCCGGCAGCCAGGACAGCCGCACGGGGCCCATGCGGGTGCCGGCCCGCTCCCGACAGGCACGTCAGGCCCACCAGCCGTACAGGCGGCCCCGCCACCGCCGCCGCAGGACCTGACGTGTCCTGTCGCCCCGTGCCGTCCCCAGTCCCCCTCCACCGGCACGGTAACGTTCGTTGTTTCTCTCTGCACTCTCCCCCCCTCGCCAGCGCCACGGCAGCACCCAGCACTTCTCACCTCACCCACCCCTTTCCTCCTCCCCGCAGGACTTTCTTCTGCTGGGAGGAGGCCGTGGAGACAGCTTTGCAGGAGAACATCACCTGCCTCATCTGCCTGGAACACCTCAAGGGCAGAAAGTCCTACAGCACCAGGATGTGCCCAGCCTTTAAACACGCCTGGTTCCATAGGAGCTGCATGCAGCTAGGAGCCGTTCCCTCACCCCCAGGGCACGGCTGGTGCCTCTGCCCATCCTGCTGCAGGCCTGGGACCGTTCCCTTGACCTTCTGATTCCCCTTGTGGCCTCCAGTGCCAGCTCGCAGCTCGCCGGCCCCAGCACCCCCAGCCAGGCAGCATCAGAATCCTCCCGCAGCTCTCCAGCTCTCGAGGGCAGCAGCCGCTGCAGCTCCCCTGGGCCCACGCGGCTGCAAGACCATGGAGGACAGTGCGAGGACAGCAGCTCTGGCATCACACCCAGCACAGGGACATCAGGCATCCCACAAATCCCATTTGCGTGTGTGACAAGGGGAAAATTGTTCAGCTCCTGCTGTTCGTGGCATCTAAGCCTTCGCAAGAAATGCAGACCTCTGGACTATCCTGCTGAGGGTCTGGGACCATTTCTTTGACCATCTGCTTCCCCTGCCAGCCTCCAGTGCCAGCCAGGAACTCGTCAGCCCCAGCACCCCCAGGCAGGCACACTGCGGGCTTCCAGTGAGGGTCCAGCTCTGGTGGGCAACTGAAGAGCTCTTTAGAGCTAAGCTTTTTCGAGTTAAGTAGCAATGGCTTTTCGTTGGAGGGTTCCTGGAAGATACAGCCTCGGGAATCCGTGCTGCCTTTCAAACTAAGCATCAACAGTGAAGGAGGCTGGATGAGTTGTATGTGCCACTCCTCCGCAATCTGGGGACTGCCTTGCCATTTAAGCAACAAGAAGTTTCCATCTTTGCCTGGCCGGCCGAGTTAATTTTCCAGACAGCCATTGCCACAGCAAAGAGAAAAGAAAGGAGCCGGCCCCCAGATGGATGACTCCAGCGGATCTTCAGAACCCTTCCTGGAGCCGCACCGAGTGCCTTGGGCAATACGCTGTTGTACATCCCTGTCTTTCAAGCTACAGGAATGGGACGCTGTCTCACCTTCAGGACACCCAAGACCCAGGGCCACAGTGGGATCTGAAGGCTTTCGACCTGTAGCCATTTGTAGAAAAGCAGAAGCTGTGCTATACAAAGGACACTGCAGACAAGACACTGTTAGCAAAAAAAAGCAAGTAGCAACACCTTGAAATGCCTTCTCTTATTTGTACAGTCACAGAAGACCTTTCCACCAAATAGCAAGGGCCTTTCTAAGGAAATAAAATAAAATAATAAAAAAACCCCAAAACCAGTGTGTGCTCCTCTCTGCTCCCCATGATGTGACTTTTCCCATTTGGATGCTTTCAGGTACCCGTTGTTTTGCTGTTAGCTGAGATTATCCCAGTGTTATTCCAGGTAGGCGAATTTTGTAACAATGTTCATCGTAGTGTAACAAAACAATTTGCTGACTGGAACTCACTGGAAGACTGGATTTCCTGCAAAGGGTAATGGAAAGGTGGCTGCTCGTAGAGCCAGGCAGCATTCCCCAGTGGAGACATTTGCTCCACTTCTTCCACAGCACCTGCGAATGAACGTTAAAATCCAGAGGGCAGCCCTGGGACAGGATTCAAGGGTGATGTAAAATGGCCTCTGTGGTGAGAGAGATTCTCACAGTGATTTGAAGGAGAGCAACAATGGAAGGAGAGGTGTGAAGGGGGTCCTGTGTTTTTAAAGGTACCATCCAGCAGAACCATGGTGGTCACAGCTGGTCCTGGCTTCCTTCCTGGTTCCTTAACAGGCACTTCCCGTCTGGGGAGAAAAATCCATCTGCAGAATGAGTGTACAGTTTTTTTGGCTTTGCAGAATGGCACTGCTCTTTCTGTCATGGATTGATCAAACTTGGAAAATAAAAGTGTTCTTCAATTTGTTTTATCATTTATTTGTTTTGAGAACAACATACAGTCAGATTGGTGACATGGCCTGGAGAGCCAAGTACTACTGGTGAAAAGTGCCCTGCTGATGATTGTCCTTTGACCCCCAACCTCTTTCATTGTCTCACCACCCTGACAATGGCAGGAGGGAGGAGACTAGATGATCTTATCCCTTTCAACCCAATCCTTTATATGAATCTATGAATATATATCTTACACTAGAGGTCTGCACATGTATAGTAGACTATACATCCCAATATGAGGCCTGTATAGAAAAGAACATGTGTCAAGGCAGATATATGTATTTATGGTAACCCTGTTCATGCAGAGATAAGTGAGGAACTTTTGTCCTCCATTTTTCTCTTCAGGATCACTTTGATTGGTTATCTGTGATGTTGTGGACATGCAGAAACTAGTTCCATACCAAAGGTAGGTTTTCTGGCTGTGGAAGTCAACATTCAAGAGTCACATACACAAGCTGTCCTATAAATGCATTAGTTCTTTTATCATCCTGTTATCTTCAATAAATGCAGTTATTTGCAAATATCACTGCAGAATTACTTCCACTCTTTAGATGAAATCTTGATTTTATCTGAGGTGTTAGTGATGAAAAACTAAATTGAAAACTAGCAGCATGATAGAGAGATGAGAAGAAGATGTCAAATGTCCTGAATCTTCTTGTAAAGCCTTTTCTTCCTCCAGGAGAATTACCTTTTTTGTATCTTAAACAAGTGTGGGTCAGCTATTTCATTGGGAAGAGAGAATGATAAATTGTTCTTTATTGAAGAAAGAATTATATGAATGTCTCTCAGTCCACTGGTAAGGTACTATAGTACTGAAAGGCACCCTCCTACAGTATTTTCCACATCCAGTGAGCATAGTCCTTTCTCTTTAGGCATGTCTTACACTTTGAGCTTTGAGCAAGTTCAGAGAAGGGCAACCAAGCTGGTGAAGGGTCTGGAGAACAAGTCCTATGAGGAGAGCCTGAGGGAATTGGGATTGTTTAGTTTGAAGAAGAGGAGACTGAGGGGAGACCTTACCACTTTCTACAACTACTTGAGATTGTCATGAGGTGTGTGCGGCCTCTTAAATAAATAACAACAAGGCTAGAGTAAATGGCCTAAAGTTGCACCAGGGGAGGTTTGGACTGGATATTAGGTAGAATTTATTTACTGAAAGAGTAGTCACGTGCTGGAATGGGCTGCCCAGGGAGGTGGTGGAGTCACCATCCCTGAAGGTATTAAAAAAATGTGTAGATGAGGCACTTCAGGACATGCTTTAGTGGGATGGTGAGAGTTTGGGGGTTTTGTTTGTTTGAGTTTTGGGGTTTTTGTTGTTGTTTTTGGGGAGGGTTGATGGTTGGACGTGGCGATCTTAGAGGTCTTTTCCAAACATGACAATTCTGTGATTCTGTGATCATGTGTTATATACAATTTTCTCCAATGTTCCCATAAATAAATACCATATCTCATAAGAAACTGGAAAATAATATTATAAATTATTAGATAATTCATATTCAACTCTTAAAGTTTTCTTAAATTAAGGAGCCATTGTAAAAGCTAAAGAACAGGGAAAATATAGTATACTACCTTTTTTAAAACATGAGTAATGGACTGATAAAAGAAAGATAAACTACATTTTAAATGGTATTTTGAAACAGTTGAACTGTTGATGGATAACTGGAAGATGACTAGACACTTGCCATGTTTTAACTGACAAATACATTGTTCTAAATCATAAAATGTCTGGATTGACAAAGTGGTTTAAAATAGCTTTGCTTGATGGCAAAACCAGCAGCAGCTCATGTGACGAAATTAGAAGGAGGTGTAGGTGTATGGTATCTAAATGTATTAATAAATATGGCAAAATATTATAAAATTGTGTATTGCACATAAATAATATGTCTCTTCAGTGGGGAAAAAAAAAGCATAACAGAAAAAGAAATGCATCAGAAAAAAGGAATTCAGCAGAGATAACCTATAATCTTCAAGGTGACTATATAGGGGAGGGGTATTTTGGTTGTGTTTTCTTTTTTGTTGCCTTTTGTGTATGTGGTAAAAGCCTATGCTTTAAGATGTAATTCATTTGCATTACTTTGTGTTACATATTAAAGACAAGTTTTTGCCTGCTGAAATTAAAGTCAGTGGAATTTGTTTCTCTCTGTGGTGAATGTCATATAAAACATTAAACCCAGCAAGGCAGAAAAAACCTGTCACATGTTATCAGTACTTCTTTCATACAGAATTGTTCACTGTTTGAAAAAGTTTGCTTATTTCCTTCCACAGCTGTGTGGTCTGTGACCATCAATGGAACAGATTCAGATTCAGTTTTCCAAAACTGTTTACAGGCAGTTTATATTGCGTTATCATCTGTTTATACTGTCCTATTTTTTTTCTGCCAACTTTCAATATTCAGTTGTAGCTAAGAGTGATCTATCTAGTTTGGTTTGAATAGTTTCAATGTAAAGCCCTTCTGAATAGATTAATCAATATTCATCTTCTTAAAATATCTTGCATACATTCTTAGTCTAGGTTTTACAGCCTTACCAAGTAGTGTCATATGCAACCATCTGCATTTATTTAGTACTAACACTTGAATTATATTTGATAAAAGCAATATGAATATTTCTAGACATATTACAAAGTCATTTATGTGGTAGTTCAGGCCAGATACTATTACTAAACTAATTAAATATTTTACTGTGATTGTGTACAGAAAATACCTCTTTAAATTGCCTGGATCCTGTTTCAAGGAAAAAGAAGCAAAGAAACCCTGCCCAGAACCAAAGCCAAATTCATAAAAAAACCTAGAGAAACAATTAAGAATACAGTTTGTCAAAGGAAGACATCATCTCTACCTTTTGACATGCAGCCATGTAGCTGGTCATGTGTTGTTCCTTGGCTACTGGACTACAGATCATTTAGAAAAAACAACAACAAAAACAACAAAACCCCAAACAACAAAAACCACCTCACAACATAAAAAGACATCTATAGATACTGGAAATTTAGTTTGTGCATTCACATAGTGCATGTGTAGGTGTGTGGATGTACATTTCAGGAAATGCTTGAACTGTTTTATCCAATATGTTGTGTTATATAAACAGAATCAGTCAAGAAGAAGTACAGAGCCAGCCTGCATATACAAAACCCCATTTTATCCTTTCACTAGCAGGTGATGAGCTGGCATACTAGCCATTTTATGTTCCTCGGGGCAAGTCTCTAGAAATGAGAAAAAATCATTGCTTAGTATATCTTTTAAAAAACTATGCAAATGTACATTGAAGTCATTGGTTAGCCCTCATCTGAGCAGTACAGGTTTAGAGCAGCATTTCACCCCCTATGGTGCAATTAAATTATTTTAAGTGCTTCTAGGCTCAACAGCAAATCACTTCCCAAGAGTAATTAAAGTGAACACAGGGCATGGAATTATTTAACAAAACAGTTATGGTGTCCAAGTAAAATATTCAGACATTTAACATAGGTTTTAGTGGCATTACTCTATAAGAATAAGACCAAAAAATGAACTCAAATAAGAACAAAAATCACTTAAAAACATGTGAAACTTGAGGGGCCAGTTCCTCCTTACACTTGACTGCTCCAATATTAGATCTTCTGGTTCCCTGAGGCTTACTATCACTAGGCCTTCCTTACACATTTAAAGAGAAATTTTAATTGCACACAGTAAACCAAAAAAACAAAAGAAATGCATATGAGGTTTAACTACTCCAAATAACATAGAATCTATGAATGCTGATATTATTTTTAGAAAGAAAGTTCACCCATATTCAGTTACAGGTAATTTCTTTTCAGTAAAAGCCTCAGAAAGAAACATGATGAAATAAATGTGATCACCAGTCTCCACAGAAATGATTCACTGTGTTTGGAGAACCCTTAAAAATACCAAAACATTGGCAAATAGAATGAAAGAAAATGATACAATCTTAAAACTTCCTGTTAGTCTCAAATTAGAGGTCAGAGAGTGAGCAATATAGATTTCTTACCTCATAATGATGCAGGGTTTAAGACCACTTGGATTTAGGCTTCTGGCTAGAAAAGGCCTTATAGCTCCAACAAGAGATTCCTTAGTCTCCCTGAAACACAGGGGTTTTTTTCTTCTAATATCCATATGATTTTATTTTTTTTTTTAACCTTTTCTGTTTTTCATAACTGTTTGATGTGGAGTTGTTTCCAGTCAATGTAGTCTGAGCTTTTCTGAGCATGTTACTGCCACCTTCTGCTTAACAAAGGGACTTCCTTTATCTTCAAGAGGACCCAAATGTGTGTCACCAAAAGAAAAAAAAAAAAAAAAAGCTGCCTTTCCAATATTCTTCATCTTCCCCTGTAGCCTCTCTTGATGATTTGTGATCTCTCTAATTACCATGTTAAGGTTACAGGTCATTCTTGAGCCTCATTCTCTATATCATTGATACCTAGTATGCCAGTTTGATACACGCAGCAGAGGAGACAAAGAAATCCTTCTCTAGGGCCAGGCCACAACTAGACAGAATTGAAATCATACAGTTTCCTCACTGAGAGGGTGGTAGGTCACTGAAACAGGCTCCCCAAGGACCTGGTCATGGTACCAAGTCTGTCACAGTTCAAGTTGTGTCTGGACTCTTAGTCATATGATTTAGTTTTGGGTAATCCTGAAAGGAGTGGGGTATTAGACTAGATGATCTTTATGAGACCCTTACAACTTGAGATATTGTATGATTCTATGAATTTAAACACTTATGGGACATTCACCTCTCCTCAAAAGTAAAGTCACTGTATGCCAGTCATTTCTATTTTTTAAAGTTTATTCTGTCCCTTCCTTAGATGATCTGCTGTCTGCTTCACATTTCTCTGGATCTCCTCGGAAATGATGTCTCAAAGAATCCTTGGGTTATATTTTGGTTTTGAATTAGGACATACAAATTTCTTCAACATGGAAAGAGAACAAAAATCAAACCCTGTTTCAGACTGCTATTGCTGCTACATAGAAGCCCACAATTTTTCTATTTTGGTATCCCCATACCTTTGTCTTGCTTCTTTCTATTTCCTGAGGTACAATGCCCATGTTCATTCTTCTTGATATTACTCTGCTATGCAAAAGTCACACCAAAAAGTAAAAGTAGGCAATTCATACCCTAAAAGGGTTAATAGAGCTGCATGACACTGAAGCAGAGTCTTTTTAAGTGAATCAGATGAACTCCCAGTTTTTTTAGGGTATAATATCTTGTAGTAGAACACCCATTTGAAAAGACAGCAAAATAATGTCCTTTTCTACATGAAGATATTTAGTGTCTCAGTTTCTCTGGAAAATGACCAAAAACTGTGCTGCAGAGTATTCCAGAATGATGTTACTTAACTTTGATTATTCTTAAGTCAACCATTATGTTTTTTCAAGCAGTACCAGTGACAGACACGTGGAATAAAACCCTAGCACAAATAAGAGATGGGTTTCATTCATTCCACAACATTCTGATACCATTTTTTGAAAAATTTGTATGAATAGTGGTGGTCAAGAAATGTGGGCTTTTGTCTGTTTTTACATCTAAAACAACTGAGATTTAAAAACCCCAGGAAGATGTTATAGTTTGCTTTGGTTTCAAGACCAAGGTTTCAAACAGAATAAAATGGCAAATTGATTTATAATATATTTCTGAAATATATTCTCTAAGAATTATGAGCTGTTTGCAAGAAGCTCTTAATAAAATATTGTGCCCTGCTTAGTGCAATGGGTCATAATAGCCTTAAAATAGACTGTCATAGGAACTAGGATAATGGGAAAAAAAAACCAAACAACCAAACAACCAACTTTGGAGAAAACAGTTATAGTAATATGGTATATCTTCATTCATTTCTTTTCAGGGTTCTCTACCAGCCAAAACATTTGGCATAAACCAATATATTTCCAAAATGGCAGAGATTTGCTTGTTTAACCAAAGAGCTAAAATAAGCAGATGCTTGCCCATCTGCCATCTGTCCGTCTGCCAAAGTCCAAGAAAGCACAGTTCAAAACAGCAGTGTCTGAGGTACTTTTATATAGCAAATATTGGCAACTGAAAGTGTTTTCTCTGCAAATGTCTGCTTCACAATTTAGGAGATACACATAAATCCTTGGCTTGACAGAAGAAGTAATAAGTTGATTACCAAAATGATTCACTGCATTCCTTTTTATGTATGTCATATTCTTCAAGACTTGCATGAAGTTTCTTCCAATAACAATAAGGAATCTTCCAGTTTTGCATCTTAAGATGATAAAACAAGTGGATATGACTTATTGATGGGCATCAAACTCTACAGAAATCCTTGTTTAGGGATAGTAAAAAAAAATGTCACTTCAATAGAACACTAGGCTCTGTAGTTATATTTATGGCACTAAAGCAAAAATATTATTCAGGTCATTAGAATTTGAGAAATTATTTGATTTTTTTTTTATGGAGATGTATGTCAAAAACAATTGACATGTGATACACATAGAAAAAAATGATACACTAATTTGATAATACTAGATTTGCATTTAGATTTACCTATTCTTCTATATCATTATTATTATTATTATCAGTATGATTATTATTACTTTCCTGCCACCTTAGAGAAATATGTTGAATTGTATAATAAAAAATACATAAATATTTCCTAACAGAAAAGAAGAGCAATATATCTATGACAACAGAAGTACTATATTGTAGTTGTCTAGACTACCTTCAAAGTGATAGGCATTCTCTTGTTCTTGGACACGTAATGATGACTATAGCACAGCTGTACTTTCAAAAGTGAGTCAGTGTCAATGACATCATGGGGTTCCATCTTCATCCTTCTCTCAAAGCCTTCCATAATGCATCTGTTTTCTTTGTAAGTCAAAGGGTGATTTCTATGACTGTTAGCCCTGAAGTTTTTTCCTAAGATCTGAAAAACAAATGACACTCTTATCTAATGCCTTGAAATCAGGGATTAATGGACAATAATGTGCTGGTGTGGATTAGATTAAAAAAATGATATAGGATAGTTTTGAATAGCTGCTCTTTGTTGGAAACATTAGCAAAAATAAAATTTATTAAATCTCCAAAACTGGGGAGAAGTATTATTTTTAATGTGTTCCACTAGTTATTCTGACTGTATTTTCTACAGTAAAACGAACAGTAAAACTACAAAGTTGACTTATTTTACTAAGAAAGGAAGTTTATCTAATGCTATAGAATTAGTTATGAAAATAGTTATGATTAGATTAAAGTAACTTAATATTTGGCAGTTTGCAAATATTTTGGTGAGTACCTGGGTTTTTTGATGGAAATTTTCCTTCAGTGTTACATCAAAAATTTCCACAAACAATTCTTTAATCAGATATTTTTAAGAAGATAAATTGCTTATTTCTTTTTCTATTTATAATGTGTCATGTAATTTTTCCCTCTGTAAAATGTTACAGTTGTCCACTGAGGAAGAAGAAACATCATTACATTTAAATAGACAAACAATCCCTATAATAAAAATGTGTAATGAAAGGACTTGTTTCCTGTGATTTTGAGATCTATCCTCCTTTGCTATTGAGAAATGAATTCCAGTTCAAATTGTAGAATGCAGGATATGGAATACTGAAAGTAAGTGCATGGAAAAAAATTGAATATATTTTTTTACTGATTAAAGGGTCAAGGAATATCATTGTTAGGAATGACTGGTTGTGCGAGTAGCACTGTGAGTGTTGCAAATGTAGGAAACGACTAGAAGGAACTGGTATTTCATTCTCAAACTACAACATTGATCTTCATAGTGTGTGACAGGGAACATTTAAATGTGGTGTTTTTTTCATTAAATACCCTCACAGACAATCAAATAGCTTCACACAAAATAAAGAAGACAGTCTCAAATCACAGTTTAAGCATTACCATTCCCATCCTTATATTAAAAAAAAACAAAAACAAAAAACCACCAAATATGTCTTGAGGGATCAAGGCATGAAAGGTAAACAGCTATGTGGGAAGGACTCTTTCCATGTGAAGCAAAGAGAGGTGGATGGCAGACTGCTCGGTGAGGTAAAGAATATAGGCAAGGGACAGCCAGAATCACTTCAGTATTACTTAGAGCATATCCTTCAATACAGATGTCTGAAATGAGCGATGAAGCCACCACTGACAACAGGACACTTCTCTAAAGAGAACTGTAAAGTTTCCTTGCAAGTGCCATCTTGTTATGTAAACATTTTCCTCTCTCATTGATTTATATCCCTCTTCCATATATGCAAACAAAGAAAATTGAGAACATGAATTTTGTAACACTTTCTGTACTTTCCCTCTCCTTTTCTCAGAATTCATAAACTTTACTTGTGCATGTTATGCATCTCAGATTATAAAAATTTGTTTGAAAAATACTGCTTTCTTTTTGGGCCACAAGTATTTCAAGCATCATACTTTTTCTGCAATCTTCTGTGTTTAAGCTTACCCATGCTGTTTTGTTCTACTTTCTACTTCTTACGAGTAAACATGTAAAAACTCAAAAAAACCCCCCATCTATAAAATGTTTTAATGCAATGTAGTCTAATGAAGTTGTGGTTTGGAGACAAAGAAAACAGGCAACACTTACTGCAGAGAATATTTTGTCTTGGAAGTCAGTGAGTCAGAAAATCCTAGCTCTCTCCAGCTGACCAAAAAATACCTTCACTCCTCTGTGTAGGCCACATCTCCAGCTGATAAGGTAATATCTTGTGTTGCTCTGAATTCCTGAAATGAATTTGTTATTTTTAAGGTAGGGGAACTAGTGTCCTGTTTCCAGTACAGTTCCATAAGTCTGTATTTTTTTATTTCTCTATAGTTAGAATAAAGAATGTATCCACATGACAGTCATGAATGGGTAAACCTTTTACACCACAGTTAACTATACCTAAATACAAATTTGAGCTTTAGAAATGTTCTTTAAAAGATGGTTTTCTTTCTTGACAGATTTCTGTTTCGTGAAGTGTCTTAAATTCAGCTTAAATCAAGTAAATTATTCTTCCTTTATGATTAATATCTTTGGTGGAGCACCAAGTTATTCTAGGCATAAAAACTTAATTTATGTTTTTAATGATCTTTTTAATACTGACCATGAGTGCATGTTTCCAGTTAAAAAACCACATGCATTCCTGGGGGGGAAAAACCAAAAAATGCTGTATAAAGTAACAAGAAAAAAGTACAGTCAAGTTTCTCAGGATAAAATAACTTAAATATACCATATGAATTAAAGAAAAATCTGCTATCAAGTTTTTCAGTTCCCTGTCAGGAACCATTTTTTGGAGGGCATAGTTAGTTTGAAGTGGTTCTTGCAGGGACAACCAGAATGGTTCACATCAATAGAGGAAGTTTCAAAAAGAAACATGCTTTATGAAGAGAAAAAGAAAACCAACCACAATTCCCAGAGCTAGGATCAGGGAAACTGCTTGCACATTAAGGGAGCAAAACAACATTCTCCTTAATGTGCTTGCCTTCCCATGTCTGTAAGAGAGCTTAGCAATTATGAAAAGCTTTCGAGCTAGTGGTTTACATGTCTCCCTTTTTGTTGCCTTCCCTCCTGTCTTTTTTTCTTTCTTTAAAAAATTGAGGATGCAAATCCCATACAGTCAGTATGTTGAAGGCAATTCATATGAACTTCTTAAAGAAAAGATAAAAGTTCTTACATGTTGTTATCATGGTGAGAATAGTCGTCTTTTTTAGTAGATATTTGAATACCTTTTATAGACCACCAGAGCTTCTTCAGCCCCAAGCAAACAATTTGATTGTAAGAACAGGTGTCAATTTAATGATGCAGAATATTTCACAATGGATTCTTTCCCAGGCCATAGTACAAGAATGTGGAGTAGGTAAATTTCGCAAAGGAACAAGAGATGGTACAAGTACTTTAGAATGCAAGAGAATTCTTGCCCAAAATGTAGTCTTAAATGTTTTAAAAGTATTGTCATGAAATATTACCTTGCATAACCAACTATTTGTCATCAAGAAAAACATTATGTTGAATGCTGTCCAAATAACTATCTGCAATTAAAAGCAAACACTACACCATAAAAGAAATAAACACAAAAAAAACACAAACCAAACCAATCAGCCAACCAACCAACCAAACAAAAAACAAGCAAACAAAAGCCCTCACCAAAACCCCTAAAACAACAACAATAAATCAGTGACTCTCATGACTGCTGGCAGAATCTAAAACACAATCAGCTGATCACATCTTCCAAAAAGGACAATAAACTTAGGGCTTAATTTGTCTTATTTCCTGCCCTAATATCAACATTAACACTTTATGCAAATATTTTCTCTCACTTTTTGGCACCCCCATTTAATTAACTAGTCATGAAATACTGAATGTCAGTGTTCACTCTTCCACATGGCTGCCTAGTAGTTAGCCTCTCTGATGAGGTAGACACATGTCATCCAAGCTGTAAATATAAAAAAGAAACTAATAAACTGTCTAATATCATAAGATGATAAAACATATGGTAGATTTCTATGTAAATTATGATGTGAAAAAAAATAAAATGGATATTGAGGTGATTATTAGCTTTATGCCATTAGCTGTATCTACAACATAAGTTATTAAAAGAAGACATAGGTAAAGAAGCTGCTTACTAAGAAAATTATCATCGCATTTAGCTTATGATTGTCCTGATAATGAAGTCATTAATTAGCACAATTTGAAGAAGCATTATGATCTTTCAGTTCTGCAGAATCTAATCTCAATATTTGGATAGCTGTGCTTTGAGTTTTAGGTGGACCCATTGCTTCTCCTTCCCCCTTGCCTCTTTCTTCTATTTTCTTTATTTAAAATAAGATAACCTCTGGCACCTTAAGTGAAGACAGAACATAAAGACACACTAAATACAAGAATAAATGGCTACAGGGGTCAAGGAAGGCTTATTCTTATTTCTGCATCAAAAATGATATTTTTCATAGAAACACAGAATTGCTTAGGTTGGAAAAGACCTTTAGGATTATTGAGTCCAACTGTTAACCCAGCACTCTCAAGTCCACCACCAAACCATGTCCCTCAGCAACACATCTACTTGGTTTTCAAATACCTCCAGGTATGGGGACTTCATGACTTCCTTGGGCAGCCTGTTCCAAAGACAACCCTTTCAGTGAAGTAAATTTTCCTTATGTCCGATCTAAACCTCCCCAGGTACAACTTGAGCCCATTTCAACAGACCAACCACCACCTTGCTACAATCTCCTTTCAGGGAGTTGTAGAGAGAAAGAAGGTGTCCCCTGAGCCTTCTTTTCTCCAGGATAAACAACTCCTCTATGAGTCTTTTTAGTTTTGCCTCATCACCTTTGGGTACTGATCACAAATACACATCACTGTCCATGCTTAATGTATCAAAAATGAACACAAAAAAAGAAACCAACCCCCACCACAAACCCTGAAAAAACCCACAGATGGGATTTTATCCTGTGCTGCCTGGGTATACTGGATGTGAAGGGATGCTGGAGAGAGGCCTGGAACCTCTCTTTCATGAAGTTCATGGGACAGTTTCACAATCTGTATCTTTCTTGCAGTACTGAAGAGTCCAGTGGGAAGGAGTGGTCTGAAATCAATTGTCAGTGCTTACAGTTCAGCTGGCATATGTAAGGTAAGCTCTCATCCTTTTGCAAATTATTGTTATGAGGAATAGAATAACACTGTCATACTTGGAAGAACTTTCTTGCATAATGGGGCTTAGGAACCATGGAAACTATATTTTTTAATGGTCAATTAATAAATGCTACATCGAGAAGCATTCAGACCATGTCTGTTTACTTTACATGTATTGCCCTACAGCTGTGATGTCATATTTATTTTCAGTAATATATACATGTTTATTTTCAAGTTATATATAATGTGCACCAAACAGGAATGCTGACTATATGAAAGGAGCAGAAAGGTCACAAAATTGCTGCTGTTTGCCTATTCTTCATCCTGGGATAACAGGAATCACAAGACAAGGCTGCTGAAGCCACTTGTCTCATCCGTCCTACATTATCTTCCTTCACATCTTCGTAGGTGAGAGGGAAGGGGAGGAAATTTTGCTTTGACATGAGTCACATGTTCCCACAAAAGTCTTTGTCTGTAGTTTAATACTCAATGCTTTCATCACCTTTAAGTTCCATGTTTTATCTTTCTTTTTCAGGTCCCTGCCCCAGTCTTATAAAGCCACTGCTGGGTGTTTTGATCTTTCTCCTTCCGAACCAAGTGCTCCTTCCCAGGGGGTTAAAGGGGAGGGTAGCAATGCTGCCGCTTGTACTCGGGCTTTGCAGCACACATTTAATCACACACGCTCTCTGCTGGAAGATCCTCCCAAGTCCATTTTAACAGCTCAGATTCCTCTCTAAACTTCTAGGTAACCTTTCCTACTATCTAATTTAGATTAGACTGTGCTTTAGATGTGTCTTTAATGATCAAAGATAGACCGGAATGACATTTCTACAGACACCGCGTAACGACTGTTTTGCATAACAAGATCCCTGGGGCAGTTTTGTGAGATATCTTTCCTTTTTTGTATGCTTGAACTGCAGGTACTGTTTTGTCCTCTCAGTTACCAGCTGTGGAATTGTATGTGCATCCTTAACATGTGAATGCAATGGGGCTCTTGAAGGTCTAGAATAAGTGATATTAGTTGCAGCCCAAAACACTCCAGGGTGCAAAACTGACCATAATCTTTTCATACACATACAAGGAGGAAACCATCCCAGAACTAGTCTCAAGAACTGCAATTGCAGAAGAATTTAAAGCTAGCAAGGCAGCAGTGAGAGCAGACCAAATGAATTCTAAGACAGTATGTAAGCATCCCAAGGATTAAAGACTGATATTAAAGCAAAAGATCTAATCCATATAAAATAGAGAAGAATTTATTGTGCACTCACTGTAGAAATATTTACGATTTTTTATGTAAAATGTCCAGAGTGGTCTGAAAGATAGACATTTGTCCCCTAGGGACAGAAATAATCTGCAAAAGCACAGGAGAGTCAAGAGTCTGCAGCCTTCTTAGAAGTTTGAGTGCATCACGAGACAGGACTTTAAAATGATTAGGTAAAGAAGGGACAGCAGTGGGATATGGTGCGTTCTGTAACACAGCTTAGAAAAAGGAAAATCGGCATAAAAATGGAAATAAATGCCCATTATTCTGTATCATTAAAAAGAAAGCCTGCTATGGTTTATAAAAAAAAAGGGTCAAATATAGAAGGCAAAATACAACTTATACATGTCTGAAAAGATGATTGTTCTCTAACTGTTGAAAGATTGTGAGTTCAGATGAAACCATTATGATATTTTCTTTCTACATCAAACACTTGTGGTCATTTCTGACTAAGTTGAATCACATGAAAATGGAAATTGATTTTTTTCATATTTTAATAAATACTGAAAATATCAGTTTTTAGAATGAAGGGGCTGGTTGGTAATTTTCACCTTGGTAAATGCTATAGGAGGAAAAATTGAAAAGGTGGAGTAAATGACTGTCATTTTTGGTTTTCAAACACGTTATCTTTAATGAATCAATAAAGACAATCACCATACCACTAAATGGTGCACATATATATTTATTTCTAAAATGTGTCGATACAAAATCCAATATAAGAGAGACGTACAGTAAACTTTTTAAATAATATGACAGTAACAGGTTCACTGATGTTAGTGTTAGCCTATATACACAAAGCTCTCAAATAGGCAAAGAATAAATAAACATAAACACAGACCGAAGTGAGAAAGCAATATAAATAGTTTACTCACAGTGAAATTACTTTGAGTATGGGAAAAAAAGCTCCATCTGTCAAAGGATTTTAAAATCCTGACAAGTAGGGGGTAAAATGGTGGGGTGTATAAAAAGGATACTCAGAAGTGAGGTCGAAGTTAGCTATGAACAAACCCATAAACAGCAGCACAGGAACTGGACATGGAAGGAAATATCAGGTAAGAAGCATTTGTATTTATTTTTTAATCAGGAAGAAATAATTCCTAAGTACAGTAGGACATAGAAATTGCTTATCTCTGGAGAGAAAGTGTGCATTGAATTAGGTTTGGGAAAAAAACAAAACACAACAAACACCAAAAACCTAAACCGAAGAAAAATCGTTCATATTTCCAGAATTTAAGAGTAAAGAGTTAATGTTCTGTTTAATAGAAAAAAGGCAGTTTTATACTATCAGTTTTATAGTATAGTCAAATAATGTCTATGTTTTCATTTAAAAACTTTTGTCAACTTCCCATCTGCACCTTAACCTTCCTCAATTTAAAATAGGACTGTTACTAAGAAAAATCCTTAGAGAAAATGATTCCTCGTCTTAGAAAGTAATGCATTTCCCTGTAATTAGTTTATGCTGTAAAATCACTCTATCCCAGGACTGCAGCATCAAGTCGTTACTATTCTTTAAAGCAAAACAAACCGACCAACCAAACAAAAGAAGCCCAAACAAAAAAAACCCACCACCAAAACAACAGCAACAAAAAAAAGTATTCTATTTTTTTAGGACTGAGCTGGAAGTTCAACTACAAATCCCCCAGTAACCATTTTATTTCCCCACACCCCAATAAACCTTGTGTTCAGAGGTGCAAGTAACTGCACTCAGAAGAAAACATTTACAAGTGAATATGGAAATAATGGGTTCCTTAGTGAACACTGCAAATCTTTGCACGTCACTAACACCTATTTAACGTTTCCCAGCTAGCTGGTGATGAAATGTCTCAGTCACTACCAATGTGTTTTGCTTTCCTTCACCACGATATCCATGCAGTTCAGTTACATATCGTTTCTTCTTGAACTGCAGGGCATGTCAAAAAGAACAACGAAAGTTACACTGCATGTTCGTGTGGCATACCGAACGTTTCAGAAAACCCACTTGCTTATAAACTATCACAAAACTGCCCCTTCTGATATATTTTTGCTCCTGAACCTGTGTATTCAATGGTTTAAAAGCACAGGAAGGGAGGAGCCCTCTCAAGTCACACGAGATGGCTAAAAGGGCAAGCACGGGAGAGACAAGGAGAAAAGCCACAGAGGAGCAAGGCATCTGCACCTGAACCACCCCTTAGAGCTCTGCCGCTCCCGTCAGCACTGACCTTGGGCGCTTCCCAGGGGCAAGCCTCGCCCGTGCGACGGGGTTCCTCCTGCCCTCCGCCTGGGCACTCAACGGGAAGGGGAGCGGGGTGCCTGGGCTGGCAGGAAGCCCTCGCTGAGCAGGGGAGCACCTGAATCTGGGCACTGACACCCCTGCACTTCCCGCCTAGGTCTGGTTTAAATTCTGCGTTTGGGTCACCGTTTGAAAGCTGACTACTTGACGTCTCAGACCTTGCGTGGTGATAAAATCTGGACAGAGACTGAGCGAGGCCTGCCTGGAGGGCGGAGGTGTCGATGGCTCTCAATAGTCCTCAATGGCTCTGCCGTCCTCCCCTGGCTCCTTGCAGATAAATGGACAATAGGAGGCGATAAGTTGCGGGTTGTCGGGCCGGGGCCTGTTCCCTGAGCGAGTTTCCCCTGCCAGCCGCGGGGCCCGCGCCCAGCGGAGCTCTGCAGCGGGCACTGCGCCAGAGCGGCCCGCACGGGTCAGCGCTGCCGATGGAAGCTGGGGGTGCTGCCCACAGCCCGGGACTAGAACCAGACTGTACATACGGGTCTGTGTGCGCCCGACACCCAAGAGTGCAACATTTGGATGGATCCCGTGAGACGTCGCTGGATCCAGGGCCGGTACGAGCTCTGTTTCTTCCTCCCTCTCTCCCCGCCTTGTGTTCCTTGCCTCCTCTTCCCACTTCTCCTTTCTTTTCCTTGACAGTTAGTTGTGCCTTAAAGTAGGTGATAAGGAAAGTAACCTCTATTGCCAGAACACCGTTATCCGCACCGTTTATTGATTGTTCTCAGGGAAATCCAGTAAATTGTTTGCATTGTTGCTCCGAGACCTTGTGGTGAGTCCGTGGCCCTGCCGCGCAGGGGAGGCCTCGTCCGGGGCATCACAACCACCGGCCTCCCGCGTACCCCCGAGAGGGACGAGACAGCAGCCCGTGGCATAATCCAACGGAAAGGCATGGCATGCTGCTGCTTCAGTGATGGCTTTTGTAAGCATGAAGTTATTTCTAATATGTACACACCTCCCTGTTTTTTACATTAAATTATTAGTAACGCTGAGCACTCTGAATTCCTAATTTGAATCAGATGCTGGTGTAAGTCATGCTTTTTATCTACTACATTATTTTTTCCTTATTACTTTAAGACCTTATAAAAATACTTAACTATTTTAAAAGAAGCATCATTTTAGTAGAGTGATAAAAATAATTTTCTTCCTGGGTGGCTTTTGTGGAAGATTCTAATAAGCAATCTTCACACACAAATATGCTACTACCATTCCTATTGTGGAGACATTACATTTTATTAGGTTGTTTTTATTTTTTTTAACATGAAAATAAAGCTGAACGTCTTGCTTGGTGAGTTTTCCTTTCAGTTTATGTTTCTGAATTGCCTTTTCATGAGGCAGAGAAAAGGCACTGCAAAGGTAGTTACATTTTGGTATTTCTTTGAGATGCAGCAGTAAACTATTAAACTACATAACTATATATAATATATATTATTGTGTATATGTCAAAGGATACTAACATCTATAAACATTAATTAATAACTGATTCACACAGGGAAAATAGTACCCCAAAATAATCTCCTAATTTAATAAAAGAAGATATTGAGGTACAAAAATGTAGTCATAGGAAGCAAAACTGTGCAAGGCTCAAAATGTTGACAATTGTATTCTTTTATCTTGTCTACCAAAAAATGTTGTAAATGTTCTGCTTATATATTTTACTGCTGCCATCTCATTATTTTTTTCAGGCAATTTAGAGTCTGTTATAAAAATAATGCATTAATATTGTTGTCCATAAAATGTCCCCAAACTGTGAATTTAACATTACTATTTGGATTCTGTATTATCTGAACTTTCTCTTTTTTTTCTTTTAAATACTAAATTCCTAAGTGCGGAATGTTATGACTGTTGTCTTCTTGTTGAAATGACTTATACAAAGTTCTAAATATATCTATGATCACAATTTTAATTTCTGTCATTTTAAGAAATTCATATTAATGAAAGTGGTTTCGGAAGAAAACATAAGTCCATGTTGTATTCTTGACAGGGAAGTTGGTATCATTAAAACGTAGAAATGGAACACAGGCTGTTCCAGACTAACTTTTTTCCTGTTGCCTCAGAATGGTTTAAGTTCATTTTCTCTGAGGTAGAAGAAAATATGTCCATTCTGTGTTGGGTTTTTTTGTTTGGTTGGTTGGTTTTGTTTTTGTTTGGTTTGGGTTTTTTTTATGTATATTACTATGATTCTGAGCAATGAAATACCAGGTTTTACCCTTGATTCTGACAATGATGAAATGGGAAGATGAGTAATTTTGTGTCAGACACTATTCAGCAATGAGCTTGCCTGAGAACATTATCTCACCATATAGTGGTCATCAAAGAGCATGACAGCAGAATGTCCTTTGGGAATAGAACTCAGATGCAGTATGGAGTCAGTGAAAATAGGAATGAGATGGGAATGTGTATGTTGGGAAGATGAATAGATATCTCTTGTTCTCCCCAAAGAACTATTTTTCCTTATTATTCATTGGCATTTCTGATTAGTAGCCAATTAACCTCCTCAGCAGAGTTTACTACACTCACTGTCCAGTAACTAGTTCTTGTACGAGAAAAGTTTCTGTGGTGAATGCATGCCCCTTGCCTTTTCTCACTGAGTATTCCAAACTAAGGTAAAACAAAACCAAAACAAACAAACTTATGTAAGGAAGGCTATAAGACAAAATTACAAAGCACCTTTAATATACAGAACAATTTGGACTGCTGGCTGACTGGGAAATAGAAACCTTTGAAGAGCTGAATTATGGTGCATTCTACAGTTGTTTTAAGCTGTTGCCAATTCAGTTGGCCCCTGTATCTTTAAAACCTTTCTCTTTTTTTATTGATGCAAAAAAAAATATTTCTTTTCAAGCTCAATTGCAGGCATTTTTACTATTTACTGCTCTTGGCAAATTTAGGTCTTTGTGTAATTTGATTTGTTTTTGAGATAGTTGATTTGAAACTCATTATTTACAGCTGTAGGGCACAATCTGAGTAAAGCTACAAGAAAAAAGTTATTAAAATGGGGAATTTTGATCTATTATAAAATATAATGGTTAAAAATGGGTTCTTTCAATGCTTGAGTGACAAATTATATTTCCTTCTCTAGGTTTTGGGAGAGGACAGTAATAATTTACCTCTTTTTTTTGTGAAAAAAGATAATCAGATAACACCTCTTCACTATCCCTTATTATTGAATAAAGATGAATTTGAGAGCAGGGGATGTTTTCTCCTCCCCCTCTAGACCCTATCATGCTAATAATTACCTACAGTTACAAATGATCTACACCTCCCCTATCAGACCAGATTCACTGAATTTAATTATAGCTCCACTGCTCATCTGACTAATGTGGACCTTGTTTTTAAGTCAAGTTAATTTATGAACATGTGTCCAACAATGTCTTTTGGGGTGAGGACAAATTGGGCTTTCTAGGGATGTACCATCCTCTGCAAACTACTATAGCATGTATCCTAATACATGTTCCATTACAGATACTTCTTTTCGCCCCAGTAGTATTGATACCAGAATGAGGAAGGAGCAGTAATGACTTCAAACTTAAAACTGATCTAAACCATTTTCCAGTTCTTTATTTCATGTGATGTTCTCTGAGATGGGGAACTGGATAAGGAAAAAGTGCTGCTATCAGAGTTGTTTCCCTGTTAATGTAGGAGTGTGGTGAGATTCCACTGAATACCAGCCTGTAAGTTTCCACTTACAAATTATGTTTGTGCTGCAGACAACTTCAGTGATGGCGCTGCTAAGAATTGTAATAATGCTGCCTGTACTGATATTGCTCTCTGGTAGTCGCATTGTTATGCATCCCTAAGGAATATCAGGGATCTAGCTACAGCTGTAGCTATATGTGCAGGAAAGACACAAAACACTCTCTAAAATCCTTTTATTTCCTCTTGATACCCCACTAGAAAAAAAAAACGAAACTAAAACCCAAACTGAAACTGTTTATTTTTTTGTTAGACTTAATTTAAAAAGCATTCTTCCTCTTCCCCTATAAATTGTCATCCTTTTAGTGCATACTTTAACTTACTGTTCCCTGAACTTTTTGCTTCCATCTTCTTTCCCACAATTTTGGCTTTTAGTGGCCTTTCAACTGCTTTGCTATAGTTAGCAGAACCTGCAGTTACTATAAGCAATCCTCCCTGTGCACTGTTTTCTCACTTTAGATGGAAGACAAAGTCACCATTAGAAGATAAGAGAGAGGAAAGTGGCAAGGATGACAAGTGATAGAGGAAAAAAGTAGTAGAGAGCGAAAACAGAATAAGACTAAGACACAAAAGAGGAGGTAGCAATTTGTGATTGAGCTGAATGACAGACTAAAAGGACATCTTATTTTGTAAATATTTACCAGTATTTCGGAGTATTTTACAGGGTAGAAATTTCAGTCAGATGGACAGGATTAGACATCTGTGGGATGAAGGAAAAATCAAAGAGATATTTCAAGATCTTTGCTCTTGATTTACACCTTGGCCATGATCATTTTAAACATAGGATAAAAGCTAGGACTACAGCAGCAAAATGTAAAAAACCACTGGTTTTTTTTTGTTATTCATGAAAAATACTTTACCTTCTTGTACATAGGCATTTTTCTAGCAGTTTTTTCTCCCATGAACTGTAGCAGGTTTTTTGTTTGCTTAGTTTTTTAAAGAACTCTCAATTTGAAGCTGATAAGTAAATCCTGGGGAGAGTTAACAGTTGTGGAACATTTGTTGCCAAAAGTGCCTGGTATTTCATTGTCTGCTTTCTACTGTCGGTCACCATGTGGATGTCACCTCTTCTTCACGTATACAGCTCACTGAATTTATTTAGATAATAAGATAGTAAATAAATCTTTTTCTAAAAACTAGGATTTGCTTTCCTTCCCCCAGACTTTTAAAGCCATGTCTTAGTTTTCAATAAAAGTATTTTTTTTTCCAAACCCATAAAACAAAGAAAAGCATCTTCCCTATTAAATGTAACAACACAACATACAGGTGTCAAATGCACATTTTAGAAGTTAATCTTGAATTTTACATGCCTTGTTTTACAAGCCTTTTACTTATAAATTATATATTCTTGGACATTTTAACACTCTTAAGATCTTGGTTTATACTTATTTTTTTTCATTATCTAGTTATTTCCAGCTGCAATGATATATAGGAAGGTGCCTATAAAGCACTCTGCAGGACTTGTTCACAGCTGCCAATACCCTTTTTCCCCTTGAAATTGAAAGCTTCCCTCTGTTTTCCACTATAATCACAGTAGCTGTAATTCTCAAGCTCAGGGTATTCCCCTATACAGTTCCACCAGTTTGTTAATGGCATTACTGGGGTGTATACAACAAAAGTGCTATCCGTAGGCTTTAGCACTTCTTGTCTGAAATGTATCAGCAAAATCTAATGTTATGCATTTGTTATTCTGGATGCAAATTGGGATGTCAAAATTGAGTATTTTCTTACTTTGACATTTCAGAGATGTACAGAGGCTTCTAAATCCAGAATAGCTATGAGATCACTGGCAAAATAAATCCAGGAAAAACAAGGTTCACGCAACAATGAAGTGTGGATCTAATCCCAAGTGGATCATTTCTTCTCCCTCAGGTCACCAGTCTTTGAAATACTGCTTCTAGCTGGAGTCAGAGTAGTTCAGGACTGGGCTGTGAACTTTTATTTATTTATTTAACAGCTGGTTCCACTGAATTAAATTAAATCATCACCAGGACAGCCCTTCTTTAGGCCATGTTTTCATAGTGTTTTATAACTCAGTGGGACAGTTTCTGTCAGCTCTGATTTAGAAACTGAGTGGTAACCTGACTTTCATATCTCTTTTTAGGGAAAAATGTCCTGAAAAATGTGTTACACTACAATAAGAGATATTCAGAGTCTTAAAAATATGTTTTAAATGTCTTGGTGGATCTAGTAGCACATAAGTATTAATTTCCATTTTAAACTCTGTAGCAGGTTTATGTATGATATACCCTTCCACACAGCATAGACATAAATGTAGTGTAAGTCTAGAAGAGTTAGGCATGATTTTTAAAAGGTAAATGATGAAAAAATGCCATGTAGATGAGTTGTTGAGCTACAGACATTTACTATAGTTTTCAGATTACAAGAAATCTTTGCTGGTTGTTATTAGAAGCTGACTACAGAGTCCAGAAATAAACTGACCAGTTTACGGGCAGTTTTAGGATGCTAGGATTAATTCCTCACAAATGTTTGAAACCTGATAACAAGGTAACATATAAACAAATACTTAAATAAACAATAAAGACTCTAACAGTTTTAAGGAAGGTTGAGTTTGTTGGGGTTTTGAGGTTTATTACTAAAAATGAGATCAATTACATTAGATCAACAAGAATGCAATTTTTTCAAATACTTAACACTATTGTGAAGCTTGATTCTGAACATCAACAAGAACTATATTATAATAAATTATATATAAATAATCAAGTATCAACTATTAAACCAAATAAGCATTCTCACAAAGCAAAGCACTGTTTGCAATTTTTACCCTGTTCACAAGCACTTTGTCATGTCAGAACAAGATGACAACAAGGAGCATCATTCTGGGGAAAGCAGTGACAACTATTCCTTTGTATTGCTTTGAATGGTTAATGCCATCTAATCTACTCTTTCACTTTGCATGAAGATCCCAATCTTGATTCTCTTCAGACAGTTTTTATGTCAAGGATAGTGAATTGTTGAGCACTGTTCACTTTTTCCATTGTTTTCATGATTTTGTAATGTCATTTGTCATGTTATTCTTCAGTCATCTTTTTTTCTAGTCTGAAAGAAACCAAAGACATTAAAAGACAGCTTTGAGGCCCTCACAAAAATCAGGAGACCAACGCGAAAATGTAGGAAGATAAGTGAAATGTATTTGGCTTTTTATATATACCTTAAGTTTTCTGACTCTTGGAGATGACGCTGACAATTTTTCCTCAGTGAACATGAAAGTTCCAAGCTTTTTGTCTTGTTCTATAGAAGTATGTAAACATATTCATTGGACAAGGGAGGGAAAATAGTGTCTCTCTCAGAGTACCCTTATCACTTCATGACAGAGATACACTCTAATTTCCTCTCTCTATTTGCTGACTTTATGAATTATGATGATCCCAGAAAAATGGGAGTCATGCAATGGGAGAGATCACCGGTCCTGCATGCTCCTCTGATCTGGTGCCACAAGCAGCCACACAGCAGGTAGAAGAGTCACTGGTGTCAGGTACTGGTTAAAAGGAGCAGGCAAAACCCTTCCCTACATGGGTTTTATTCATGGCCTAACCCACATACCTGCTGAGAGAAAGGAATTGTCAAAGCTTTCTGTGTGCCCAGCTGCTGGCACTCACAGCAGTGAGTATAGGTAGAAGACAGCCCCATGCACTCTTAATGGCTCAAGTGGTATTTCAGAGGGGCCTATACCTGACTTTCTTGTCTCTCCATGAAGAACTGAGTTAAGAAGCATGGGTGTTAATTTTCTTGTTGAGACCTCTTGCATCACCATGCAATCCATGAGGAAAAAAAAAAAATCCCTTTTTCTTTAACTCTCTTTATATTGTACCTGTCTGTAACTTCTGTAACTGTTGAATGTATTCCTGATGGTTGCATCTATTTGATGGATGGAGCAAATAGCCTTCCCAGCTAAGAATGACTGTAGGAAAACTTTCCAAAGAAAACTGGGACAGTAGGAATATCACAGCTCTGTTCCAGTGTCCAGTAAGGGATTCTCCACTCCATGGAGGATATTTCTGTATTAGTCTAGTAAGTCCAACTTTTGGTTAGTCTTCGAGTACAATATGGTTATCTAATAAGCAGGGCTCTTTTTCCTTGGGACTCTTATGAATTCTATCCTTTGCAGTTTGCTATTTATCTGCCCAGTTACAGTTTTTCTATGGAGATATATTTACTCCATAAAACCCCCTAAATGTTATCCTTGTAATGCTTTCAGAGTAGCTATTACTGTTTATGGCAGCATATTATTGTATACACCAGAGTCCAAGTGAAAACAAATATGCTACTTTTGCTTTGGACTAGCAGACCATTTCTTTTATACTACAACATTTTTCCTAGGAGGAATTAGTATGAGAATACATGAAGAGCCACATACTGCTAAGTCCTTTTTATCTGTACTGTTTCAATGCGGAGTTGATGCATTTCTTGCATCTTTTCCATTCCCATCATCTTTGTTTGTTATGGTCATTCCATTATATATACTCCCTGTGTTTTCTTTTTCCAGATTCTCAATTTGAATTTCATTAGTCTTTTTGGAAGAGGTCCCTTTTTGTTGTTATTTATATTTTGCTTTTCCAATCATGTCAGTAGAATCATCCATCCTTGCTAAGCTTCCTCTTGGAGATTATTTTTCTTTTTTTTTTGAATTTTGGTCAAAACCTCATCTTTTATCAAAGATACAGTTATTCATCTAAAGAGCAAACCTGATTTATTTTTTCTTTTTTTTTTTTTTTTCAGTCATGGATCAGAAATCTCCTAAAATTTTACCCTTTTTATCCTGTGTATTCAACAAATCTCAGAGGCTTTGGATTTTACACAAAGCACAGGTCTCATCAATATTTAATATACACTTTCTTAACCAGGCTTCTTTATCTCAAAACTTTTAAGTATCACTTTAGACTCACTGTGTTTGAAAGAGATCCTTTCTGTGTAATGAGCTAATATTAACTATCCCTCCATAACCAAGGAGCTTGCTGCTGCTGCAAAACTTCTGCCTACAAAGTTAAGCTGTTAAAAGACTCCTTTTATATCTGACAAGACAGCTGTAGTATTAAAATTATTTTATAAATCAAAAGTTATTTATCTAGGGCTAGAAATTAGGTGGGAAAGTGGACCTAGTTCAAGATCAGATTGAGGATAAAAATAACCTTCAGTCTTCATAATTTCCAAACTCCCCACTGCTCATCACCAAGAATCCCCCTCACATCTTCCTCACATTTTAGCGGAGGTCCTATGTTATCGTCCTTCTTTATTTGTTTGCTTTGAGTTTTTTCCTTATTATTTTGTCTTCTTTCTTGGCATCTTATGTGGACAGGTTCCTGTCCTTTGTCACCTTCCCTCTCTGTTTCAGGTTTCGATCAAGACACTCACTGACACAATGAAATGAAAGGCAACCTTGGCCCAGAACTCAGATTTAACTATCAAACTTTGCTTTTTTTTTTTTTTTTTTTTTTTTTTTTTTTTTTTTTTTTTTTTTTTTCCCTAACCTCTGTGATGTAATCTTTTATGCCACTTCCCTACTATTTAAGGAAATGAGTATTCTTTAATTATATAGGAATCTGGTGACACTAAAGCCGATTCTTATTAATGACTGAAAAAACATGGTTTATGATTGACATAGAGAATTCTCACTGGAATGCTGCTATGCCCTGGAAAAAATCTCATCTTAAATAATAACCTCATGTGTAAAGCAACAGTAATCTGTTAAAGAAGAAAGAAGATATACTTAATTCCTGCTTGCTATCTAGAGATAAGACAACTTCATTGTTTTCCTGTTTCAAAATTGCATTCCAACTTCCAAAAATGGGCTGTAAGACAGACATGTTTGATAATGTACAGAGAGCAGGGATCTCTGTAGGAAAAACACAAAAAAACCCCACCTCAGATTATCTATACTTAGAATGAAGGAGAATAAAAAGTAGATAGCATTGTCTGAGCCTGTAAAATTCTTTTCTCTCCCTCTTCCTCAGAACTAGATGGCCTTTAATATTTCTTCCAACCCAAACCATTCTGTGATTCTATGATACGTGATTTTTTTTTTTTGTAATTTCTCAGGCTGTTATTTCTAGAAATAAAAATGTAGGAAACTGTCATTTTTAATCAATCTATACATTATTCAGATACTTTTAAAATATATTTTGTGATGTACTGCAATGAGACTTTGTGAATTTGGCTTGTTAAAGCTCATAGAGTGGCTGTTAAGGGCACACGAGAGAGCTGTATTGTACAGTCTGCAAAATCTCCTAAATACCAATTCCTGCCACTGCAAGAAGGCTGAGGCCAGATTTTTAATAGCCCAGTGGTGACAGTGCATATGTGTCTAAGGACAATGAACATGCAGGAGAAGCTAATTAACATCAAACACTAATTAGTCCCTCAGTATTTAGCAGTGAAGTATCAGCAGCTGTCTTAGATGCCATATGCTAATTAGCATTAATAAACTTCAGAAATAATTGTCTCCATTGTTCTGTGTCATAATACTCCCTCTAATTATACTTTGGAGAGCATTGCCTATAAATGGTAGCAAGCGTTACATTGCATTGCTTGAAGTTTAATGAGCAATTTATGGCAACTTGTGGCAATAAAAAAAGAATCTATATCAGAAAAAAAAAAGATTAATACCCACTTTATAAGTCTATAATTAATGTGTTGGCTTGTACCTGTGTTCAGAAATTTTGTGAGGTGGGAGGGGGATTTTTTTTTTTATTATGTATTTGGCAGTTCATGCAGCAAAAGAATAAAAAAGGTGATGTTTTAGTGTAACAGAAATGATTCACTCTCTCGGCATGCAAATGCTCCAAAAATCCAGTTTTATATCTCGCACAGAATGGTGTGAGCTATCATACTGGAGTGTTTATGCTCAGCTCTTGGATTTTATGGTTGTTCAGAATTCAGGTTTGTCTAATTGTAAGGAAGAAAGAGAAGCAGCGTTTTTGTTTTACTCTGATCAGTATGCATTATCCATTATTGATGTTTTTTCCACAGACTTATATTTTCTTTACAACTTTTACAAATTGTATGGTTGTTAGCTTTTTTGTTGTGACATGATGATTTTTTTATTTTTCTGTTTGTTGTTGTTGTGCTTTTAACCAGAACCCCAGCAAAATCTGTAGGAAACACAAGTTTAATATTAGGTCAGGCATAAAACCTCAGACAACCTGAGACTCTGGAGAACCATTTAGACGTGCCTGAAAACTAGTGATAACCATTGCTAAAGACATCCATCACTGTGTTACAGGCAGTGCAGTCTTCCATAAAAAGATCCCTCTACACACATGCACATGGAGCTCGGTGTCTGTGCCGCCTGGTTTGAAGCATGTCAGTAAAGCTAAGTAGTTCAAATACAGCAAGCATATGTAATATTTGAGCACATCTCCCACCAGGGAGTTCCAGAAGGGTGAAGTTAAAGGAGCAGGAAAGGTCTTATAACATAGAAAGCGAAGACAGAGATAAACTAGTGAAGACAAAGAACAAAGTTCTTGACCAGTAGATCAAAAAAATGGAGCCTGTATCCCATAGGAAAACACCAGACAAACTCCACCCTAGAAGACTTAATTCCCAAGACATGTCGAGAGTCAGCACAGGGCAGCTCAGACAGGTGTTCTGACTGTATTTTGCCAGAAGAACTAGCAAATGCCTCAGGGGTTTGCTTCAGTTTCAGCTACCTGTATTTGTGTAAATATTATGGCTTAAAAGGAAAAAGCAGAGACCCTAACATGAAGCTTCCTTAGATATTTGTTTTCTTCTCTTCTTTCTCTTTATTTACAAGTCTCCCACCAATTATACTATAAGAATGGAAACTACTTAAATAAATAGAGGCAACTATGTGCATATAGAAAGAGAGGAAAAATATTTTCCTGAAAAATCCCTGTAAATTCAATAGTAGAACTGGTTTCTTGTCCCAGATTTACACCATTAGGTAAGAGAGTAGTGGAGTGATGTGGCTCTATCTCAAGTCCCTTTCATTTTGACTCATGGTAAATGGTATCTTCTCAGTGACATCCAATGATAGGACAAGGGGGCAAGCTGGAACATAGGGAGTTCCATGTAAACATAAGGAGAAACTTTTTCATGGTGAGGGTGACAGAGCACTGGAACAGGCTGCCCGGAGAAGTTGTGGAGTCTCCTTCTCTGGAGACTTTCAGAACTCACCTGGATGTGTTCTTGTGTGACCTAGTCTAGGTGATCCTGCTCTGGCAGGGGGGGTTGGACTATATGATCTTTTGAGGTCCCTTCCAACCCCAAACATTCTGTGATTGTGTGATTATCTCTGAAGAGTCTAAATTTCAAGGTTTTAGAATCAGATCCTTGGCATAAATAATAAATGGGCTTGATTTCCTTTCTGGAAAGTGTTTACTAAATTCAGAAGGAAAAAAACCCAAAGCAAAACAAAACAAAAAGAAAGGAGGTAAACCAACACCCCACTGCAAAAGGAACTGAACATTGTTCCATTATTTCATAATGAATCCAATTTAGCTTGACTGGAGACAGAAGCACCCTGAAGAGTTATATTGCAAACAGACAATGTTGCTATTCCACTGTTTACTGGCACGTTTTAAAAATTACTCGCCTTCCTCTAACAGCTTGTTAGGAATATCCAGGATGAAAGGAAGGCAGAGGGGTTAGAGAAGCAATTTAAAAAAAAATTGCTGTAGCAATTGGTAAATTCATTAGTGTTTAACAGCCTGATCTGAAGCTGCAATTGTTTAAGACCATGACAGAACTTCGTAAAAGATGATTTCCTCCAAGGAAAGGGATCATTAGCTCATAGAAATGACTAATGTTAAGAATGGTTATTAGTCTATTATTTCTATCAGTGCAGAACCTAAGTATGAAGATTTCATCGGTTGCGTTAGTGCCAATAAAACAAGTGAATTGGAGATGAAAGAATGCATGTGCTTAGGGTAAATGCATGTTCATACCAAGGCATGATGTTTAACTTTTGCAGCTGACATGGGTTTGAGGCACAAAATACAGTTATAGGTTGTGTTTGGACTTGCAGTTTATGATTTAAGAGCATCTGTAAACACTATTAATAAGCACGTATTCCCTCCCCACAGAAGCAATAGTAAGATTCTTAATAATTCAGGAGTAGGATCAGTCTCTGCAACCGAGGTTTGACCCTGTAAACCAGCTTCTCAGCCATCACTGGAAGATATTTGTATTCCACTTTACAATGATACTTGATTTCATATTTTTTCCAATTTACTTGTCTTGTGTAACAGAAAGAAAGGAAGGAAACATCCACTTCAAAGCAAGCTAGTATCATAATTATTTCACATGCATGCTTTGTTATAATTTATTGATGTATTAACTGTATGTCCATAAAATTAACTAGATTGTGTATCTATGTCTTCACCTGCAGAACATAAAACTGAAAAAATATCCTAATAAATACTTTTGTACATCTAAATTAGTAGTGTCTTCATAGCTTAAGAGATTTTCCTTAGAAAGAAGTGTTTCACTGTAGCTTTGAAATGTCAAAAATAAAATCTATCGTTCAGAAAATGTATTATTTATTCAGACCTGAAGGGGTTTCTTCCAGTAGTTAAAACTTCAGCTTGGACTAACAAGGTGATTTATGCATTTGTACTGTATTTTATTCTTTAACAAAAGTTTAATGCAATTTGTATGGGGTTTTGTTTCTACAACAACCCCTAGGGCTTTTGATAAGGCTTTTAACTCAAAACAGTTCTACCTTTACTGTTTATCAAGGTTTTATAGCAGAAGTTAATATATTATGTAGGTAGTAGATTTAGATGCAGCATAATTTTCTCATTTTATATTAACAAGATTTTCTCTTCCTGACAAGTTGATGTTTCCCTTTACAGTACTATGTATCATAATGCAACATTTTTCTGGATTGTAAACATATTAAAAATATAAAAGTGCTTCAATTTTCCTGTCACTAATATGTACAATACCTTGACATTACCAGATCTGTACATGTCAGTACCTGGATTTCTAAGCTGCCCATTTCTCCTGTCTCATACACTGTTACCAAGGTAGTGGCATGTAACTACTCCCAACAGAAAGGATGGTGTGGAACCACACTACCTACAAGAGGAGTAGCAGAAGGTACTCTTAAGTTCTTTAGGTGTTTGTTGAGTATGGAAAAAAAACCCCAACATTTTAAAAACCCATGAACCATTTTGTAGGCTCCCATTCCATAATATATTTATTGAGGAACTTGCTTTAAGGTACATGAAATCCCCCTCTTGGGACTACATACGTATTCCTTATTTTAGGACTATTTGTATACCTAGGTGGGTGATTGTATAGTGCCAGGTACATTCTGACTGAATCTTGCTGAACACGTAAACAATAGTGCCACCTTCCTATGCTATACCCCCACGGCAGGTGAGGTCTAGACCCACATCTTTTTCCCCTCTATCTGTTCCTTGAAGTTGCTAAGAAGATTGGCTGTCCTTGTCTTCATGGAAGTTAGGGCTTTAGCTTCATTAACAATGAGACCCGGTGGGAACATGGTTGTAGAGTAAAAAAGTGGATATTTCCTCTACTACATCCACACCGTGAGCGTTGCAGGAGGCTTCATGTCAGGCAGGATGTAGAGTGGTCCAGTCAACTAAACGCATACTAGTGCCCCCGGTGCCTGTGGCTGTGCGACATGTCTTCTCTGGCTTCATCCAGAAAGAAAGCAGTTTGTGTAATCCACACAGATCATTAGTGTAACCCAAAGCAGGGGGACAACTGAGAGTTTTGCTTGATCAAAACGAAAAATACAATGGATATACACTCTTAAGAGTCTGTAATTCTGACCTGTTTTCTCTTGCTCTCTGCTGAGTAACTGTGATTTCTACCTAGAAGTCAGAGTGGTTTACATGTATGAAGAATATGAAATAGTCATTCTTCTGATAATTTCAGATAATTTTAATAAGATTTATTCCTAACCATTGGACATGTAGGACAAAGGTCTTCAAAAAACTTACTGGGAATTCACTTGTGAGTTTAAGTCAGTTCCATACTGAAGTAATTTAATCTGTAGGGATGAGGAGCCTCAGTTATTTCTGAGCATGCTGACTGTGACATAGGTAGTTTCATTATCCTTCCTTCATGTAATATTTTGGCGGCTTCAGACATCCTAACTTTCTGTCTCCATAGTTATCAAATATTACCATAAGAAAGACTCTTGAGCTGATACTCTTAAGTCACTAGCACGAGTTCCTTTAACACTCTGTGATGTTAATAAAAAAAAAAAAAAGTCAGGTAATGTTAGAGCAAAAAAGGACAGCAGGGTAAGATCCTTGTAACACTGATGTGCTCAATTTCAGGGCAGGCAACTGACCACCTGAGGGACAAATTTCTTACCTTCTCTGTAATTCTTGCTGATCCAAAACTGACCAATCAGAACCACAGCCTTCCTCCCCCCCCCCCCCCCCCCAACTATTATCACAGTATTTTTTTTTTAATTACATGAATTTTTATTAGCTAAAACCAATACATTTAAGAGATGTGCAATCAAATTACAATTACTATATCAATTTCCTTTGATCTTTGCATAGTTTATTTTACCTATACAGCTAAATTCAAGCACTTCAGTTGACTAACAGAAATAGCAGATGGTTTTCACATATGGAAAAGGTGATTAATACCCATGACACATTTATCATGTTAATTTTTATTAATTGCAGTGGATGCTCTCAGAAGCCAAGCATCTATCCTACCAGGAACTGTAAAAATGTAACAAGCTTGAACTAATCTTGATTTAATCATATTCATTCAGGAAACTGGTTACTTCATTTGCATTGATTTGGTGTCATTGGTCTGCTTAGACTTTAAATACAAGAAAATTTTATTGGAGTGCCAAACTCCAACATATATTTCCACTGCTGTTCAACTACCTACCTCCAAATTCATAATCGGAAAGAACTCCTTTTGAAATCTAAAGATAATTTATGCTGAATAGGTTTCTGCATCGGCCTCCTGACCTGAGGTAAAATTCATTGACAATTTCTTGCTCATGTCATACCTAGTCTAGCTTCAGGTCAAGCCACCACGTCACCTTTGCATCAACTCTGTTGTGCTTCACATTCAGAAGAGTTCAATGGCTAAAATGCGTTAATCATCCAGATTTGTACATTACCTGTCACACGGTCTTAGGCTTCCTTCTTAAGCTCTGTTTTCTCAGATTCCAGGAGTCTTCAGATCTCTGCACCTCCAAGGATCCCAGGGTCTGTCCCACTTCTCTTTTCTCCTTGTCATCTTAAGCATCATTGTATCATTTTGATGGATAGAATTCTATCTAAGCTAATATCTTTTATAAAATGCCCAAAGGAAAAGTGGTTTAGTTGTCCACCATGTTTTAGCCTTATGCACCTGTTTTCAAAAGATTCACCAGATCATTAAAGATTGCCTATGACCTTTAATTCTTAGCCTTTTCTCTTACAGTTCAGTATAGTTAATCTTCCTAATTACACCAGTCCATGGTCAGTGTCTGTAAAAGAACTGATAATCTGTTCCCATTTTCAGAGGATCTGCTATTATTCACAGACCCTGATGCGTTCCTCTTTGCTTTTCCTCTGAGAGGGGGAACCTTGCCAGGCATGGATGCTTCAGCTTCTTCACACATCAACTTTCCTGCAACCCAGGAAAACACCTGCTCAGAGGATAAAATAATAAAATTAAATATGACAAAGTTATATTAAAACCAGTATTTTTTGAAAGAAAAAAAAAAAAAGCTTCTTGTCTAACATCATAGAATGCTGATGGCAGCTATTTGGCTGCACATCTTGAATAAAGAATATTATTAGCAGACAAAACACGTCTTTTTAAAGTTCCTTTAGTCTCTTCCAGTTACATAGACTATCAGAGACAAACTGTCACATTCCATTTCCTTGATAAAAGGTCAGAGTGGAATGTACCAATTGCCTGAAGAAACTCTCAGATTAACTTAAATAGAAAGCTAACTGTTTATTAGCTGAAAAGTGCCACTGGTACATAACAGAAATTCTTAAAGACTCTCAGCGAGTACTGATTTAGTGCCAGGATAATTACACATCTGTAGAAACACTTACATACTTGTAAGGGGAAAATAGGGAAAAGACCTAATGTTGTTTCATTAGAGAAGAACAAACCTAGTAAGCAAGATGCTTTTTACTTATGTGAATTCTTTCCTAGGGCAAATTTTCTCTTATATTTTTACCTGTACTGAGTTAATCCTGCATCAGCAGTGATATCAACTGTAAAATATATTCATGACTGCAGTGGGCTCTGCAGTGTTGGGGGGTATTTTGAGTATTGTATATATGTAGCTTGTGCCAGCAGTAGCTAATGTTTGGGGGGTTTTGCTGGGATTTTTCTGTATAAAGCAAAGAAGTAGGAAGATCTGATAGAAGTAGGAATAACTGCAAGTCTCTCATGCAAGTTTCTCACGCTACATGAACAACACAGTAGTAAATAGATAGTCTTTGTACATGGAGATACTACAAGGAGCTACAAAGTATGAATACGTAATAACGTTTTATACTTACAGCAGTTCACTAAATAAGTGAAGCTACAGTGAATCTCCAGCCTTTCTGGCAGAGTGCCATTATAGCAAGATACTGCCTATAGTGATCTGATACAGTCTCATGTTCACCTGCTTGACTGCCAATGTGACCACCACCAGAATTAGAAACACTTCACACATTGCTTATAATCCATCACCAACTTTTTTTTTGTTTTGTTTTTAATATAAAAAAGAAGAGTTTTTGCTTCATTACCTAGGATTTGATGACATGGGATATTTTACATCTTACCTGCCATAAAAGATGCTTCTTTCATTCTACAGCCTGGGGTAAAGCAATCCTGCCAGGCAGTAAGCACTCTGGCCCTTTTATTAGAATGTTGTGGGAGATGTTATTTTTGCAGGAGAGCAAAAAACCCAAGCACTGAGTGATTTGAAGCTTTTTTACATGACTTTGCTTTTACAACTCAAACAGTTGTCTAGCTGACAAACTGATCTGTGATCTAACAACTGAAAAGAAAAGTTTAAAGTTCATGCCGGATGAGGATAATTTAACCCTTTGTAAAACTCCAGAGTTTATCAGAACAATGACAGAATTTGCAAAATTATCTCCTTTAGTCAGAATTCACAGTGTTAACATCAGTACAGGAAACCAAATTAATGTGAAGAGAAATAAAAGCCCACTTTGGGCTAAAGTATAAAAGCTATGCTGTTGCTTTAGATGTGGATATGTCAGTCATCCAGCTGATTTTCTGGGATGCCCTGTAAGATATGTAAATGGAAAACAATATCAAATGTAAAAGTAACATCAAAGTAGCTGTTTTACTTTTGAAGACAGATGGAAACACAACACCTCCAGCTTTATACTAATAAAGTCTAAACTGCTTGTGTCTAAAAAATAAGGATCAGATTGTTCAACTGTTATTAATTATTGATAAAACGTAACTTTCCATACATTGATACTTGAAAGTATTGACTCTAAAGTTCTTGAATATGAGCAGAATGAAACTGGTAATCAGTTGCATACATATTAAATTCAAAGGGTTAAAAGAGTCTGCTTACCTTAGTCACTTCCAGCTTTTCTTTCCAAGTTAATTGTACGGATTTGAAGTAGTGTTTTTCACTTGGTAAAGCACTGTTTTGATTCCGTAAGGAGGTAAAAATCTGGTGTAAGAGTAATCAGAAAGTGTATTTTTTTCAAGCTAAGTTTATTCTAATCAGTAAGAAACACAATGAAGAAAGACAGAACATAGATCTAGTAACTGGAACACAAGAATATTTGTAGCCAAATGACCAGCAAGATTGTTGCAGAGGATATTTTCCTTTATCTACAACACTGTCCATGAATTAATAACAATTGCTTTTTGTCACAGTCATAGCAAGTAATCAGCTAAAATACTTCCTCAGGTCATGGTCAACCTTGTATTTAGTGTAATGTCATATTTTACTGAACTACATTTTCTGTTTTAATAGATTTTTCTTAGAGTCCTGAAAAATAAAACTCAGAAGAGCCTAGTTTTCACTTCAGGTTAGAGCATGCTACGCTTACCATTTGTTGTTCTTCTTACTGGTTTTGCTTTTGGTTTGCTTTGTTTGTGGGGTTTTTTTTCTGTGGTGTTTTTTGTTTGTTGGTTTGTAGGGTTTTTGTTAGTTTTGTTTTTATATTTGTTTGTTTCCTTTTGGTTAATACATTTATTTACAGTTAAAGTCAATGATCTTCTACATCTTTTATACTGCAGTTTACTGTCTCTTGAGTCTACTTGTCAATGTTATAAACCACACTGCTGAATATAGTTATGATTATACTTATCACCTCAGTCCCAGGCATCCAGTTTTGTTACTTCTCTATCCAATTCTCTACGTATCACACCCCCTGTTTGATTTGATGAAAGGATGTTGTGCTGTTAACCTCTCTGATCTTTGACGGTCTCACTGTTTGTGCTTGTGCTGCTGCGCATGCTACTTCTGTCAAACAAGCCAAATGAACCAGTTTTTACAGTCCTGAAATTTCTGAAAACCTGTTTCTCAGCTAGGTGCCTCTTATCTTTAGATCACATAAGGTCATTTATCTACTCTATTCTCTTAAAAATGATGAAACAACTGTTTCCCATGGAAAAACTGAAATATCTACATCAATCTAAGTTAGGATTGTCACGGAGTGAGTCTAAGTGGCTAAATAATTGGTGAATTTTACCTCTGGGTGATCAGTGAAACTTCAAGTTCACCTTAAAATGGAGAAGTTATTATATCCAAAATACTTTTTATATATTTTTGCACATTTCATTTCTGGAGGGAATCAGCACAAATATTACTTTTTCATGTGATATGTGCCAAGCATGATTAAGTGCCAAGTTGTATAAAAGCTGATAAAGTTTTGAAAATAGTTTCTGCATTTACCTTGGTATCTCTGGGATTAACTATGTTTTAGATTCTCAAATATCTTAACAATCTGACTTCTTTGTTATGGCTTCCTTAAAAAAGAAGCTTGTGTTCATAAATATATTGAGGACTAATCTGATGTTAAGACTGTTTTATTGTGTTTGGAATGTCACAAATAAAAAAATTCCATGCAATTTGTAGCAGAAGGCCTGACTAGGACCTGCCTACACTATCTGTAGCAAGGGAATTACAGGAAAACATTTCAGTGGTTCCCCAGTAACATCTGGTAAGAAGTACATGCTGGATTACACTGAAGAGGCAATGGAAGAATCAAGAAAGTTGAGTGAGAGACAGGTTGCTTGAAATGACAGAATGAAAAGCCGTTAAACTGACTGGAATAGTGTTGCATTCTCACTGTCAGCTGTGTTAATTACTATGTTTGGAAACATCTTGACAATATGAGATGCATTGAAAAGTTACTGCTTTAGTTAACCCTAAAGCTCTTGATGCAAAATATTCTATCCTTCTACCGATAAAGAATACATCTTGCTTTACTAGCGTATCAGTCACAACGGGCAATTTAGTGTTTTTGTAATGCCTGCTGATGTCACTATCGCCTAGAGACCCTGATTTCTGTGACTGCAGGGCATGGGCAGAAGTTGGCAGAGCTGCAATGAAGACAGCTCTTTGCTAAGGGGTGCTTATCAGAGATGAATAAATGACCTTTGATGAATTTTCACAGGAAAAGACATGCCTGAAGCCTATTGTGGAAGGGGCTGTAGATATGACAGATACTTGGAGTTTGTGAAAGATGAACACAAACAAAAGGTTTCTTTAGTGGTTTGACATTCCTGGTTGAGCTTGAAGGGATCAATGAAGAGATAGGCCACCTTCATCATGGGTATCAGATTATCTCTGGACCTTTCTGTATAGCTTGGGCACTCCACGGTTGTACCAGTGCAAGACAAAACAAAGTTTACATTGATTTTATTAATAGTGTATGAGCAAGTGTTGGAAAAAACCCCCAAACAAACGAAAATGAGAAATTTCTGTGCTATCTGGACATTTACATTGGGTGAGAAAAATGCAAGCTTGTTCAGCAGGAGTAAGAAAGATTGATAATGTAAGAAACAGACAGTTTCAAACTTACAGCAGATATAAGAAAGAGAGGGTATCTGAGTGTTAGAGAGAGATGGATAAAGTACCTCAGATTTTCATGGCCTAAGGCAGCCAGCTTAACTCAGTATGGGCTTCTCTGCACAGGAGGGTCCATGCAACTTTCTGAGGTGAACCGTAGTAGGATCCACTTCACATACTTGGCACAACTTTCTGGTGTTACTTTTTCATACCTTGCCTATGAACATCAAAACTGATGACTTAGAAGTTTTATTCCCTGTATTTAACATTTGACCAAAATAGAGAACAGTTATGTTACTATCAATACCTTTGCAATGGAGATGCATTATAAATGAGGACTGCGGCGATGAGACAGCTGATAAGCCTGAAAAGGGATTTAGAACTGCATCAGTAGAATGTGCAGTGGATTAAAGCTTTAAAACTAATCTGAACTGCAATATTATAGTTTACTATAACTACAAACATCAATGAGATGTAACTGCATTGCCAAGACCTATCTAATAATATCAATATTGTTTCAGTCTAGGTTTTTATTGCTTAGTGCACAAGGGTGGATTTTAGTTCTAACAGATATTCTGTCTTTCATCAGTCCAGAACTTAATACTGGTGTTGCTGTCATTGGCAGATATGTTCAATTTTCTTTTTGAATCTCATTTACCTTCCCGAGTTTCTTCTGATTCTTAAAACACAACTTCAGTCATTGCACCATGATCAACATATGCATTTGTCCTTTTTTTGAGATCATCTAAGTCATAGATTTCTCTTTGTATCAACTCGCTTTTCAGAATACAGGGGCTTTCAATGTAAACAGTAAAATTCAGTACTCGAGATTCTCCTATACAATTCTTTCTAGTATAGTTATTATTTTCTCTGAATTTTTTTGAAGTACACCACCTTAGGCTTCAGTGCAGCTTGTGATTTGATATTGAGATGAAACATTTGTCTAGAGCACACTTTCAGAAGTAAAAATAATGAAGATATTACTTTTTTCTGTTTTTGAAAGATTAGTATCATCAAATTTGATAACAGTGCTGCATTACATTAAAATATTTACCTAATCTGTCTCATTCTCATAACAGTAGAACTTTATTTTATTTTATTTTCCTTGGGTTAAGAATAAATTCTAATTTTCTTTCTGAGAATTACTACAGTAAGCCAGACTCAATTTACAAAATGAAACCCTGGGGCCCGGTGGACACTGACAGTGATACGATAAACAGTTCTGCTCTTTTACAGTATATTGCTTGAAGCCAGAAAACAGATTCAAGTTCAGAAATTTCAGACTGAAAACACAGAATGCTAAAGTGTTTAGTAATGATTTATTTTTATTTTTCTTAGGAGCCATTGCAAATAAAGGTGAGACTAAACCAAAAAAGTATTACCTATAAAATGGTAAACAAATGATGATTAAAAGAATTTATAGCAAAATGTCTGAAAGCTTTTTCTGAAATGTTTTTGGTTTGTTTCTTTCATGCTCTGACGTGGCAGATTGCACATTAATTACGATGATCTACTCCACAGCCCATTGCATGGCAGAGATTCCTCAGCCATGGCTCTTAGAAAACCCGTGCTCAACTTGCTTATTCACATGACTGCAGAGGGATGCTAGATAACAAGTTATTTTTCCACTAATATGGCAGCTAGTGAAGCTATTATGCAGTACAAACTCTTAAATATTAGAGAAGCTTTGTTCTGTGTTCTCAGTTACAGTAAGACAGATCAGACATTTTCTCAGTGCCTCATTTTGTTCTGGGTACTGTATTTGGATATTTGTATTTGTTTGAGTGAAGATGATCTACTGTCAGAAGCGAAGCCATCTGTACATGTTTTGCACTTATATGGCCTAGTCTTGAAAAAATTTAGGTCATGAAGAAATTAAAATCTATAAAAGGGGGTTGTTCCTTTATCAGCCACAAAGACCCCCCACAAAGATGTCTTTGGAAGCACTGGGAAAAAAGTTTTCAGAGAAATCAGATTGGTTCTGAATGAGTGGTAAAGCAAGGGTTATGTTTTTGTCTTCTCTTTCCTCTTTCCTTCTCTGAATCAGCTAATTCTTTGAAAAGGAGTGAAATCTTCCCATAGTTCTACAAGGCATAGAAAACATAAGTTTGTTGACATCTATAATAAGTAGTTATATTGTAATGGTAAACACACTGAAAAAGTTTAAACAGAAGTTCCCAGGAGGCTGTGTACTGAGACACCAAAAGAGGTGTGAAGAGAGGCTACGAAATAAATACTAACATTATAGCTTTGACAGTTTGCACTATCTTTCTCTTTTTCATTGAAAACTAACAGATTGTAGGAGGGTGATTCCTTCTAAATAAGGATTCTTTCTGAAATTTCTCTATAGAGTGGTATTTCTTTGCTGCTCTTCATGCCCCTCCTGGCAGATGTGGCTGGCTAATCTGTTCACACTAAGTTTTCTAAGGGTTTCCACTTCTCAGCTTTGAAATACTGAACAGCTCTTGAAACACTGAGCATTAACTAGCGTAGCAACGGAACTTGCTGATAAATCATTTGTTAATGACAGCCCCTCTGTTCTAGGTCTTCTTAGACAGAAGAGATTCCTGCTGTGGAAGCAAATCTACCCTACATATACTTATTTACCTTAACTGTCATGTATTTGTAGTTTTAATGTGTGTGTGTGTGCATGTGTGTGTGCGTGCACCTGTCAGTCATGATGCTGTGAATTAAGGAGACAGCAGCATGGTAGGGTACTATGGATTGAACTTCTGTTATTCATACTGATCATTCATACTCATTGACTCTGGGAACTACCAGCCAGTTGGTTTCACCTCAGTGCCTGATAAGATCATGGAAGTTATATATCAAAACATATGGAAGACAGGGAGGTGATTAGATATGGACAACACGGCTTCACCATGGTCAAATAGTATGTGATTAATCTATTGGCCTATGATGGAGTGACTGCGTCAGTGGACAAGGGAAAAGTCACAGAAGTCATATACCCACAACATTCTTGCCACTAAATTGATGGATGGACTGTTTTATGGATAAGGAATTGACTGTGTGGTTGCACTCAAAGACTTACAGGCAACAGCTCAATGTCTTAAGTAGAAACTGTTGGTGAATGTTGTTCCTGAAGGATCTGTACTGAGACAATTACTATTTAATATTTTCATCAGTGACACAGACAGTGGGTTTTAATGCACTCTCAGCAAATTTGCAGGTGACACCAAGCTGAGTGGTGCAGTTGATAATGCTAGGAGGGGATGCCATCCAGAAGGACCTTGACAGGCTTGAGAGTTGGGCCCATTCCAGCCTCATGAAGTTTAACAAGGTCAAGTGCAAGGTCCTGTGCCTGGGTTGGGGTAATCCCAAGCACTAATACAGGCTAGAGGATGAAGGGATTTGGAGCAGAATTTACAGTGTTATTAAATTAAATAAGTATTAAGTTAATTAAGTATTAAATATTTTTCTATAATATAGTTTGCATGTAACTAGTAAAATACTATTTTAAATACAGTATGCTCTTCAAAGTTCAAGAGAGTATTTCTGGCTACCAATGAAAAACATAGAAGTACATGTTATTAATTGATAATATTATCAGATAGATTTTGATAGAAAAGAAATCCAGGGTTCATTTCCAAATTTTGAATTTTCGAGTCTGCCATTAAAGATGTGTTCTTATTTGTGAATTGACAGAATGTTGAAGTCAAGCTGGCACATACTAGTTATGCTGTGTTTCTTCATGAACAGGAACACAGAAACAATCGATCAAATTCACTGAATACTCTTAGTAAGCATAAGCGTACTTATATCTGTAAATTGCAGCTATCTATATCTCCATACTGGAAATGGAGATGACAGAGGTCGTCACTGTTTCCAGAAAGGAGAACAGCAGAGTGGATTGTTGACTTATCTTGTTTAGTGTCAGGAAGGACTAATACTACATTCACACAAACATCAGTTCTTTCCCTTTCCTTCCCTATACACCAGGTACACATTCAAGCATTTGCTCATAAACCGACTCTTTCTGTCAAACCCACCTAAGAAACTCTTTTCTTGGTATGGACTTCCAACACTAGACAATTTGTAGTTCCAAAGTGATCTGTAAATCAATGGTATAAATGAGATATTAAAAAAAAGTTCATATGTTCTTTTACAAGAAAAGTTAGAGCATAGAGCCTGTAGTGGTTTAAATAAGCCATTGCATACAACAAAACTATATTGCATCAAACAGAAGAAACCTCAGGTTCTTCCATCCTACATTTTCACTGCTTTCATAGCATGGGCAGTGCCATCTAAGGTTTGTCTGCATCTGCTGATGTGTCATTGGATTGTAGTAGGAGCAAGTAATTGTGTGCGTGTGTGGTAGCCACTATGAAAAGTAAATGAAGCAAGAAAATCAGCAGGCAAGAACCTTCTATGCTACTTTATCAGTTGACCAGCAGGAGGTACCCATACCTTCAGCAGCTGTCACTTCTCCTGCTTCTCTACTTATATCACACAGAGGAGACAAGGTCAGGCCACATAACTGCATCACCTTCACAATATCAGCATGGCCAAGCTTTCCCAGCCAAGAGAATGGCTGAGAGAAAGATAGATGAGTTTGCTTTCAAACCAACCTTCCCATTCCACAATACTCTGAACAGCTGCTTAGCCACCTGGCCTGCCACAGGATTATACCTTATTTAATTCTCATCCACCAGAACTCAAACATTGTATAGCATTGCTATTTCTGACTTAAGGGGGAGGGGAATCCTTTTTTTTTTTCCTCACATTGGTAGAGTTCAGGTAAAACCCGTTTGCAGTAAATGACACAGTGCCACTAAAGAAAGTTTCAAGAGATGAATAAACTCTACTAAGTAACCAACAGCTCTTATTAGGAAAAGCATTCAATGTACAAGTACATGACAAAGTTTGAACACAGGTTGGAGACCAAGAGAATTAATTCCTTATGGCTTCAAAACAGACTTCTGGGTACTCAATCATCTGTACTCTGACTGTTTAGTCATTTTTCAGAGAGATAGCATATTGGGTTTGTGTGGCAACGTTGTGGTGGTGGTGGTACAGTAGTGGCTTCTGTGAGAAGATGCTAGAAGTTTTCCCTGTGTCTGGTAAAGCGAATGCCAGTTGGCTCCAAGACAGACCCACCACTGGCCAAGGCTGAGTCCATCAGTGACAGTGGAAGTGCCTCTGTAATAACATATTTAAGAATGGGTAAAAATCCAACCCTGTACTAATTCTTACATTGTTGGTAAGTTAGACCTGTTTGTGTATCAGTCACAAAGTTATTGCTGATCTTTCCAGAATAATAAGCAAGGTAAGACTAGGAAGTCTGCTAGATTCTGGTAACTTCTACAAGGCAGAATCAAGCACTATCACTATATATTTATTATGGAAGGATGTACAGACCTTACTATTTACTGCTTGCAGAATAAAACGTGTAAGGGTTGAAGAACGGGTGGTGCAAGTGAACAAGACATACATGTGATAATAGACTTGATAAAAGGTGGTGGAAGAAAAAATCGTATCAGCACCACAATTAGTTTTGCTGCTGGATTTGGAGAGGAAAAGATAACATGAAAAATAATAATAAATGGTAGGGGGAGAAAAGTTGAGAATAAGCAGGGAAAGTATAGAAGGAAATTATAATGAAGGGACAGTGAGAGAGTGGAAGATCTGAAGAAGCAGGTGGTTCCACCTGTCATTAGAAAAACAAAACAACCAGAGAAAGTGAGAAAAAAACCCCAAAACTTGCTAGTATGGTATCTGGCCATTGTTAGTAATGGGCTGATTTTTTTCCTCTTCATTTTTTTTTCTTGAGATCAAATGTTAGAACTCCTCTAAGCAGCTCTGACATGATAGGAAGAAAGCCAGCAGTTTTATGCTTGTATCTGGAATAGTTTCCTCACTGTTCTTACTGAGCTTTTTGAAGCATTGGTTTGGCTTACCCCTGCTACATTAATCTATCTGCATAGGTTACACCATTATGTGCAACTCACTTGTAAAAAAGATCAAGTAAAAATACTCAGCAAAAAAAAAGACATTTTGTAGCATCCATTATTAACCTCTTTTCATCTCTTTTTTTCCTATGTTTCTGTCTTTCATATTTTGTACAAGTAGTTATGATGATGAATTTTAATGACATAAAAAATGACTGAAGGAATCATAATTTTATTTTCATTTTTTACAGCTACTAAATGACTGTGTCCCCATTGCATGGAAATGTGTCATGCCTACCCAGAAATACTGTGTATTTGGGTTAGAGGTAAGTCTAAAAGTCAATAAGAAAATAGGTAGAACACTAGCATATTTCGCAAGATGCATTAGCAAACAACTATTGGGAAACAGTATAAATAAATAATGCGACTGGTTATTATTATTGGGTTTTTGGAAATGTGTATTATTACTGCTTGCAGCTTGAACACATACAGCTTTCAACTTAATGAGCACAAAAAAAAAATCAACAAAACTCTAAAATACAGAGGAAATTACATTTCAAAAGTGAAAGGGACCTTAGCAATACTCTCAGAATACAAAAATTTTATGATGATATTTAAAATAGAGGCTATTGTTGGCTGGATTTGTGTAGATAATGATAAATAGAAAGAAAACAGAAAGCACTAGTTCCCTATCTCTTGCATCTTATAAAGAAAGGATTATGAAATACTTTATTTAATTTCATTTGATTTGATCAATTGTTGACTATTTCCACACCTCATTTAACCGAATCTACTACCTATTTTGGCATATATTGTAAGCCAGGCCATAGCGAATCAAGACAAACTTCATGCTGTAGTATTTATCCCAAAATTGTGACAGAAATATGAAGAATGATCCTTTTCTGTTGTTGTATTTACTCTGCAGAAACCTAATAAACAAGTTTTATCAGTGGAGTCTCTGAAAATACAATTTTAGTAAAATTGAGTATTCACTTTGAAGTGGAGAATGCAATTTATTGTATGCTTGTAAAAGGCCTCATAAATTATTCCCTATCATACACAAAATAATAATAGAATTTTGTATCTTTTAACAGTTGTTAAGAAAGATCAATTTTGGTATTGTAATTCCAGATGTTTATGCCAGCAAACAGGACCTAAAGGACTACGTTAATTGAATTAAGGGGGGTTGGGGATAGATTATTAACTCCTTGCATTTTTTTTCACAGACCTAGAATTTATCTGTCAGCTGCCTCTAATTTAAACAGCTATTAGGTATTAATAATATAAAATATTAGGAAAAAAGTCAATATTTATCCTTAAAGAAATATTTATGATAAATTGCTACAGTATTATGTATAAAGTTTGGATAAAGCAACACATATACTTAATAATCTACAATTCTGTGCCTACTACATGCAATTCAAGAACTTGTAGTAGTATCAGAAGGACAGATTTCATCCCACTTGAAATTTCTAGTTCAGAATACTGTTTATTAACCATACTTCCATTTATTAATCAGTGGCTGCCAGACACTGACCTAGCTGCTCTCCAGACAACAGGATGAAATAACATGGAAAAGCTCATGGGTCAAGATAAAGACAGGGAGATCACTTGCCAAATAACAACACAGGCAAAGCAGACTTGATTTGGGGAAGAACAGTTTATTTTATGGCCATGTAAAAATAAGAGTAGTAAGGTGAGAAACAAAGGCAAAAAATAAGAGGACCTTCACCCTACTACCGCTTATTCTCTGTCTCAACACCTTCACTCCTGACTCCTCCCCATCCTCCCCTCCTCCCTGGTGACTGCAGGGCTTTTTCTCTCACATTTTTTTCTTAGTCCTCTCTCTTAACTGCTATACAGGAGGTTTTTTAGACTTTCCTAAACACATTTTCCCAGAGATGCCACTATCTTCATTGAGGGGCTCAGCTGTGTGAGTCCTGCAGTGTGTCAGTCCACTGGATTTGGCTGGAACTGTCTGTGCCAGGTACAGGGCACTCCCTGTACCCTTCTAGTCCCTTTATTACCCCAGCCAGCAAAATCTTACCACTTAAACCCAACAAAAGTATGTATAATGGAACTTTGCAATTACTCTTAATACTGATTATATTCTGAATATTAAATTACGCTAGAGTTATAAATAAATATGAAGAACAACTTTACAAGTTCAGTTTGAAATGGAAGTTGTTCTTTAAATACTTGTATACATACAAACCTGCACACATATATACACTTAGATGAATAATTGTATGTTTATATATATATGTATACACATACATGTAAACGTTGACATAGTTAGGATTTCCCTGTGTTCCTTACTGTGAAGTATTAAAGACTCATTGATCTAATGGAATAAAACAGTTCTGCAGAAAGAACATAATGTTCTAATTGAAAACGTGAACTGTCAATTCTGTGTGTATTAGTCTCAAGTAATTATGTAGTAGATCTATCATGATTAATTGCTTTAAGATTTAAGATTGGTTCCTCTTGAGTAACTATTACAATAAAGTTATGTCAATACAACTTACTTTTAAGTTTCATTTCGCACACTAGAAAGTGTAATAAGTTCAGGTGTATAAAGGTATCCATTAGCATGCAAAATACCTTCTCTTAACTTATTTTTATTCTAAATCTTAGAGTGATTAATGAAACACATAACATTACCTTTTCACAGTTTGGGAGATAGCAATGTAGGAGTAGAGGTCTATAAACTTTCAGATAGAACTTTTAAATTCATAGAGTATTTGTGAAGAGACTTTTTAAAAATGTTTCTGATTTAGGTTTGGGTTTTGGTGGTGGTTTTTTTCCCCACAGGAGAGTGTAGGTTACACAAATAGATTAAATACTTTGGCATGGGTGAATAATGACTAGAACACTGTAAACAAAAAAAAAAAGGGAGCATGGATCTTCAGTGGCTTCACAGTCTCCTCTGTCTAAGCCTACTGACTGAGCAGCCTTAAATAAGAAAAAGTAATCTCACTAAATTGACAGTTTATAAGTACATTAGAAGTTGCAATAAGGGTCTGAATTATTTTGTTGATTTGGAGAGACAGTCTTGTAGAAGAATCAGTAATAAGAAGGCTAGATTACATGTCAAATCATAACTGAATAGGAGAAACTCCTTTTGGCTCAAGTCATTACACAAACAGATCTGAGATTCACTTGTACTTCATGATTGAATCACCACATGAGTTGCTTCGAAATCTTGTGGCACACAGGATAAATGCACAAATAAATGCATGTATCTTATACTCCTCTGCAAGGATCAGGTGCGTTATATGAAAAAGCAAGCAAGTATATAGCACTTGTTCTCTGCTCCCATGTCTGCCTCCTTGGAGCTGAGGGAGACAATCATTCTATGTGCCTTAAATCCAGCAAGCCCCAGAGTCGGTACCTGGACCTCAGATCATCTGCATGGTTTATCTTAATGAGAAACATCTTTTTAACAAATAGAGAATAGAAATCAATTAGATCAGTTAGATCAGTTAGACCAAGGTAAGGAAAGATGGGAGAGTTGAAATGCACTAACCTGAACACCATGTATAATGAAGTTAGGACAGGCAAATTTTTTGGAGGAGCAAAGCAGCAAACTGCACAATGCATTGAGTCATTCTGCTATAGGAACAAAGATCTAGAATAGGAGACCTATTATAAGTATTAAACAAGCGTGGCTGTTCCACTGGGAGAAAAAACACTGATGCGAGGTTTGCTGTCTGTTGTCAGATGTACATGTTGTGTGTGTTTATGATTTTCTGTGTGTGTATAAATGTTTAGATAGAACTGTTGTAGAACTTCACTGTTCTGCCTGTCTGGTCTCAATAGGGAAAAAAAATAAGTGCTGTAACTGTAACAATAGGTAAAATATTGAAGATTTTTTTTGACAGTGTGCTTCTTGACAGAGTGCTTGCGTTGAGTGCTTGATGCAATCTTGAATATCAGAAATTTCCCAAGGAAACATCATTTCTAAGAAAGTACAGTTCCAACTTTAGGCATCCTGAGATCCTTTCTTGGCCCAAGAGTTAAAAAATCTTTTGCTAGGAGAGATGGGAAAGATCAAGACAGTAATTATACTGCAGAATATTGGATGCAACTTTTTAGGGTGTTCCAAGAATCTGCTTCTTGGTTTTAGTTTTGTTATACAAAAGGATATTGAATTTGTATTTCAAACTCAGAGTCCCAAAATATTAAGGATAAAAAAGTCCAGGGGCAAATTATTCTGGGAGATTAAGCAATTCAGTTATGAAAAAGGTCAGCTTTGCATAGATAATAAAATTTTGATTACTTTTCTAAAATCTTTATGTAGAGTTGCATTAAAAGAAATGCACATCTTGAAAAAAAATCATATTGTCTATCTGGAAAAATATTGCAGAATATGAAACTTGACTCCCTCATTAACCAACCAACAACCCAACCAACCTATTTCTTCTGTGGTTCCCTGTAGAATGAAATGTTTAGATAGAAAAAAAAAAGAATTTAAAGAAAACTTTAAATAGGTACTTTATGTATCTTCTGTACAGGAAAGAGAAAGGTGTCAGCAAATTTGTGACATGTTTTTTATGTCTAAATGCCTAACACTCAGATGCTTTTTTAATGTCCGCTGAAATTCTTTAGAGCTATTAAAATCACAATCATTTATGCACACAATGTAACTAACTAACAAGACTTAACATATAACAGCAAACAATGCAAAACTGGTTTTACTAATCAAGAGTTGAATGGTTAGTGGGGGCTTCCACATCTGGTTCTGAGATAGAAGAAATAAACATGTTTGGATACATTTATACAGACTTGTGAATAATGCAGTAACAGAAATAACAACACTCCTTTTATCCCTCCACCACCACCTCCCAGTGGGAGCTACTAAGAACAACATCTCAACAAATCTTACCCAGTGAAGAGTGAGAAGACTTGTAGCTGTTAGGTAGTTTCCACAGAAGACATACCAAATAACCATGTGACCTCTGAACAGTGAATGCCACATTCTTTATGCCACACTGAGGAAAGAGGTTTCTGCTTTTAAATGTTAGACTGTGCAAGTACTCCCTCTTCAGAGGGAAATAAATGCTTTTTATCTCCATCCAATGACATAGAAGGGTCATGACAGTAGGGAAAAAAGCCACATTATTTTATATTTCTGTTTCCAGGCTTTCAGCATTGTCTGCAACCCTAATGATGATCCCTCCCAGTAATCCCTAGACTCAGTAATTCAGTGAAATGGCTGACCTCTATTGCAATTCCTAGGGTTCTTTGCAGGGACTCAAAGCCTAGGAAGAATCTGATAGGTGATGTTGTGGTGGGTTGACCCCGGCATGGCACCAGTTGCCCACCAAGCCCTTCTATCACTCCCCCCAACCCCCTTCAGCACGGCACACAGGGAGAGAATAAGACGCAAAGCACAGGGGTGTGGGTTATGATAGACAAGATGTTATTTTCTACTTCCCGTCCACAGGCGATGTTGGGCCAAGTCCAGGAAGCAGGACTCCAGGAACACGTAGCAGCCGCTTGGAGGACAAAGCAGAATGCCCCCCTATCCTCCTCCTGCCTTCTCCCTTAGCTGAGCTGACGTCATATGGTATGGAATATCCCACTGGTCAGCTCAGGTTGGCTGTATCTTCTCCCCCATCCTGCCCCCCATCCTCTGGCGCCATGTGAGCACTGGCAGTCATAACACGGGTGTGTTATCAACACCCTCCAGCTCCCAGTGCTGCAGCATGAGGGCTGGATGGGGAAAAGCAGCTCAGCCAGTCCCACTACAGATGTGAAGAATGAACCAGTCCTAGCTGGGCTCTTTAGCTGCCCCTGAAGCTCATTATACATTTACATGATGTACCTGATAAAAAAGAATCCAAAAAGTTCCAGATCTGTTGTGTAGCAAGGATAACACTAACTCTCTAACAGTTATTTCCCTTTTCCATAAGTTTCATCACTACAAACGGTTCTAGAAAGATGATGTCCTACTGCAGTCTCGTTTGCCAATTTTCTTAAACTTCTAGTGGATTCATGTACACTAACTTGCTTTAGTTTCTTTCATATTCTCATTGCTTTTTTGTTTTCATTGTGGGTTTGTTTGTTGTTTTTGTTGTTGTGGGGTTTATTTGTTTGCTTTGGTGTTTTGATTTTTGTTTGTTTGCTTGGAGTTTTTGTTTATTTGTTTGTTGTTGTAGTTGTCATATCTTCATGCTTTTTGGCTCTTCTCCTACCTATTTTTGACGTACTCCATGAACATTATTTGCCTCTAATTGTATGTGCCTCTTTCTCAAACATTCACTATCACTGGAATGCACATGTGCAAGACCATGCTTACTCTGAGTTTACAGAAAATAGACTAGTCAGTAAGATGGTGCTTCTTTGATATTAAAATTGCAATATCTTCTCAGTCTTACAGAGAAGTCAGCTTTAACTCTGTTTTGTTTTAAAAGATCTATTTTCAAACAGAAGTTACTTTCAGTCATTGAGATAACTGGTCGTACCTACATTGGCACTATTTTAGTATTTATGTTTTGTTTTTCACATATACAAATTAGCACAATGTTTTCCCTTCAAAGTCTGAAATTTTAAAAAATCAAACTTCCCCAAAATTTAGCCAGTTCAACATCTATAGGTATACATGAAGCCTTCTCTTTCCTTCATTACCCATTAAAGTATTGTACTTGTGCAAAGACTGCACAATTTTTTTTTTTCTGTGCTTGATCAGAAAACATCATCACAACTGTAGTGTAAATGAAAATTCAAGAAGTACAGAAAATAAGATAATTTTCCTTTCACCACAAGAGTCTTTTCAGAAAAGTCTCCAGGGTAACGATGATTTATCTTTATTCTTGTTTAATTTAAATTTTCATGTTTTACATTGCCATGAATTTGTAAGTTAGAGGCTGAAGAAATTAATACCCTTGTGATTTACATGTGCCTATTTTCTCATCACAAGCACGAAGACTAAATCAATCTCTGCACAGTTTGTCTGTCATTCTCATCACTGTTAGCCAAACATTTTTTTGTATTCATGATAGATTCTGAGCACAATGAATTTGCCAGTTTGAGGATTTGCAAAAAGCTATGACAAATATTTTTTGAGGAAGAAATACTTTTTTCAGCTGCATTCTACAGGCAAATTACCAGCCTGTCTGCTGAATGCACCTGTTGATGTGGTATGAAAACATACGATCTCAGAAAGCTAATTTTCTTTTAATACCATCATATTTGATGTTGGAGGGGGGGGACCCCAAAACAAAACAAAAACAACAACAAAAAAAAACCCCACAGAGAATGAGTGTCTGATAAAAAATGTTAGCTACACATTACATGAAGTGCTCAAGTATTTTAAATACCAAAATTACAGATGCTATAAAATTATGTATTCTGACTTAATGAAATAGTGGGAAGCCTTGATTTGCACAGCAGGCAAAGTAGTCCAGTGCTTCTAACATACGTATTTTGGTGTGGTTTGCTTCTGAGTACAATGAATCTTAATGAATCTGTAGCAGTTCTACCTTTTACCTTCAAAATCCCCCACTAATAAATAATGTTAATTTTTCTGCTCCCAGGGGCTCACCGTCCACAGCTACTTTGAGCAGTAGCCAGGCTATGTTGGTCCTTATGGAATATTTTTTGTACCAATGTCACATGACTATCTGGTAAATATATGTCTCTTCGTCCTTTTCCTGGTCATCCCTTTTACTTCCACAACATGAGCTACTAGCTTAAAGGGAAATGGAGGCACTAGGAAGAGTATGTGTCTGGAGATGCAGTATTAATTGATAATAAAAATAACTGCAGTTCTTGTAGCTCATAAAAAGTGAAGTAGACAGGTTACTCCAATTTCTGAATTTTCAAATGGAAAAGCCGTTTCTCTAGTCCTTTATAGTTCTGTAAAATTCTTGGTAAATGTTCTTTTCCTCCAAATCATACTTAATTTACTATCTTCTTCCCTGTCCTCCTGCAAAAGCAAAAATCCTACATAATTTATTCCTTTCAATAGCTGTAGTTTCCAGTATGTAACTTCTCATATTGCATTGAATGCAAAAATTGGTTAAATTTTTATTAGAAATCTATACAGATGTTTCACAATATTTACTTAGTTATTCACTGTAACTACAAGTGTTAAAACGTTATATGGAATGCGACAGTTAAAAAAAATCTTGAACTTTAACTGCACAGAAGATCAGGAAGATTGGGCAGAACTATAAGGAAGGTTCAAAAATTCATATTACTGTAGTATTTTGTTAAACTCAATGACAAGAGACAGTTCTAAGTCATTGGATATGTTTATGTAAAGAAGATGGGGCACTGATAATGGATTTAAAAAGAATATATATTTTGCACTACAGGCTGTCTGCACTGAGAGACTCTTAGAGTCACCTAACTTTTGATGTTTTCAACAGTGATATCTACACCTGAATTAGTTGCCAAGATTCCTGTTAAAATCAATGGTCAGAAGTTAGTTATTTGACCTGTCTCAGGTATCTACCTCAGGACAAGATGAGTCAGATCTTTCAGGTAACTCGTGTGAGTTGGGAGAGACTAAAGGGAAAGTAAATGAATAGGTCATATGCTAACATCTGAAGTTTGCTGAGATAAATCCCGTTCCACAATCTCGAATGTATGAGCATCACAAAAAATGTATGGGTCTACTTGTTCATAAAAGGCTGGAACTCATCTACAATGCTGAGATTAATGTATGTATGTTTATTCAAGCAGAGACATACTCTTTAGACAGCTAGCATCTATCCAAAGTACTTGGAAAAATTTTGCCAGACATTTTGTTCACAGTGGCACTCATAAATTTCCTCCCTTGAGTCCTAGAGCAGAATGGCAGGGACAGATTTTTTTCTGTTTCATGTCAGTATCATTACAGCAATTCTACCTACATGTTTGTAATGCAAATGAACTTGCTGTGAGAGTGAATTCTATAAAATTAATCTGTGTTACTACTCTGCATACTTCAAACATGTACATTGCACCAGGCAGTGCTAATAATTACTTCATCATAAATCTGGCCTCTGTGCTTCATAGTGACAGCTGAGCTAGCTGTGGATAAGGTCAGCTGGACACCGGAATTTTCTCAGTAACCAACAAGTTTTGAGTTCTGTCTGAGATAAAACCTACTTTAGAACAGCCAATTCAGCATGTTAGCAGAGTGTCAGGCTGATGTAGCTATACTATTCTTGTACCTAGACACACCTTTCAGACTTAGACCCCATCTTTCTGTATCTCCAAGCATGCAAATACATAAGCCTACTAAACCACAGGCTGTTTCATTTTCTGTTAAAATCAAGAGGAATGATGTCACAAATTCCTTCAGGAAGACTTTTGGTGTTCTCTATAAGTATACAATGCATATACCATATAACAATATATAGCTTTTCATGTTCCCTACAACAAATATATCATATTGTGATTAATAATGACAGCAAATAGAAAGGGGAGTAAGATATATGTGTGTAGAAGACAACCACTAGAGATTATTATGTTATAGCAGTTACTTCTGAAAGTTAGAACCAGCAGCTCCTGTCAAAAATACGCATTTATCTAATTATTTAAAAGGGCTGAGTTCTGCATTATTGTAGACATTGTCAAGACAAGATAAGCTTATGACAGGCATATTGAAGACATTATGTAGGGTATTGTTGAAAATATGACAGGCCATAACTCTTGTGGAACTCCCCTTGCATATTAATACAGAATTCAGCAGAAGGTTTTGATGAAGTTAAATACTTTGACAGCATAAATTTGGCCTTTGAGACAAAAACAAAACTTGGTTTTCAAAACTTCCTGTTCTTCCTGGTAGCAAAACCATTAAATTACAGCACAATATTTGTTTCCTCTGACAGAGGATGCAGCTTATGCCATGCATTCCAAATGTGTAGCCTAGATAGCATGCTAGATATTTCTCTTAATTTTAAATATCAGTTTTATTTTGTTATTTTCCAACAGAAAAACTTAAGCAATTATGTGTAAAACCCTGTAATAAGTATCCAGGTATTTTGTAGACATTTACTTTACTGAATCAAAATATATATGACCACAATCAAAATTCATTTCCTAGTGGTTAAATCTAACAGTATGTTACTATTAGTCACAAAATGTCACTCACAAAATCCAATAGGTACAAGTCAGAGTTTTACTTGTGTGTAAATTTAATGCCATTTGCAAAGAACTTGTGAATTCATCTAGAATTCATCATCAAAATGAAGGAATGAATATTTTCCATTTTGATGACGTTCAGTAATACGAACAATTGAATAATTGCTCTGAATTTAGAATTTGAATGAGCTTGAAGCTCGTAAGTAGTGTGTTACCCAGATGCAAGCGAAAGAAAAAGATACTGACTCGTTTCACACAACAGATCTTCACACTGAAGCCCCCAAATCTACACAGAACGACTTGTATCTTCCATACTTACCATACCTCAGATGTGGTAAATTTGGTCAGGAAAGAAACTTTAAATAATTTTTCATAGTTACACAAAGTACCTCCTAATTTTTTATATAAAACTAGTTCTTTATAAACGTGGTACCTCTGCAGAAAAAGAAATGGGGAAGCAATAGACAGCTACTAAATTAGCAACATCTGAGCAAAAGGTTTGGAAAAGAAAAAAGGTTTGTTAAGTATTTGTGAAGGTTAATTTCCTGATGCTGGCTTAAAATAACTAAACAATTTTGCAAGCAACAGAATGAAAGACCTACTAGCTGTGAAGTCTTTGGAGTGTTTCTCAAGACAGTTGTCATGAACTATCCCAGTTGATTTTCAGCCTTCTTGAATTCTTTGAAGTAGAGTTTCTTAAAAAAAATGTAGAAAAAAAATACTTAGTTTTCACATTTCTGTACTCTATATGCTGTGACTTAAATAAGTCTAAAGATCTGAATATTGTGTGCAAGATATTAAACACAAAATGTCCCTGACTAGTAGTCTGATTCACAGAGACTGCTGTTTTAATAAGTGGCTTAAAAATATATTAAAATATTAATACCTTTCCACTGTAAATGTTGTTTTTTTTTATTTATGACTGAAGTTCAGTCTATAGAAATTACTAGTATTAATAAGATCAAGAGTTCTCCAATTAATGCAAATTTGAGGGACTTAACAGAAATAGAACAGATGTTCAGACCAAATATAACTGGGGAAGGAGAGCCACAAGAACCAACCCATCAAGCATCATAATGTCTCTTTTTTCTGTGTGATTTTATTTGTGTGTGTGCATGTGTGTGTGAATGTGACAAACGATTTTTCATCTCTGTCACAGTGTTGAGGTGATTCCTTTAGCTTATCTGATTAATGGGAGCCATCGGTCTTTACATATCTTACAATATTTCTCCACCTTGTGAAGTGGTCTGAAAACCTGCCACATTAAGCAACACAATTAAGTCACTGAAGCATGAGGAAGAACTAACAATATTTTGTAATCTTCATCTTGTCTTTATATTGCTTTCCATTTCACAGAGCAGACTGGAAAATGCCTGTGACCAATGAGTTTTCTCCTGCTTTGGAAGCAGCGTTCTAGGGAGTAACTAACAAGTCTTTAACTGCTTTTTGCAGTTTTTACTTTTCTTTCTTTAGGAAACAAGTCCCATCAATGAAGACTGTCAAACTTCCCTTGGAGCACAGATCTCAGTGAGTTTGTCATCATCACTTACGTGGATCTGTTTCCACTAAAGTTTTCCAAGTATGTCACATTGCTTTGAATTGAGTTTAAACCAGGCAAATTTCAAAGTCTCCATACCTTTCTTAGAATTTACTTTGTTAAAAAAAGTATTGAATGTGTAACTAAAACATTCCTACAAAAGAAAGAAGTGAAAAAAACACTACTTTAGCATACAAAGGTAGATCTCTTTTGGCAAGTCATCTCCTTTCAATCTAGCCCACATTGGGGAGTTATGTGAGTTATCTTATATTGCTGCCTTTCAAAATGCTCTCTCTCATCTCTTACCTGTCTTTCCCTTATCAATATTCTGTATGTTTTGGTTTTGTAAAAAGAAAACATATTTGAAAAACAGTTTTCTCAACAAATACATCTGTAGCAACTTGACTTTCTTTTTCCCCACTTTCTGGAATTAATTTTTTTCCAGTTTCCACTTCTCTTTCCCCCTTTTATTGTCTCCCCCAACCAAATTCTTTTATTATATTGCTTAATTAGTTCATCAATTATAGCTTGCAGTGTTTTCCGGACAAAAACACTTGGGCATTATGGTCATATGTTCTCCATAATATTTCTCAGAAATACTCACTGAACATTCTGAATTCCGTTTATAGCTCACCTTTAGCTTGTCATAGAGTATCATACAATCCATATTGCTAATACGATATACATATAAAAAATATAATCCTACGATCATAGGATCATTGATTCATAGAATGCCTTGGGTTGGAAGGGATCTCTAAAGGTCATCTAGTTCAACCCCCTGCAGTAGGCAGAGACATACTTAGTAGATCAAGTTGCTCAGAGCCTCATCAAGCCTGACATTGATTGTCTTCAGGGATTTGGCCTCTACCACCTCCCTGGGCAACCTGTTTCAGTGTTCCACCACTCTCATAGTAAAGAACTTCTTCCTCATGTCCAATCTAAATCTACCCTTCTCCAGTTTAAAACCACTGCCCCTCATCCTATTGCTTCATGGCCTTGTAAACGATTCCTCCCCAGCTTTCTTGTAGGCCCCCTTCAGGTACTGGAAGGCTGCTGTTGGATCTCCCCAGAGCCTTCTCTTCTCCAGGTTGAACCAACCCCAACTCCTCAGCCTGTCTTTGTAGGAGAGATTCTCCAGCCTTCTGATCATTTTTGTGGCACTCTTCTGTCCCCACTCCATCAGGTACATGTACTTCTTGTGTTGAGGGTTCCAGATCTGGACACAGTACTCCTGATGAGGTCTCACCAGAACAGAGTCAAGTGGCAGGGTCACTTCTCTTGATCTGCTGTGACAGTTGTGACAGTTCTAATGCTTTTGCTTATCTATCACAGGTGTGTGTTTCTGTCACACCTTTTTCTGCTTTGGGGTCTGAACAATGAAGGAAGTGTAAAATCATTAGTATAAAGTTACACATTACAAATGGAAGGCTATCTCCAGATTTCAAAGTTCAAATAAAAAAAATATATACATCTTGTTGTAGCTTGCATTGCAAAATAGTACATACTGTGGGAATAAGCACCAATCAACTTATGTTTGTGAATACAAATGAAATTCCCAAAATGAAACTTTAAAAGTCTTGCTGAAGTCCAGTCACTTCATGTACAAATGTATAATTAGGCTCAATTATATAATATTTTTATATATATATAATTAGTGTCAACCCCTAATCTGTACAATTTATTTATGTCTAGTAAAACGCATTAGAAAGGTTTGAATCCCATATCTTTAAGGAAACTATTTTACAGTTTTTCAAAGGTTTTGAAGACCACCACTATAGAGAGAAATTGTTTAGCAAGCATGTCTGAAATACTACACCTCTTTGTAGTTCCTTCTTTAGAAATGTGCAGTGTTTAATGATTACTTCTAAAAAAAAAAAAAAAATAGTTACTATCCAAGCATGTAAAAGTCTGACATATTCATCACTGGAATACTCTGACCACAGGGGGAAGACTGCTGTCTTTTGCATTGGATTAGGAATTTAACCTCTCTTTTCAGTTTCTAGTTTCAGCTTCCCATATCTGGATGTCCAAATATAAAGGGAGCTATGCACTTGATTTTCCCTCCAAAAATAAACTATTTCTTGTATCTCAATAACCATCTTGAAAAAGGGTTGCTATAAAAAGTAAGACTTGATTCCAGTACTCATGCTGTCGTATAAAAGAGGAAAATGCCCTATCTGTAGTTTCATCTTATATTCACCACTTGACAAAGAGAAAATCATTACAAAATCTTTCCCTTGTTAGTCTTGCAGCTAAGAATGTAAATATTTGAGAAAAATCACACATATGTCAATTTTCTCAAAGTTCATATCACTTCAGTTTCTGATTTGTTTTAACCAAAAGAATCTCTGATTTTTTCTTCATCTAACTAATAAAAAATGCCACAATCTTGCAGTTCTCATCCATCTTCACCTTTAATTGATTTCTGTGGGAGTTACAGCTTTGTAAGGGCTACAGACTCACACAATAGCATGTCTGTAGGATCTAGCATGGGCACGCTATGCTAAAATATGAAATACAGAATGTACATGCCAAAGCATCCTCTGTGTCCACTGTGCTGACATCTTCCCTGTTGTTGAGCAGCTCCCACAATCAAAATAGTTACCATCACTTATACTCTGCTATTCCCTCACCCATGTAGCTCTTTGATGAAGCCTCAGTGCTGAAGTTATGTCCCTTACTTTCATCTGAGGTGTTTTTATCATGTATGGCCAGGCAGGAAGCAGGTCCTGATAACATAGTATGGAGACAAGATCAATCTTAAAATAAAGTTTAAGGTATTTCTTAATCCAAGGGATATCACATAGTCTTTTATCTTATTTTATAAAGTAATGATGTGACACTCTGCCACTGAATCCTGCCTGAATTTAGTGTGACAGGGCCAAAACGATTGTGGTATTTTTCTATTTATACTGTTTACAGGCAGTAAAGTGAGAAAATCTAAACAATCCTCAGGCTATTCTGTATCTTTTTTTGCTCCAAACCAGATCTGTTGATTTTTTTGAAACTCTCTCTAAACTTCTGTTCCAGAATTACTTTGTGCCCATAAAGTAAGCCTTACAGTAGCAATGCAAGGTGACTGTATAGTTGAAATCAGAATTTATTATTTTCATTTGTTTTTCTCCCAGAGAGTGGAGGCTGAAGCCAGGATCCTTACTCTTTGAGGATGGTCATAAAAAAGACCTTCTTTATTAACATTTGGCCATACATTGCTTTCAGGAACATTCAGTATAGATGGTGAGCTCTCAATAAATATCTTTCCTACATCTGTATGGTAAATTAACAATAGAAAATGCAGAATGATAAATTCCCTCTCTGATTAATGAAACTGGTAACTGTGACCCAACTTAACAAGCACAGTCTAGTCAATAGCACATTGTTGCCAATACATTGCCAAGCACTCATATCCAGCCCAGTCCAGAATATAGACCAGAAGACAGAGAAAGCAAGGACCGAGTCTGCTGTGATAAAGGTGCAAGCCATACCTTAAGATCAAGGAGAAAAGAGTTTATAGTATCTTCCCCTTTATCAGGAAAACTCCTGCCACATCAGGAAAGAGCAAAGAACTCTGAAACCGCATTATAGTAGACTGACAGAAAGACAGGATCCTGGTATTGCCTAGTCTTATCCACTCTGTTACTTCTGTTTGCTTGAAGCAACTGGGAAGAAATATTTCAAATTGCCTAAGTCATCCTTGAAAATTGAAATCTCTGTGTTAGGTCAGAGGATATCTGTCAAAGCTAAAAACAGACAAAAAAGTGTCCAACATGGTGGAGCCCACATGGTACACCCCCATGAAATAGTATTTTTGATGATGGTCAAGCAGGGCGATGATGTCATCATTTTGATGATAGTCGTCTCAGTGAACAAGTTTGGATATGTCAGAACACTGGGCACCATTTTCTCTAGGGTCACAACTGAGCTAAAGCATTGCTTATTTTTCACTGGACTACAATTCTCACTCTACTTACATACTTATTTCCTCAGCTAGAAATGAAGCAGAGCTGCTCAAGCACCAAACTTTAGTCTTGAGACTTCAGAAAAGTAGATATACACACAAAATACGGAAAGTTTCTGGGTCTAGTGTAGCAGTAAGAACATTTCTGTGTGCACAAGAGATCAAGAGAAAGCAAAAGCTCTGTCTAGTTCCTGCCCTATACACATTTGTGGGACTGATAGTGCCTCTGTACAGCTGAACTCTTCTTTAGAAACAGGTAATGGCCAAAGAAAATAACAGAGGATCAGGGGAAGAGGAACACTGTGAACAGTCAAATGGTAATAAAATGAAATCTGTAGGAAGAACAAGAAGAAAAGGAATAATGGCAAAGAAAAATGAACATTTTAAAAAAGAGCACTGAAACCATATATTAAAAACTGGAGGGAAAAGCTTAGGTCACCAGCAAAAGTTTTACTGAAGAAGTGAGAAAGATGAAAAGATTACTATTTTTCCCTAACAGAATCAAAGAAAGCATTTGGTCAAAAGTTTTGTGTTACATTTTTTTCCAGAGTAAGTGAACATTGTATAAAACTGAAATTATTTATTTAACTAAAAGCTGCAATGGATGCTGGAGTGCATAACACTACCCCTACAGTTTTCTGAAGGTTGCTACTTCTGCTATTCAAGATCTTTGATCATCCTTTGCCCCTTTATGCATTTCCAAATCAAATGCATAAAGTGTTCTATTAATTTGACTCACCTCTAGCATGAAGGGTTTCTTTTCAAAGAACTAGCACCTTGAAGTTTCTTTCTATGGAGCCTTGAGTTCTACTCTAGCAGTTACCACATTTAACACTGTGGTGTTCCATTGAATCTTGGTGAATTTACAAAAATTCTGTTGTATTTGGACATTGTTGTGCATGACTCCTCATTCATCAGAAGTTCTCATAAACTGGACATTTATTCATTTTGTAAGTGACAACATAATTTGCAGGTTCCTTGTGAGTTCACTTTCTACTTTAGTTTGGTATACTGATTTAACAGTGATCAAAATAAAAAACGTCCAAAATATGGGCTATAAATTATTGGAGAATATTACTTTTTCTGAGATCATACTCTTCTCCCCTCTCCTCTCCTCCTTCCACTCCCAGTTTCACTTTACCCTTCCCTCTTTCACCTTTTCCCTCTTTTCCCTTTTCCTTAAATTATACCAGGGAGCTTTCTGAGCGAATTTGTCATATTGTACTTAAAAAAGAGACCAGACTTCTGATTATTCACTCCCTTCCTAGGAGCTGATGACTCTCCCTCAAAGTAAAAGAAAAGTTTTTGAGCCTGTGACCACAAGTCTGGTGCTCAATTAATGTCTTAACATTGAATCATCTTCAATTATGCCTTCATTTCTCTTCCTACAACAGGGTCAGGAGCACAGAGGAAACAAAATGTTTTGTACTTATTCAGGTCTCCCTTCAATCCTTGCACCATTCAGTTAAGTTGAAACTGTTGTCTGAGTCTTCTGAAGGTATTAATGGCCCACAAATGTACATGTTCTCATCATGACTTAAATTTCTTAGCCTCTTTTTTTTCTCATTTTATCACAAAGCCTAACTTAGCAATGCTTTTACAAATTCAGAATGAGTTAACTAGTTCTAATGAGCCAAAAAAAATGAGCACCTCACATTTATTTCCTGAATGGAAGAGACTATCAAAGTTTCTAGTTCACATACCTTAATAATCATTTAAAAATCCAAATGCAAATGGCATGTGTTTTTCTATTAGTACACAGAGTTACTTAACTGTAAAAAGGTCTGTGAAACAGCATGAATTAAATTCTTTAAAAAATAACATGGATATTTTCTTCCAGGAGCTTTACATTAGATTCTGAATTATTTCTGTCCTGGTTTGAGCTAGAACAAAAATAGTTCTCTTCACCGATTTTACTTTTCATCTCAGTTTCTTCTAAGTGACTGCACTTTCTGAAGTTAACAGCACATTGTTGCAGACAGTGTCTGCTTCCAGCAGTGTTAGCGCTCCATGTTTAGAGTTACTAACAAGTGCTGGTGTGCACAGAAAAGCTCCTGTTTGTACTTGCTGCTGTGCAGACCAAGGTCACTGCTAAAGCTTGTGCACCATGTTGGGGGTGCAGCAAGTAGGAGGTAACACCTGCAGGGAGGAGCAGCCAGGACAGGTGATCCTGAACTGGTCAACAAGGGATTCCATCCAGATATGTCACATTCAGTATAGAGCTGAGGAATCACAAGGGTCAAGCCTCTTCTCTAATGGCCTGCATCCAAGAAGTACTGTGTCCATTCTGCCTTTGACTCAGCATGTATTCTGAATCCAGTTGCAGAATCTAGCTCCTGAATCCAGTTCCCATATGCTGTGGAGTCCAGTCTGGGACTCCCTCAGTGCCTGCTCCACAGCATCAGTGGTGACAGTGCTGTAATTGCTATCAGGGTGGTTGGCTTTGATACTAATTTTATATATATTTTATTGTTATTATTTCCATTAGAGCTGTTTTAGTTTTCCAATTCAGAAGTCTCTCTTCCTTATTCCCTTTTGGGAAGGGAGAGATCTTAATAGAGAGAATCTGAAATTTGTCTAGAGGCTGGCCCAGCCCTAACCCTTGACATTTTCAGTCAAGTCATTCAATCATATTAGTCAAGAGTTGGAGATTTTTATTTTCTACCTGAAACTCCAAGGAAACCATACTAAATTATTAGGAACTCCATTAACACCTTGATTTTCCCCCTAAAGAAAGTCCCATATGGAGCTGCTACTATGTGATATGCTACTGGCACTAGTCCTTCAATTAGATGTAAACTGGAGCAATGGGAAAAACAAAAATGTTATCATTCTCAGGTTTTTACTTTTAAATTAAAAAAAAAAAAAAAAAATTAGATCTTTGGGGTTTTTTTTCTCTTCCTAATATTCCTTCATCTCTTCAGTAACACAAATGGCATATTTTGTCACTGAAATTCAGACATTTTCCACTATAAGGATCAATTTTCATTTATTTCAACTCCACATAATTTAAAATATTTAACTATCTTTCATATTCAGTGTCTGCTTGAGAAATCTTTAAAAACAAAGTATGAACTAAAATGGTTCATTATTGCCAGAAGTATGGAGCAAAAATACAACCTTTTTCCCATTACAAAATTCTGGCAGCCTTATCTTTGACAAACTCTGGTGCCTTCCCTTGTTCAAGTAACTAGACTTGAAGGAGTGACATTAGCATCATGACACTTCTAGTGCAAAATTAATGAAAATACAAAATAGGTCTTAAAATAATAAACTTTAAAATGAATGTATTGAGAAACAAGGATTATTTATGTTTTTTGGTACTTGGGACACTTCAGAGATTGTAGGAAACTACCCTGGTAATTTTCTTTACCCTCACAGTTCCTATGGATTAGTAGTTTGCAAATGCATCTACAAAGAGATGCATGCTCATGGTGCATTTGCCATCTTCTTACAGCTCCACTGTTTCACCTAACTACACTGGCCTTCCTCTGATGCTGAGAAGTGTAATGGTAATTACATTTTTGAAAGATGGAGTAAGCTTCTTCATTTTGACTGTGCTCTAGCACTTGTTCACACAGGAAATTAATGCAAGATAGCTTGTGTGCTCTGAATCCCTGCCAGCTTTTCTTCCTCTTATAGTTGTGTCTCAAAGAGAGCTACAGCCTCCTTAGCTGTTTGATCTATGGTCGGTATGGTATGTCCTGAAGTTCAATTTCATGATTGCCTGATAATGTTTTTTTTCATGGTGTCCTGGTCTTGACAAGCTCATGGGGAAAAAGGAGATTCTGCATTATGTTGAAAACAAAGAAACAAGCAAACAAACAAAACTCATGTCTTTATCAGATCCTTATTTTGTGTATTTTCAGAACCTGAAACCCAAGTAGTGAATAAAACAGTAAACCCCATAGTCGGGAAGGTACAAACGAGAATGTGATTCCATCTGGAGAACTAAATGCAAATCTCACGAAGAACTAAATTTTATGATTTTTAAACATCTAATGACATGACCTGTTGACATTGATGATGTTCTCTGAATGTAGAAAGGACATGCAAGATCAAGATGTAACCTAGATTTTCAAAGTCCAGATTTGGAGATGGGTGTGATACTCTTAGAACAGAATCATAGTATCATAAAATCATAGAATGATAGTGGTTGGAAAGGACCTCTGGAGATCATTGAGTCCAGACCCACCCACAAGAGCAGGATCACCTAGGGCAGGTCACACAGGAACATATCCAGGCGGGCTTCAAAAGCCTCCAGAGAAGGAGGCTCCACAGCCTCTCTGGGCAGCCTGCTCCAGTGCTCTACCACCCCCACAGCAAGGGAGGTGAGGCTGACTGGCCTGCAATTTACAGGGTCTTTCCTCTTGCCTCTTAGAGCTTTACATAGTTCCTAATAAATTTCCTACAGAACTAGGAGATAGATGTTTTCTTATTTAGCAGAGTTATGAAGCTCTCTATAGAAGGGACAGCTGAGAAAAGCTATTCTTGAACAGCTGCAGTGAAGAGCCCACTTCCCAAGTTCTGGCTGAACACAGTAGTTTCATATTCCACAAGGTCTCAAAGGAGTACAGTACGACACACAGTACACAACAGTTTGTTCTAAGGTGAAATGCAATTTCACCATCATACATCCAGGGCACCATTTGTTTAAGCTATTATGCTCCGTCCTGCCCAAACTGACAGCATAGGCTTTCTATAGTGAGGGGAGAGACAGTTGTCTCTGAGAGTTAGGTCATATGAAGACACATACTTAAGGTAGATGATGTGCCTTTCTGTACAAGAACATCTCTCTGTTTACTCTGTAGAAGCCATAGGTGATTAAATATTTAGGATGTTTTCCTTTGGATTATTAAACTGGAGGAGGGAGAAGTAGAGAGGAAGCCTATGGGTTGCATTCCTTTCTACATCATTCAGCTCCTTCATCCACAAAGAAAACTTAGGTGAAATGTCGTATCATACTGGATCCCATAGTACATGTCCTTCTGTGAAGTTTATTTCAATTTTTGGTTAAAGCATTAAAAGCATTTCTTTAAAAGTTAACAAGAAAAACAAGAGAATATATAATACTGAAAGATTAAAAATTCATAGTCTGGAAACTAAGTCTGAGTTTGTGTAGTATACAAATTCTTCATTATCCTCCACACAAATGCAATTGCCCTGTCCTACCTGTAAAATCATACACCAGAAGTAAAGCAAGGAATTGTTTTCTATGAGCAAGTGAGTAGCTGAAAAAGAGACAAAAATTTACAAATGACTTAATATCAATAACTTTTGAGAGAGAAAGGCAGACAGATTTTCCTTCTCTGTCTGCATTTCTCCAATAATTTTTGAAAATCTGCTCTATTTGAGGACATCAAAAATTTTGGAGGGAGGGAGAAGCATGTGTTATGGAGCTCTCCAAATTCATATTCAAGAGTGTAAGTGTTTGTTCTAAATGCTGAAAAGTACACAGAAGTTAAAATTAGGTGTACAAACAGTGCTCTCAAATTTTTTGTTCTGTGCAGGATGCTATGTGCTGTTTGTCACCTTAATATTCAGACTTGTATTAAACTAGGGTGAAACATAATCCTCAGCATAGACTCTGGGAGGAAAAGGCAGAGAGAAACTACTTGTCCAAAGTAATTGTTTTAAGGAAAAAAAAAAAGCGCAACCTACAGCAGGTTTCTAGTACAGTCCTATGTCCCAAGTCCTGAGTCGTACTCCTAGTAGGTTGTGCTATTGACAAACAACAGAACTTTTCTGTTTCAGTGATAAAGATCCAGAGCACAAGCACCAAAAAGTCTGATGGCAGCAGAAACAACAGAGTTCTTTAAGGTTTATTTGCATTTTCATGTTGAGTGTTTGTGATCTATGTTGGATTCATAATGATAAATATGGTGATACTCCCTAGGAGAGAAAAGTGCAGCAAGCAGCGCATCTCTGAGGCTGTGCTTCTTGTTATCACTCTTCCAATACTCTTGATTTAGGGTTCATACTCAGTTCTAGCAGATGTCTACTGAACACATACCAGAATAGTATAGACTATGCCTGGGGAGAGATTATGACCCCATAAAATGCTTTTTATATGAGAATGCTTTACATTCAAGCCTTACTCCACGATGAATATCCTTGCTGGTAGTTAGAAATTTAAACAGAGAAAGAAAACACAAGATACGATACCAGTATGAGTTGTGCCCACAAAACTGCAAGGAAATATTTGGACTCTTCTGTTTTACAAGACCTCTTATTTGCTATAAATCAAACTCATTTGTTTTATTAGTATAATGGAGTAAGAAATACAAACATTCCTCATATTTTTTCTCTTCCCCTAGTAAATATAGCGGTGTGATAGTTGTTTGATAGCCCACAATGGAAACTCTTTACCAGGTACAGTCTAGGATACAAATTATTGTTAGTTCTGAGCTCTGACTGTTCTATCTGTTGCTAGCAAAAATTATAGTAGAGTACAATATCTGAATGAAAGGTAACGATAAACTGGTGATGGTTTCTTGCAGAAGACTGCACTACTACTGCTGTCACTCACTGAAAGACTTCACAAGAGTCTTTACAGTACTTTACAGGTGGTCTGTTAAAGACACATGTCCATTTAAAGATAAAGATGCAAAAAACATCAAACATAAGGATGCAGAAGCACGAGTGTAACCAGAATATGACAAAAATCTTCCAAACATTGTCATCACGTAAAAAATTCTTTTGCTGGATTACAATACAAAATACCCACAGAACAATGTTCTTGAACCAGTGGCAAAATTACCTGTACAAGCAGGAGCTGAAATCCATCTAGTTGCATATTATTACTTTTGTATTCCTGCATACTTTTTTTTTGTTTTCCTATTTTGTTTTTCCATATTAACAATCATAAGTAATTCACAAGTACATTCTCAAGTTTCTTAAATGTAATAGTCCCTCATAATAGTCAAAGGAAATCCCACAGTTCTGTATTTTTGGTTGGAAATATTAATCCTTTAAAAAAAGGGCTTATTGTCTTTGATGAATCTTTAATGATCTGTAGAATTAAAATAATACTTATGAAGCACCTGCTTAACCATCTCACAGCAGCTCAAGGGGTGTATTATATATATGCTTTGTATTAAGCTGTTCAAATATTGCACTGAATGTTGTTTACAGCAGCCTAGCAGGTTTTCTCCTTGAATCAGTCTCCTCTTACTTACACTTCCAGATAACAAACAAAAAATTCCCCCAACTTCTCCTTGGCAGGGAGGAGAAGAGCAGAGAAGATACTTTGTTAGTGAAACAGGGTTGTTACCTTCGATCTTACTCCAACCATCTAATCAATCAACAAATGAGTGTCTGAATACCTTTCCTTGGCTGTCCAGGGTGGATGAATGCGATGCCAGTCATACCTCCAGCTACAAAGACAGTCTTGCCATAAATGTGCCTACCCAGTTTGCTGATAAATCTGTTTTTCAGATTCATTGTAAAGTGTTCTTTTACAGAATGCTCATTCACAGAACTGTCCTCACCAATTATTAACAAATTGAATTTATTAATGCTAAATATGCGCTATAAATGATTTTTTGGCAATAACAGCATCCTGATTTCTTTGTTTTAAACAATGACAAAGTGTCATTGTTTATCATCTTAGAAGGCTGTAAAAACCAGTTATGTCAGTTAGCATTCATAGGTCTTAAGTTCATCCTCCACATTTCACAATTTTTTTAATTTTCATTGGCAATGTGCCCCAGCCTCCTTAGGCAAGAAGATGATTTGGTGCTATATCTACATGTTTTAAGGCAAGATTGACGGAGCACTGGAACAGGCTGCCCAGAGAAGTTGTAGAGTCTCCTTCTCTAGAGACTTCAATGACCTCCCTGTATCTGTTCCTGTGTGGCCTGCCCTGGGTGTTCCTGCGTTGGCGGGGGGTTGGACTTAATGACCTCCAGAGGTCCCTTCCAACCCCTAACATTCTATGATTCTATGTTACGACACGCACCATTTTATGCAGGGCAGCTGTAGGTATGAGGATGCCACTACTTTAGGCCTGGGCTTCTGCCATACATAGGAAATCGGAAATTTGGAAAGAAGTCTGGTACCCCTAACCCAGTGACTCATGAGATTCTCTACCATTCACAGCTTGTCAGAAAAACAGGCAGGAGCACAATGCAAATCACAGATTAAATGAATGGCAGTGAATGTTGGGAGAACAAGAAGGATGTTGAATGGCATCTAGGGACTTCCTTCTGCGTAATTAAAAAACCCCACAATAATACACCAAAACTGATAATTAAAATAATAAAAAAAAAACCCCTATCAACTTTAACTGCAGTTAAAAAAAAAAAAAAAAAAAAAAACAGCTCATCCATTAAGAAAATTAAGAAATGAAACCGTTTATGACTGGTAGGACTTCAACAGACCATTCACAAGTTTCACCAGAAAGCACCAAGACAGACTGATTAAGTTAAATATTAGTTTCATTACACTGATTTCCTATCAAAGCTTTGACAGTATGCTAGAAATAGTGCTTGCTTCAAAAAAAAAGCCAACCGTGCAAAGTACAGCCTTTTCTTTTTAAAGTGACTGCCACATAGCAATGCTTTTCTGAATGTCACCACCATTCATACAATCCAGTGTTTCTTCATTTGCCCAAGCATTTATTTTCATGTGAGTGTATTCATAATAATTCTAATTTTCCTTATGAGAAGCTGAATGGTGAAATAAGGTTGTGTGGAGATGGCTGAATCCACCTTAAATGGGATAGAAACACAACTTTCCCAAATACATTGTCTGTGTACATATGTATATATACATACACATGTCTAAAAAGTTTCCCGAATTATCTCATTTTGTTTGTGCTTTCAACAGAAATAGATGGAATGTAAGAAATAAAAAACTTTGAGTTTGCCTGAGAGCATGAAATATGAAAAATTCTAATTGTCTTTATGTGCTTTTGCAGGCATGGGACAACTGAGAAACAACAGTAAGATTAAAAGAAGCAAGTGAATATTGTAAAGTGACAGGTATGTTGCAAAATGAACCTTAAGTCTTGCAGAAAGGAGATGGAGCTACACTAAAACCTTTCTAACAGTTGCGTTCATTAATTTTTTAGTTTTATTGCAGAGTAGTTTTAACAAGAGTGGGAAAGCTAATTCCATCAGGTCCACTCTTAAGCAATGGCTGGTATCAAAAATCTGAGTGAGGTGTGGGAATCTCACAATACACCTCTGATCACAGGGGTCTCAGACTGATTTGGAACTTAGAGCATAAAATATTATAATAATATTTTTTCCTATTTGTAACTGTTTTAAACAACTTACTTTTATCTGTAGAGGTTTCTGACCCCTTGTTTAAATGGTGCTAAAAACCTTCTCAACAAAGAGTCTCAAGTTTAGCTAGGCATCAAATGGAAAAAAAATTGCTTTGGGCTTTTTGCCATTATGAGAAAATCCACCCTGTGCAACTAGAGCAACAAAGAGTCACTTTGTCTTAATGAAAAATTTATGTTTCTGTCTCCTCCCTCTTCAAGTGCTTGGCACCTCTAAAATGGTTTCACTGTTGGTGATATACTACACAGGCTCAAATTTGCTTACTATGAGTATCTTTTCAGACTATCTGTCATATTGGTTAAGAAAAAAAAATCAGTCTTTCAGAGAATTTTTCTTTTTTCTATTGGTAACATTCAGTTATTAAGAATGCTTAAAAGTCAATAGCATTATTCACATGAGTAAGTATTGCAGATATTTTTCAGTCAAGAATTATTTACCTATGTGATGAGAAAAAGCATTTTATATTTTGGAATACCACAGCCACCAATCAGAAGTTTTGAGACCTTGTATCAAATACTGCACTTTTTTTTTCCGTAAGAAAAGAGTAGGAGGAAGGAGAGTAATAGCCTGAATGACTAATAGGATAGTCTTTTTCTATTAGGAAAACAAATATTATTGTAATATTTCCTATTTCAATTGGAAAGAAACACCTGAAAAATTAGATATATAATTTCAGGACTTTCCCTTCCTCTTGCACCATCAGCACGCTTTAGCCAAAGGAAGAGGCAGAATTGTGTCACAGAGAGTATATGGCTTGCTCACAAGGAAGGACAAACTGCAGTACCTGCTGTGGAAGTTAAGAACATCTAAGAACAAAAAGCAACATGATTCAGAAAAGTCAGTTGATAACACAATGTCAGAATAGGGTATTTGAGGGCATTTTTTCCAGCAGAGAGTTTCAGTATTGAGTTCTTTCATCAAAACTGGACAAGAAAAATCTTTAAACATCAGAATTTCTTAAAGAAGGAAAAAAAAGCCCAAATAAAAATATAAATATTAAAATTAAAAACAATACAGGCAAAAAAAAGATTGGAAGAAAGAAAAAATAGAGAGCTGGTACAGAAAGAAAGATTTCTATTTCATATAAACACAAGCTCTGGCAGTTGAAAGATTTTTAAGATATTTTAATAGAAGTAGTTGCTCAGGTGCCCTTAATTACAGCAACAAAATACTAACCCACTGGCTTTTGCAAAAGTGCTCTGGCACTTTGTTTACCATTCTATATTTAACTGATACCATTTGATTCAAAACGTCTCTGTTGAGGTTACATAAATTACTCTTCAGCAAGGTAGAAAACTGTCATTTCAAATTTTATTTTATGAATGCTTTTTAATATTAATGCAATTCCATGCACAACATTAGCTGTCATCTGAATTTCCATGTTTATTGTTGGAACAATATTTAATATTTATTTTAACTTATCACTATTTCATTAACAGGCTTTTTGTATTTCAGTCATATTGAACATTAAAGAGTGTATTTCATTTTAGCCCATTGAATAACTCATAGAGAATTCTTGCTGCTACCTAGGACACAGATAAATTCTGTAATGTAGCTTTACAGATTTTGCAGTTAGAATAAATAAGACATTTGTTTAAATATTAAAAAATATATATATTCTAAACCTGAAGTTTTATTACTTTCCAGATTCATACTTAGTATCAGATTTAAATGAAAGCTTCAAGATATTTACTATGTGTCACCCAAAATAATGTAGTAATGATTTTCCTTCAGATACTGTGTGTATATTAATGTAAATCCAGTATCTTTCTATAGAGTTTCTTTTGAGTTACTTTTCATAATCAGATCTGGTGAATATGGGTGACTTGACAAGTTTTTTCTTAACACTGAGTTATCACAGGAATTATGGGCATTAGGTAAGATCTAATTAGAGGAATTAATTCGGTTGTTTACAGTAATTTTTAGTGGTGCAAAAGGCTTTATTTACTGACCTAACTGACATCTCACATAATCCAACGAGTTCTAAAAATTCTTTTTCATACCTGGTCAAATATTTCCATGAAATTCTGCATACCATCTCCATAGTTTATTTTCTTTATCCTTACCAATGCTTTTATCCATGTCTGCCTGGAGTCAAACTGCTTTCAAAACATACGTTAGCTATGATGTGTTTTCTACTTACAGCTCTATCTTTAATTTCCCTATTTATTTCATACAACAGGTAGACTGATGATGTTAGTGTTTTTCATATTGTGTGTATGCATTGCCTAGGTTCCGTGAATAGACATCTTGACTGGTGATCATACAATCTTAATGCAGAATATAAATCAGCTCAGTATAAACATGGTAAGACTAATGCACACATTTAGGCATATATCCAAAGGACAAAGGGAAATTCTGTTTTTCTTAATTTAGTTTTAAAATGTATCTGACCATTTAGATCTATACGTAATAAAAAAACCCAAACATAAATCTTGTTGCTATTACTTGACAAAGCGTACTGCTTCAGAAATGAGGGATCAGATAGAATTTTTGTGTGTTATTGCCTGCTTGACCAAAAATAACCTTGCCAAGGGGTAGTTCAGTGTAGTTTCACAAGCTTTACATTAGTAATAATATACATGCTGAACAAAAAGAACAATTATCACTTGCAAGGTAGAAAAACAAACATGCCATCTACCTGAAACACATTTCCTGGATTATGATCTCTTCTAGTAACACTGTCAGTGACAGAACAGTAAAATATTAGTGTGACAGTGAGTAGATTTAATTACAGAAAAGCATATATTTGCCCTTCCCTTCCAGCAGGGCAAACAGATGTAGCTTCACTGAATGTAAGGACATTGTTTGGACCCCTTTTTTGGTAGAAGTATAGTGTGGTCTAGAATAAGTTGTTAATTTGTGGTCTTGCAAAAAAGAGAAGCCAGAGTGATGCAGATGTCTGCAACAGTCATCCTGATTACTTAAGCAATAGAATTTGCAGATGGCAATAATAACTTACTAGATTAGCTGATGAGGGGCGTGGGTGTGCTAATTTTTATGCCACCAAGGCTGTTTTCTAGTCTTAAAAAACAAAACAAAACAAAACACAACCAAATAATAATTAATTTTTGTGTAATTGTTGTTTTGATAGAATGAATTGAGGTGTATGCTGATAATCATATTAGTCTTCTAAATGAGAGTCATACTCCTCTATAGATCACTTAGTCTTCACCCCCAAAATTTTAGTCCTTTTATTTTTCTTGAACTGACAAGTTTCAAGCTAAACAAACCAGATAAAGGGATAGTAAAAATGGTCCAAAACTGGTCAAAAGAGCACTTGATAAGTAGGAAATTGTTCTCCATGCTTTTTAAGCATCTAGAACTTCCTAATATCTGAACTGTTTATGTTATGCCTGAGCAAATCAAGAACACCAAATTACAAAGGCTGGAATTTCCAGGTAAGGCAAGAAATTGTTTTTATTCTGAGGACTGCTAAATGTCACCAAGACATTTCCAAGAAGTATAAGAAAAAAATATTGCATTCATTATTTACCACTCATAGCCCCTTCCTTCATCCACTAAATGCTACAACTAGAATGGGTTCACATCATTAATTGTCTAAGCTGTAACAAACAAGCTGTTTTCATCTCTGTTGTGTAAGATAATTTAACTGAAACTTTGAGCAAGTCATATATTATGTCTTATTCCCTTTCATTCTTCTGTAGAAGTAAATAATAATGAAAAATATAATACTTGCTATACAAGGGAAATGAGTTAATGCTTATGAATTCTTTTGAGAAATTTGTGCATAAAAGTATTGAATGACTGCAAAAAAAACAAGAACAGAATTACCTGACTACATGGTTATCTCAGAATCACTTGAGTTCTACTGTTGAAAGACACTTAATGTTACTAGTGCTCACTTCAGTGGAGTTTATTTCAGGTTCAGAGTTAGTTTGCAGTGCACATTCATGCTCCATGACTTATATACATCACGTCTGTATAAATTAAACAGTATAAATTGGCATTGTATGTGATAATCTGATATGTAAACAGATCTCATGATGCTGTGTTCCTGGTATATCATCCTCTGTGTGTGACTATACATTCACATGTAGAACAAATATTTTTATTCTGTCCACACAAAGTACATTTTATTACATGCTTATGATTGTCTATTCTACAGGTTGTAAAATGCAAGCTTCTAGAACATGAAAGACGTCCCTGGGGTAGTATAGAATGAGATCTATAAATATTCAGACCAAAAAAACCCATATGACAAAGGTGTCCTGTAATTATGTGAGGAGTATAAAATAAAGAGCTTGCTTTCTGTGTTGTTTGTGTAAGAACTCATGAACAGCTTAAGAACAACAATATATACCAGTGGGGCAACAGCACTCATGCCTTTCAAAAAGAGCCTGCATTATCCCCTGACAATTGAAATTTTGCTGCTGCTGCTGGTCTTCTTAAAAGTGGTACTGGATCTGAATGTTCTTTTTCACAAAAGGTAGGTGGAGTTAGAATACACTGTCCCTCTTTGTAGAAAATAAATCAGGGTCATCTAAAATAATACCTAAGTCATTCTTGGGACAGTAACAAATTTGACCAAGCAGCAGATGGCAGTCGTATTGAAGAATAGTAAAGGAATATGCTCCTTCTGTCTTAAATTATACTATATGGCTAAATATACCTCATCATCTAGATAAATTGTTATGACAGTAGTGTGAACTGTCGCAAAAAATAAGCCAAAACCATTCCCTACCTTTTCCTTGTCCTTTTCTTTAGTAAAGTTACGTGCATTTGGTCCTCCCATCCGTCTTTGGTCCCTAAGACACAAGACTTAAGGAGATGAGAAAACAAATGGAGACAATAAGCAATATAAGCAACAGAGAACTCCAACAGAGTATGTGGTCTTTGGAAAACAGCAACTAATGTTCCCTTTGATGAAAAAAATGCTTGCAAAAGCAATTTTCAACTCAAGAACCCCTCATTCACAGCTGTAAACCATAGATTACAGATCAATTAAATTGTGCACATACCATGGGAACTAAAACAATAGATAACATCTTGAATTTATGCTCATCTTCTGGTACTCCTACAAGTCACCAGAAGGCAGAGTTGCATCATTTCTCCTGCTCCAGAACAGTTTATGCCACGTGCTGCTGCTAGGCTAAGTATCCTCACCTGATGGTGGCTTTATCAGTGCAAGGAGACAGTGGTGCTATACCCCAGTGGTCTGTGGCTGCTGGAAACATTGCCCTCTCCTCACGTGCTTGTTTGAAGTTTGCGTATATTGTGCAATATACCATGTGCAGTTATATCATATAACCCAACACCCATGTCTTCAATGCCAGTAAATAGGTAAATCTCTCTAATACTAATTGAGAGATTAATCTTTTGGAGCAAAAATGTACAAAGTGGAGGAACTGACAGAAGCTTTCCTTGCCAGCATGGTCCTTTTTCCAACAGTGATGAGAAGACATTTTGACTTTGCAGACTCACTCTGTGCATATACAGCAAGTGCATTTTCCTGTGTGCAAAGAGAGTTATTAAAACAGAGTAAATGCTTACAAGCCTTACACAGGTATATAACCATCAATATTAATTATTTAATACACATCAAAAAGAAGGAGAACAAATTTATCACCCCTACCAGATCTGGTGACTCTTAAGTGTTTGAAAACTGGTAAATACTCTTGCGGTGGCAATGGATTTTCAAGCCAGGCAATTGAAGAGAGAATGGCATGGAACTGTAGTGGACATTCAGATGCTTTGATAATAGAACACATGGACCAGGACTGCAGCCACAGGAGAGACACTAAGCAATAACAATTGTGCTTTTCAATTTACAGGAAGTGCAATTAGACTACATTATTATTATTACATTATTATACTGGTCAAGCAGTGCTGGGTCAATCATAAAAAATGAATTCTTAAATGAAGGCCATTATGAATGTACAAGACCAGAGCAGATATTACGAGTGCTTTATTTATTTGTTTACACAAGGCCCTGTATTATGAAATATAAACACTGCTGTGGAGGACAGTTGGTTTTGCCTAGCGCTGCACTCTGAGATCAGTATGAAGCTTCCAACCAACTTCAGTGAGTATTAGGCTGAGCTCGTAGTACTTTCTTCTTCAGCTCTCAAACTGCGGTGACATTCCCACTGGAGTCACTGAGAATGATGCATGAGCACAGACAGAATACAGATTGAAGTACTGGACCATAAAGTGAGTGGTGACAGCAGTTTCTAGATTTGTCCAAAATTAAAGGTTTATTGAAGAGATTCCTAGATACCAGATATACCTTATCCCCTTGGGAACTAAAACATATCATGCAAGATACCTGCCTGGATGGAAGAAATTGCAAATTTCCTGTTCCCTGAAATGATGAAATCTGTAGATTTCTCAGAATGAGGTCTACTTATGAGGCCCCCCCCCCCCCCCCCCCCCGCAGAAATAATGAAGGGAGAAAAGGAAAGAAAAGGAGAGACGTCTGGAAGATCTTGGAAAATGGCAGACTAAAGAATGACAAAAAGTTTGAAGCATCTTAACACCAAAGCAACTAAATATTATCAAACCACATTCTTTTGTTTGTTTGTTTTTTACTCATGGGCAGCTTTGGATTTTTTAATCACAAAAGAAATCAAGTTGTAATGACAACTGTCTGAATATGCCATTGACTGTTAGTTTGAAACTACTTCCCTTTATCTTTAAACACATATACTTTTACATAAGGAAGTCTTTCTGACATACCAATTTAAAGGAATATCCAAATTGTAGTTTAGAGCAGATATTAAAGGATGCTTCAGATTTTAAAGGGAAGTTTAGGGAGGCACCCACATTTCTTATCTAGATTTACATTCAAATTAATGTCTTCTAAGCAAAAAACAAATTTGAGATTGGACTCTCTTTAAAGATTTTGTTCAGAATTGCTCTAAGGAATGGTAGCTCGAAAGCATGATGATTCCTTCTAAAAGATAAAAGGTAAAATTTACCACTCCTGTTTTAGACCAGACTAGTACCAAGCATTACTGGCTACTGCCAAGTTAGAGGGAATATAGCTTCTGCAGTTCCAGACAAATCAACACATACAAGAATTAATGATAAAATAGTCAAACTAATTATAATATTTCTGGAAGTAATTCCTGGTCAGATTAAATTAACACCCAGAGCCCAGAAAATAGAGAGGTAAGTATCACCAAAAAGTAAATTCATAGTATTCACTTTCAGGATTTATTGAAAAGCTGCCTAGATACAATTGGAAATACTGGGGACATAGAGTTATGTTTAGACTGCTGAAATTCTACCCAGTTGCTATACACAAAAAAAAGCATTAGCGTAAGTCCCATCTATTTTCTATTTTGAAATCATCAACATTCATCTGTACTCAGCTTTGGTGAGGCCACACCTCTAATACTGTGTCCAGTTTGGGGCCCCTCTCTACAAGAAGGACGTTGAGGTGCTAGAGAGGGCACAGAGGTGGGCTACAAAGCTAGTAAGGGGCTTGGAGCATGTGTCTTATGAGGAAAGGCTGAAGGATCTGCGGCTATTTAGCCTTGAGAAAAGAAGCCTGAGGGGAGACCTTATTGCCCTCTCCAACTGCCTGAAGGGAAGTTGTAGTGAGGCAGGAGTTGGTATGTTCTCCCTGGTGACAAGTGACAGAACAAGAGGAAATGGCCTGAAGTTGAACCAGGGCAGGTTCAAGCTGGATATTAGGAAGCATTTCTTTCCAGAAAGGGTTGTCAGGCATTGGAATGGCCTGCCCAGGGAGGTGGTGGAGTCACCATCCCTGGAGGTGTTTAAGAGCTGGTTAGATGTTGTGCTTAGGGACATGGTTTAGTGGTTTTGGATAGGGATAGGAGTAAGGTTGGACTTGATGATCTTGAAGATCTCTTCCAACTGGAACGGTTCTATGATTCTATGATCATAATCCTCATTTAACTTCAAAGAAGCTCTGGAAATGTGAAAATACAACAGGCCTTTTCCACCTGATATGAAGGGATATGGAGGGAGTGAAGATTTTTAAACACTAACTAGAAAACTAAATGGGAAGACTGGTCACTCCCCTCTTAATTGCCAAGCAAAACCATCTTTCTACTCAATGAGAATTCAGTCTCTCCCTGTCTGTCTCCAGTCTAACAAACTTTTAAATAGCTACTGAAAGTGACAGTACTTCGAGGAAGAAGTGATTGCTGCTCCACCACATGATTCCCTGTAGTTTTATTAGGCAGAAGATAGGAATCTGAATTCATGCTGGTCAGGCAGACTTTGAGACTGATACACTTGCATTCACAGTGGGTGTTAAGAGTCACAGAGCTATTGATTAAATGGTTGAAACTCCTGTTATCATTGTCGTGAAAGAAAATTACTTAGGAACCTCCAGGAAGGGGTTCATGTCAGGTAATACAAATCTCAGTAAGGCTGAATAGATCACCAGACAGGGCTTAGCTTAGACAACCAACTGGTTATAATAACAATTTTCATTTTGCATCTGTATAACCCTTTCCCATCATCAGAAAAAAGTAACAAGTTGGGTTTTTTTTCCTGTTTATCTGAGCCCATGTTCTGTCAGTGGTTGTGTTATAAACACTTGAATGGACTCAAGTTCTCGTGAATCAGTTTAAACAGAGTAGGATCTGGACTTTAAATTTATTAGCTTACATGCCTAGTTTAGTGAAATTAAATGTCTTTATGACATTTAATTGAGTCAGGGAAGAAAACAATTAACAGATGCTTGATTTATCCTTGCATAATGAATAAAGTTCTTTTCAAAAGTAAATAAAGATTCAATTTCAATAAATTGACTAGATACTGTTAGAAGTCTCCAGGTGAAGTTTTGAACAAATAGACATTGTGAGAATGGAAAGTTTAGGATTCAAGACATGACTGGTAGAAAGTATTTCCTCATTTTAATATCTTCAGTTCTTCTTGTCCCACTACACTATTTAATTGTTAAGTATTTCATGTACTCATACTTCTTAATCACTCCCAAACCCAGTTTATCATGGAAGAGTGCAATAAAGACAAAAAATGAGCAGAGTAAACCATGTCACAATTGCATGCCATATGAAGGAGAAAGCGTATTAGCGATCTGAGAAAATGTCAATGCTGCACACAAATGCATTAGCAACATCACAAAGAGTAAGAAAGTGAGACTATTTGTTCTGTTTTGTACTCTACCTGTCTGAATAGTATACAAATGAGAATTTTATGCTCACTGAGAATGCACTCTACCAAAATATATATTTCATTAAAAATGGTATTAGCATCTCATTGACCTAACTTAATGAATTATATGGCAGACTAAGACATTCTTCTACTCTTTGTCTTGTGCTCTTACAGTATTTATTGTTAGAATTATTCATCCTTGCTCACTCATTTGCACAAAATTGAACCAGTATGAACAATAACATACCATGAGAATGTGGATAAGTTCTTCATTAGAACATACACCACACGCTTTAAAGAAAACTTTATAAGAGCTATTTCATCATTGTGCTCTCAACTTTCCCCTAACTCAGCACATAGTAAACTTAGACCATTTACTTCCTTGGCTTCTGTGTTAGAAAATAGATATAAGAATTGCCTCTTTCCTGCAGAGTCTTCTCTGCAAGGTGCTACATGAATCTTCTCTCAGTCTCCCTGCAGACATCCTGTCTTTGTGAGACAGCACAAAGTGTTTCCAGGACCCCATCTATTAATAACTAGAAAAGGAGTGTGCCGACCTTCGTTTAAACTTGATGACAAGATGTTTTCAGATACACTTGTCCCTACCTATGCTAAAAAAAGAACACAGTTTCTAAACTCAGTAGGTGGAGGGCTGATAGGTGATGGAGCCGCAGCTCTGAGCCATCAGAGGTGTCACCGAGGGGTAGACAGGCACTCTGCAGGGCTGTTGCTGACGATTCATGCAGCTGAATCACCTTTGCTGACACACTTCACATGGGATGGGAGAAGAGCTGTGCCATCAGAGGGCTTGATCAGAGATACTGCAGTAAAAATACTTGCGTGTCCCATGAAAACTTTACCAGCCTCTTTTAAGCACAAACACACAGAATGGCAGGTGCTCACACTATGCTGCCTGACGCTGTGCCAAGACCTTCTGGGCATGGATGGAATGGGACAAAAATGTTTTGTGAAATTATTGGAGTCTGTGACATCACAACTCTCCTGGAGATGAGGCTTCTTTCAAGATGCACGAGTGCTGAAGTTTTAACCTGTCTTGAATAGAGTCAAGTTATTGGATAACAGATACAGCTTTCAAAATCAGCCCCTTACCAAGAGTTTGTGAGGTATAATACTCTCCAGCTGTTCAGTCCACGTACAGTTTGTGGAATGTTTTTGTAACAAAATCCATTTGGAAGGGTTTTTACTCCACCTTCCTCACTTCTACTTTAGAAGCCTGGTCTAAGCACATATTTGTTTCATTTCATGTCTTAGGAGATCTTTCATTTGCAGTAAATACTTTGAAAAAAACATATTTTTCATTATCTGACAAGCTTTCTCTTTGTAATGTGTATTCAGACAAAGTGGGAGAGATGCTGATTCTTTTTCCTGCAGCTGCAAAAAAAAAAAACCCAAAATTAAAAACTTATTAAACTGTTGCACAGATAAACCAGACTCTGGGTGGAGGAAATTAAATGACTCGTTCACATTCTCTAACTTTTTTTCTGAATGCTTTTATTAACACCCTTTTTTCCTAATAAATATTCTCATAGGTGATTTAGAGTTTAGTGATGCAAAGTTAATATTTACAAAATGCATAAAAGAATAAAGCAACACCTTTATTTTTCCTGTAATAGAGACCTTACTGGGGAAAAAAAAAAAAAAGAACAGAAAAACACTGAAGTAGAGCACAGATATTTTTGCTAACAGAACATTTCTTCTCTAAAGACAAGAAACTTCAGTTCTTTACTCTTGTTTTTAATAAGGCAACTACATTTAACAAAAGTGCTTTTTCATGTAATTGTACGAGAGTCCACATGTGCATAGAGATGTTGAGAAGATCATAACCAATCATAACATGAATGAAATAATCTGAGACTGTTACCACAACAGTCTTGAATTTTAGTTCATTTGCTTCTCTCAGTGACTTCAGTGACACCAAATCTGTCTTTCATCCAAATGTTCTATGACCTCCCATTAAAACCCAAAAAAAAAGCGTAGCAGGTCACACAACTCAAGCAAGTAGACATAACAGAAATAGGAAAAAAACCTCTACTTTCTACATGCAGGAAGGCTAACGTGATAAAATCTTTAAATATTGGTAACATTTCTTCCATCTGGCAAAACTTTTTCCTAATTGCAGTCTTCAAACTGGGTGTTGCACCATAAGCTCTATCCACTGGAACTCTCTGTAAAAAATTAAATTCTTGTGCTTCGTGTTGTCTTTTGAAAGATCATTCATCTCTCTCCATTCCTTCCTAGGAATTAATCCATAATTTTTCATTTCCCATCCTAAAAGCAGAAATAAACAATGGGAAAATTGCATATGTCATTTGGGAGTTAGTTTCTTGATGAAAGCAAGAAATTTTCAAAACTCAGAAAATGCTGCTTCTCTTCCAGATTCTGTGAAGGAAGCTAATTGGTGCAATATTCCCTTTTCTGAATCACTGCTGAAGCATAGTTCTGAGCTCATCTACTATCTCAGCTGTAGATTGCTGTTGAACTTTTCATGACAATGTATGGGAGTCCAAAAACTAGAACTCCAGGGAGGGACTGTTCTTAGTCTGTCTGATCTTGTGCAACATTTCTGCCCAACTCAGAGTGTTTCTTTGTCCCTGCCTGTCATATTCCTCTTCTAATGGTTTCTCTTTCCTATATTTGATATTAATCACAGACTCAGTCCTGTACAGGATTCATACACCACGGAGTTTCTAGGACATTTTGAGAGTGAATATTAAGATGTGTCATGTTGTTTGTATGTAGAGAAATCAACATTCTCTCAAAATGCCACAAGGTAGAACAGCTTCACTATTTTAGGAAATTCAGTACATTCATTCAGCCAATATTCACATTACTGAGTGCTGCTGTGAAGCACACAATACTGTTTTAGAGCACTGACTTTACCCTTTGTTAATAGCAGGCTCTAGCAAGCAACCACAAGCTCAGGAATTTTAGCCTATCACCTCCAATTTTGGAAGCCTCTAGGTTCGTTGCTTTCCTTGCTTTCAGGTTTGCCTTTGTTTTCTGTGGAGCTGAAGCCTCTGCCAGATTATCCTGGGCAACACACAGAAAATGTGTTTGTCTTATTTCTTTTCTCAGTGAGCAAACCCATGTCCTGTACAGTTTGAAAACGACACTTATTAGAACTCTTTTGCCGTAGCACTCTAGAAGTCCAGAGATGAGGGAAACAGAAGCGACTCAATGGAAAGTGAAGCTTTGCTGTATCCTGTTGTAGTTGCAAGCAGATCCTCTAATGGTGTTAAGGCCAGTAGCTCAAGAGGAAGAGAAGTGTCAGCCCAAGCCTCCATGGGGTCATTTGCAACCTCTCTCACTTCCATGTGGTCACTTACAACCACATCAGTAAGGAGCCAACAGTGAACTGTGAACATTTAGCTCATCCAGATGATTTTATTTTGTTTCTCTTTTTTTAAGTCAAGCACGCCATCATTGCACAGGCTGATGTAAAGCAAAAGTTTGATACAGAGGAGTTCTTCACACTGAAATGTACCCCAGGAGTGGTGTTTCTCTTCATGAAAAGTGTTAACTACTTGGTCAAAAAGACAGCGTGTATTTTAACGAAGATATTTTCAAAGGGAAACAGCTCTTATTTTAATTGTTCTAGCCATTTCTGATATCTGCTGGATAAGAAAAAAAGAAAGAAAGAACACTTCAAAAAGGAGGGACTTCAGAAAGAAATTATCTATTGAAGCTCACTGCTTCACTGCAAAAGATTTTCCTCTAATAGATGCATCCTGAGGTAGATGGTTCTCAAAATTACAGAATCTCTGAATGCTGAGGGTCAAGACATCAGGTAGATATCTTGTGTGTAGACACAAAAGATATCTTTATGATTTAAACTTAATGGAAGTAGATTAATAACTTCTTTCCTTTTAATTCTTTTAATCTCTATCCTTCATAAACATTTTACCTTATCCAGCATTGAGTTAAGGATGACTTCAAGGCAATAGGATGAAAGTCTACTGACTTATAAATTGAGACCTTAGTGATTCTCCCCAGGATGCCTTGTGCATTTGAGAACAAAGTGTACCTTCAGAGTGCTTAGGAGAAATGGAAAGAAGTAGCACAATAATAAACAGAACTGCATCAGGCCATTGAGGAACATGCTTAAATCCTGACGTAGCAAAAAATGTTTTTCACATTCTGACAGGAAAACAGAAATAAATTCATCCTCTAGATAAGGATAAGGAGACAGATAGCTGAGCTGTCAAATACAAGTCTTTTCCAAATGCTGTTATTTCCCTTCAGTAAGACGGAAGGGGGAGGAGGAGGGGGTAGGTGTGGGTGTAAGGGGAAGCATACCTCTGAATATTTTTTACAGATTTCATAGAAAGAAAGGCTAAAAATAGAGTAAATTACTATTACAAAATCTTCCTAAGCAAAACAGAAACTGTTGTATTGCTAAGTCAACAATCTGCTTATCTTCAATCTTTAGAGCTTTAGAATTTACCACAAAGTCTTAAACTCAAAATTCAGTAATGTGATTGGGACTTTTTGTTAAATTGATTCTAAGTGAGGAAAAATGTCAACTGATAGGAGATCAAGCCTGCCATCTCCTATAGACCTTCAAGACACTTTTCAGAACCACTATAAAATTATTGATTACCTTTGCAGGAATTTTGTATTTTAGAAAAGTTTTTCAAAGCATGAGCTTCAGTTTTAATCATTATCCCAGTCATGTGCAAGAATTGAGGTTATAGTAAATCAATAGCTTTCTTAGGCTCCAGATGCGGACTTCCCAGGCAGCTGACAACCTGGGCAAAGCCATATTTTACTCAGTGTCCTTGCGCTGTTTGTTCAGCAATGGAGATAATTCGCTTAGCCTCTGTCTCCAGTCCTCAGCTTCACAACTGATCTAAGCAGTCTCTCATATAAAAAATGATCAAGTCTGTTCACGTGAAAACTTAACTCACATGAAAAAATTACATTATGTTGATCTATGTTTAAATAAAAAACAAACATAACGTTCAGGTAAGTTTATTTGTTTACCATATCTGAATTCCATACTCCCATTGAATCTAAACTTCTCAGAAGCTGACATAATCCATCAATTTCCACAAAATTCACTGGAAACTGGGAAACTTAGTACTCTTCAGTAGCAAGAGAATTTGAATAGCAATCAGTCACAGTAGTATTCTATATGTACTCTAGTTTTATCTGTTACTGTAATAAGATAAAATATGAGCTGGTTTGCAAATAAGCAGGTGCATTAATAAGTGTCAACATTAATCTGCAAAAGGTAATGTCTGATTTCCTGCTTCCTGAGGTTTTATGCTCAGCACTTATTGATTTGTGGAGTTGGTGGCCAGGGTTTTGTTCCCGTTTTTGCTCTATGTATTCTTACTTACCAAAAGCAAAAATAAACCTGCTTAATTGTTCTGTTGACATCAGTCCAGAAACTATATTTAATATTCTTGATCTACTCCTGTACTTAGTTTACTTAATTGAAACCCTCTTAAGAAAACCCAACAAACAAAAAACCCAAACCACCAAACAAATAAACCCCAAAGAACCCCCAAAAAGACAACTACTGACAAACAAGACACTCAACATGTTTACATAACATTTTCAAAATCACTTTTATTTTAAATGGTTTACTAATGTAAGAATCACTAAATTGAACAATAAGCATTTAATAAGCTAGACTTAGGTATATGAGATGAAGCAGAAATATTCCTGAGGTAAGGAGCTTTAAAATAACCTTCACAGAAAGAAAAAAATCTTGCTAACTACTCCATTCTTTTTTTCTCCTTAATGATAGCAAGCAAGGTAGTGTCATAAAAGTGGGTTGATTTTAGGACCCTTTTTCTAGGTAACTTTAACTTAAAAGGGTATCTGCAATTACAAATATAAATAAATAATATTATGCACTGGTTTAAATTGCTTGATCTTTTACCCTGATTTTATGTTGCTGGCAAGTATCAAGCCACATCGCTAGAAGGAAACACACTCCAGGCCAAGTGCCCTCCTGAGGCACAAGTTGTGCTCCAGGAGAACTGTTGTGCTTCATCGTACCACAGGTGATTAATAGCTTTGCCCTATGCAGTGACTATGTGGCTAAAAGTGCAGGTGATCATCATAAGTCAGTGAACCAAATGCTTCTTGTAATATCAAACAGGAATCTCGTTCTCCAGTGGAGACATTTTGAAGGAGCCCACAGAGCTTTGAGAGTACTACTCATCCATCAGGAAAAAATAAATTAATGGAGGCTTGGGTTTGGGTACCAAAATGTAAATTGTTCACTCGTCACTTATGTGTATTTCAGTAGTGTGAAAGCACATACATAACATACATATATATGTCTACATGTAGAGGTATAAATGTGCAAAAGAAAGTTGCAGTAATGTTACACATCTTATTTAATATTTGATGTGTTTAATTTTAGATATAAAAATGGCCTGTAGTAAGCAAGTCATTTTACTGCTTCTTGTGGGAAGATACGAATATTGCTTTCTTCTCTATTTGACAGCATTTACAGTTTGCTCAAAGCTATCAGATAGATTTTGAACTTTGGACAAGGTAGCTTTTATTTTACAACCCTAAATGTACAATCTAAAGGAAAGAGTGGTCCTCCTTCTTTTTTCTTTCTTCTCTTCCCCACCCCACCCTCCAGAAAGAGACACATTGTGAGTTTAAAATAATGTAAGTAAGGAATGAAACATGGATTTCTGATACAGGTTGTATCCTGTAGAAGAGCTACATATTTTTACTGAAGATTTAGAACAGATGAACCATTTAATGCCAGTGCAATCAAGATGAATGATATCTTCAGACAGTAACAAGTGTCTGGAATAGGAGTATGACTGGTTTAAGACATCTGCAGTTTTCTGCTAGCTTATCAATCTAATGTCACTAAAGGCAAAGTCTCCCACAAAATATCTCTCAGGTTTAGTTTATTTCATAGAATTAACTGTGCAATTGTAAATGCATTTAATAAGCGGTTGACAAATAAGCAAACCTTACATGACATTTTACGATCTGTTTAAAGTCATGAATCCACTAAATTTGGTACATTATGTCCCATAGGTTTTAGCAAAACCAAGACATTAATAAACAAATGAATAGGCCATTTAACAGTGCTCTATGGCAAAATGGTTTTCATGTCCAAATCATAAATTCCTTTGTTTCCAGTGTATTGCTCTCCTTGTACTGAGTACTCAGTGCGTAGTACTTAATATACCTAAAACAGTAATACAACAGTGTTGGTCTCAGAATTCCCTAGACATTACTGGTGCAGAAAATAAATATACCACGACCACTCCAAATCTGTGACAAAGAAGCTGGGGCAAAAAACCTGAGAACAGTAGTTCTTCTATTTCAAGTATAGAAAATAGCGTGCCTCTGCGAAGATACTCCAACAGGACCTGACCAAAACATGTTTTTTCCCTTGTTTATTAAAATGGTTGCTTCCATCATGTCTAGTTTTGCTACCCTTACTCCCGTTGTTCTTTAAAACTTCATGTAGAGCTCCCTGTAGTACACTTCTTAGAAAAGCAAACACATCTCCATAAAGCATTGGCAATGCTGACAGCTCTCTAAAAATCTTTCACAAAGGTGCTTTTTTCCACCACTTTGGAGAAGAAATACATATAAATACAAGTAAAAATGCAAAAAGTCTTCAGGATACCATAATTAACCAAGAAGTATCTGATTTTAAGCACTAATAGTTTGTGGTTTGCTTTTTTTCTGATTTTGAGGGAAGAAGATTATATGCATAATGAAGAAGAAAAGACTGGATACTTAAGGAAGATGATAATTTTGGACAAAAAAAAAGTATCAAGAGGGGAAACTAAAATTTTGATTTTAAAATGTTAATTACTTTTCTTCCTTGTCTGCATCGCGTTCACCTATGATTGAGTATGCAAAATTCAGTGAGAAGGGAACAGATTGGGTTTTTGGAGATATTCATTTGTGTTTCTTAGTGTTTTTAATTTAGAATTTCATAGAAAGTGATCATAAAGATTTCACACAGAAGTCTTAAAATTGATGTGAGCTAGAGGATTGTTAAAGTGCTTACACATAAATGATGTTCAAGTATTGATGTTACTTCCCTCTCAAATAAGCAGTGAATGTCAGAAATTCCCTGATTCCAGTTTAAAGTGAGACATCTCCATTTAAAGCATATTGATACTGTCCTCTACATTTCTAGTAGAGTTGTTTTATTTTGGCCACATGTGCGTCTCAAAGAAAGTCATAACACAGAATGGAACATTTCTGACATGTAAATTAAAATCTAGTTACATACCAAGGTATAAATGTCCTTTAATATACTGTTCATAGCAATGTTAATTGTAATTTTATTAACCATAGCCAGTATGATTCTTATAATATCAAGAAGCAGTGATGCTGACAGAGTAAAGAAAGTCCTTATAGTATATTGAATTCCTCCTAGAAATCTTTAGGTGCCAAAATCCTTGTTCAGTAAGGGCTCAATTATTAGGTCAAAGTAGATCATTAAGAAAACATGAATGGTCACCAAGGACATAAGAAAAAAAAAATTCTGTGAAGGTTGAAAAAGAATGGTATTTTTAGCTAGTATGTGCTTCATCTACTTTTACTTGAAAATATTAACCTACAATCTTAAGGATATGCTTACTCTTAATGGAATAATTTCTGTGGTGTTCCTCAGAGAGTCAAAGTCTATACAAAGAAAGGGAAGAATAAAATGATAACTCATGTTTTCTTTTACCTGTCAAACTTGATGTGGGAAGGATAAAATAAAGTAGCATTTGTTTGTCAAATGAGAAAAACTAAAGCACACACACACACACACACACACACACAACCATGCCGCTCCCCCCAAAACCAAAACACAACCACTTCAAAAAGTTACCTTGACCCATGTTCAAATTCATATAAAATTTCTTTCTGAAGTTCAATTTACAGCAAACTTACTGCTTTACTGGCAGCAGAGAGGGAAAATCAGACAGCTCTAAACACTTTCCAGACACAAAAAAAAATACTAGCAAGGCAATACAGTGGCAGTGTACAAAGACAAAATACATGGTCTTCAGCAGACCAACAGTAGAAATTTAATACATAACCACAAGTTCTCAGCTATTTCAGGCCCTGCAATCCTAGGAAAGAGGATGTAGATTCATATTCTCAAAAGTAGACAAAGATGGATAAGACCAAGATAAGTTTTTAATTCTACATCTCATCTTTAGAAAGAAATTGATCTGTGGAAGACAAAGTAAGATCTTCTTCACTTCTTCCAGCCAGTGTACATATTTATGAAACAAGGGTCCCATTTCCTACAGCCTGACTTGTTATGGGTTAAGTCCTGAGAGATTATATGTTTCATGACAGCAGCATTGATAATAAGCAAAACCATACATTAAAAACCCTAACATTTTTAGAGTTCTCTAGCTTAATTTGGGAGTCAAATATTCTCCAAGACAGTTTTCCTAAGAGGACAGTATCATTTCAAAAGAGATAATTCCCTTCAGCCCTCTAAACAGAACTCAATCAACTTCAGAGTAAAAAATAGCCACTTGCAAATGCTTTAATATCCTCTTGTATTAAATGCAGTATCTTTTGTCAAAACTCCTAGAACAGCCTTAAAGGTGTCTGTGTCATTCTGAATATACTGAATATGTTCTGATTTCATCTTGCCTTTAAAAGTTTCGCTTCTCATTTTCAACGTATTTACAGAAAGGACATGGCAACTTCTTTAAAATCTAATTTCACTTCCTAGATTTTAATGTCCTAAAGTAGAATTTCATGGAGTAAATACATATGAAGAGAAATTAAAGCTGACACTTTTACAGGATCCTAGTTCTGGGTTTGGAACATAGCGGTAGCTGTACTTGATCAGACAACAGGCTCAGCAAATCCCATAACCTGCCTAAAGCAGGATTTTCTCTAAGCAATGTATTTCCTCTGCTGCATCCCAGAAATGAATGCGTTCAAGTGCAACAGTAATATTGTGCAACACATGGGAGAGAAAATCCTTCTCTATTCGTAAAGCATGAGACTTGCTTTGTCATGGCATACATAACAAAAAATGTGTCTTAAAATATAATTTCAGTATCTGACACAATGATGTCCATTTGCAGTAAGTTTCACAGGGGTGACTACTTAGTCTTGGGAGGTATTTTTTTTTTCTAATAACAATAATTCTTAGTGTCTACCAATCTTCTGTAATAATAAGTGTAATGTGGAGGAACACCAATGAGACTAGTTTATGCCATGCAAACCTGATCTGTTGAGTTTAATTTGCTCCTAGCTTAACTTTCTCTGTCTTCTCTGTTCTCTATTACTCTTAGGAAAAAGAGAGTACTTGACCTAAGTCTGAACAAGCCCCATTAGTTTTGATTTTATTTACAGACATAAACCCAGAAATGTTATTTTTGACCCTTGTCCTCATAAACATCTTTTTTTCTGTAATCTCTTTCTTCAGTTACTCTACAATAAGGTTTTGTGGAAATTATCCCATGTTTTCTCTGACCAGGAAAATGTGGAAAGGTAGACTTCCTTTTTTACTCGTGAACACTCATTATTCTCTACAAGAGTTCAAATAAGCGTTTAGGTCACATATTCACAGGTAATATATGTGAATGTAAGTCAAGTCTTTTAAAAGGATGTGGCTTGTTAACAAGGGCCTATTTTCCTTGCCCCGCTTGCCGCACTGCAGATTAAGATGGAGACTTCTGCAAGGAGAGAAAAAATCACATTCCACAAGGGTTCATGAGCACATCATGCAGGGGAGAGGGCCTAGAAGGAGCAGTGAGAATCACAGTGCACCCACAGATACTGTGTGAGATTTTCTGAAGCCACAGTGCAAAGACAGAGGGGAGATTTGCTTACAAGCTACTTTCTATTCTTTCTCATTGCCCGTTCTTTTTATTTCTGGAAGCTCTGTGTTTCAGTTTCTGTTCTAATAAAATGTTAACTCTGTGCAGTCAAAGCTCTCTGATGTACAGACTTTAAAGACATAGTAGAAGCAGAACCATCTCAAGGGTTTAGGGACCACAACACTATCTCTGAAGAAGAATAGCTCTTGACATGCACTTAATACACAGTTCTCTACGTGTCTAATGGTAGGGGAGAGGAAATAACAATAAAAAAAATTCCTACTTTTCACTGTGAGATAGTTGTTCTATCAGGGAACATCACCCCTCAATCTCACTGTTTCTTTTGGAGCCCATCCAATCCATTCTGATTCATCTTGTCCTTCTGCCTCTACCCGAGATGATGATCTTCTAGCCCAGGACATTCTTCTACTTCTAAAATACATGAGAGAAGAATTTTCATCTGTGGTGGGTTGACCTCTGCCCACAGCTCAGCCCCACACAGCCTCTTGCTCACTTTCTTTTGGTGGTATGGGGAAGAGAAGCAGAAGGACAAAAGCAAGAAAACTCATGGAACAAGATAAAGACAGTTTAATAGGTAAAATAAAGCTGCACACTCAAGCAAAGGAATTAATTGCCTACTTCCTATCAGCAGGCAGGTGTTCAGCCATTTCCCAGAAAGTAGAGCTCCATCACGTGTAACAGCTACTAGGGAAGATAAATACTGTAACTTAGAACATCCCCCGTTCCTCTCTATTTCCCCAAGCCTTTATTGCTGAGCACAGTGTCTTGGCATGGGCTATATATTAAAAACAGATAAATAAGTATATAATCCTGTTAAATATATGAAAGTTTTTTATTTTCAAATAAAATTCCAGCATTCTGCTTAGATCTGTGGAAAACTGGGTTTCTGAGGGACTGTACATGTAGCTCCTTACAAGAGTCTGGTACTACGGAATATCCAGATAAATTTCACTCCTTTGAAATACAGTCTCAAGCTTCTCTTGAGAAGTTGTTTCTCTCAAAGCCAGACTTATACAGCACGGGTATGAAGAAATAAATTCAGAGTAGCTGCAGCTGAGGTTTTGAAGCTCAGAGCATTGTCCATTTCTTTAGAGATGAACTGGGAAAATTAAAAATGTATAATTTAAAAATTGACTGAGCAGCTGGCATTCCCCAAAGTTTTTCCATCGATCACACACTGCTTAGTTGCCCATACTCTTCTTTCAACCAGAGTAAACGCAGAAGTGCATTAGTAACTCAGTATTTTAGTGACATTTTTACTTGCAGGAATTAACTACTATTAGCAAATTTACATCAGCAATGTACAGTTCAATCTGCTTTAATCAGGTGAGCACCCTGTGGGAGAGAAGCGTTTTCTTCTTTTTCTTTCTGTAAACAGGCAGTTTCAGTTGGCAAATTCCTTGCTGCTCAATTACCCAAAGAGACTGTTCACACCTCTGATTTCTATTGCCCTCTCCTTATGTCCCTCTACATAATATTTGAATGGGGGTTTATTTGTTTTACTATTATATTTATTATTATTTGTATTTTAATATTCGGGATTATTTTGAATTGTGACATTCTTGTGTAGAAGATTGCAAAGTGGAAGATCATTATTTGGAAGCTTCTTCACTTCCTTTAGCTATCTGCAAGACTAAGTTTGCAAATCGATCACTGTTCCAGGTGCTCCCTTCTTGCTGCTGACACCTACTGATGTTGCCCTGCCTGCACTGAGCAGCACTGAAGACAGACACACAGTCTCTAGAGGAATATCCCCATTTTGTCACCATCTAGGCCTAAACACAAAACACTTCACACCTAGCGAGTTGATCCAACTATAAACTACTCACAAATGAAACCTAACGATAATTTCTGGTGACTTGCAAAATACACAGTAAATAGTGCAGCTACGTAGATTTATAATTTTTTTGTTATAAGTAGTCATTTGTTTATTTGTTTCTCTCCGTGCTGTACACCTCTGGGGTCCTGTAGTAAGCGCATACATAGTGATATATACAAATAACTGTTTTCCTGGGCATCTGTTTTACTGATACAAGATAATTGGGTGACACAGATATAAGATAAATACATGTGTGCCACAGTTAGTAGTCAGTTAGGAATTTTTTTTTTTTTCTGAAATTTTGTTATCACTCTGAACTTTGACAGTTGTATTAGTTAATGTTCACCTCACATGTATTTAAAGCGAAGAAAAGTTTGACCTGGAGGGAAGAAAAAAAAAAAAGGTTTCCTTTTAAAAAAGCCATACTGTACAAGTTCTGCTACAGATGAAATATTTCTTTCACTGTTCTAATGAAAGAGTGTTACACTAATTCAAAGAAACACTGGAAAAGTATATCTGTAAGTTGTAGACTGGTAGAGAATCAACTATTGTTGTCATTACTTTTGCATTGCAGAAAAGCCAAAACATGGCTCATTTTTTAAAAAGATTGATCTGGTACTTCAGTTCTATTTATGTAGAACAATAGGCACAATCAGGGATTAATCTGTTGGGTTGTTTCTATTTTGTTTTTCTTGTGATCATTTTCATCCCATTAACTTCTCTTTTTCCTGATGTGATTTAGCTTCTGACAGTAATTCTTCAGATATAGACATGTGTTTTGAAACTTTACACATATATATTTAAATCACGTGTGTATATAATTTATACATATAATATATAGGATGTGTTTTATATATAATATAATATCAATGTACATTATATATAATATAGATATGATATTTAAATAATGCAACTATTTAAATAAATATATTTTCATATTTAAATAAAAATGTAATGGAATTGGTTAGTTTGGAAAAGACCTTTAAGATCATCGAGTCCAACTATTAACTGAGCACTTCCAAATCCACCACTAAGCCATGTCCCTCAGCGCCACATCTACATGTCTTTTAAATACCTCTAAGGTTGGTGACTTCCCTCCCTGAGCAGCCTCTTCCAGGGAAGAATTTTTTCCTAATAACCAACCTATACCTCCTTGGTGCAACTTGAGGCCATTTCCACTTGTCCCATCGCTTGTTCCCTGGGAGAAGAGATCAACGCCCACCTTGCTACAGCCTCCTTTCAGGGAACCATAAGGTCTCCCTTGAGCTTCCTGTTCTACAGACTAAACAACCTCAGTTCCCTCAGCTGCTCCTCATAAGACTTATTCTCTAGACCCTTTACCAGCTTCAGTGCCCTTCTTTGGACATGCTTCAGCAGCTCAATGCCCTTCTTGGAGTGAGGAGCCCAAAACTGAACACAGCATTCAAGGTGCAGTCTCACCAGTGCCAAGTAATGTTGCAAGTATACGAGAAAAACAAGAAAAAACATCTGTGAATTCCTACAAGTTAATACAAAGCATATGAAATGCTATTTGTTTTGGAAGGAAAGGCATTTATGTGTATCTTGAAGAAAGAATAAAGCTGTATGTTTAACAATTTCCCTATCTACTTTGTAGCATCATGTCTACATTAAGGAATAATCCAAAAATAATGAAAAAAAAATCTCCTTAGTACAGCTAGGGCCAAATTGAGCCAAATCATAGAAGTTAAATACAGCATTTCTGGGCAAAACACACAATGTTTAAGTCCTCTTCCTCTTGCTGGTATTCCACAGGGACAGTCAGCTTATGTTATGTACTGTAACATTATCTGAGGTTTGAAATTTTATCTGGTTTAGTAAAATGAATGGTGATCTCATCTCATTGCTCTGTCTACTTACATTCAATAGTTTATTGTGAGAATAGTCATTTAAATGACTACTTTAAATTATCAGTTGCCATAAACATGCTTTTTGAAATACCTAACTGAAATATTTGGGGACAGCAAAAAGGGGAGAGAGGCTGTTAAATCTTTATGTTATATACATCTACAAAACTATCTAGAGAATGTGAATTATTTTTCAAAGGTTTTCAGTATTTTTCAGATAAAATGCTCAGAAAAAAACTTTGCAATAACCAAGTATTTCAGAATAATTTTTGTTGGCATCTCTGAGAGTAGTGTCTTTTTTTAATTATTATTTATTTATTTTTAAAAGGCATTTATTTCCTGCTGCAAATATATGAGAAACCATTCCAGAGAGAAACTTTTTTTAAACTGGTAAATAGAAATGAGATGAGATATTGTTTCAATCACCACTTAATCTCTTTGTGGGAGTGGACACACTGTGGTTATTACCAGCTTGACCTGAAACTGGTGCTCTAAAAGATTGAAAACGAGTGCACTACATAAAGCTGTATGTTGTATCAGGCATCAAGAGCAGCCAAACTCACAGAGGGTCTCTCCAGACATCCCTACATGGTGACAACAGCCCTGCTTCTTCTCTCTGTTTCAGATTCTCATCTGAACCATCTCAGCTGGAATCACGGAAGTTATAATGGGGTGAATCCGGGAAGGTAAAGCTTAAGGTATATAACAAGAGAGATAAATTTTGTAGTTACCATTTTACTTCTGATAGCAGAGCTTTACATTTTGATAGTGTAAAGCTGTGATCCCACAAAGACTGCTGCTCACCTCGGTATGGCTGCCAAGTATATTTTCTCAGAAGAAGTATATCTATATCAAACGTTCTTAGTGTTCTTGCTGTTCCCTTCCTAGTAGGAAAGCAGTACTGAACAAAGACCACCAAGATTTATACCTCAGGTTTGTGTAATATTTAGCATTTTCCTAAAGCCACAGTAACTGATGCTGTGTATAACATGAGAACCACTTGTGAAGAAATTTATTATGTTTGCTGAAAGTGAGAGAGGGAGATAAAGGCTCCTCGACCTTCATATTGAAAAGGTTTCCTCATGACACCACATGAGGAGAGTCAATACACCTGTGAAAAGCTCCTGAAATCTATGCATGCACATTAATAAAAGCTCTTGCAGTAGTTTTATTTTTGTATGTAAATTAATGTATCTCAAATAAAAATGTGGTAGAAATGCAAAATGGTCTGGCCAGTAGGCTGAAGCCCACTGATACAGCAGGAGAGGGAGTAGTTTGCTTACTGAGGATGAGGAGGAAAGGGAGGCAGTGTGAAGGGTGAAGAAGGAAAGAGAAAAACCTAGGATGAAGGACTTGGAAAACTGAAGTTCTCTGAAATGGACAAGTGAGGGAGAGAGCACCCCAGCAAAGTAAGGTTAGGGCCGTCTGTACATTTCCTTGGTGAGGTTGCTCATAGATTTGGAGCTCACACTTTCCAAGGTTGACAAATTTCAGTATTGTATGGAAAACAAAAAAACCCAAAAACAAAACCACAAAACCACACAGAAAATGTCAACAACAAAACCCAAAATAAACAAACAATCAAAAAGATCCTAATATTGACTTGGAATTAATAGACAATTACAGAAGAAATAGTTCTGCCAGGAATTTTTGTGTTTATGATCTGATTATTCAAGGTCTTGAACTCCTTGGAAAGAATATAATCATAGAATCATAGTGCAGCGGGTAACCCAGGAACTTTGAGTTACTCATCTGGTTCAGTGTGCATCTCAAGAAAATCAAAATACTTTTGAATGGTGTCCTTCATACATATCTGATAAGATTTCCAAATTTCTTATTACCTTATTAGGAAAGAAAAAGCAAATATTTTGGGATATGCACAAGGAAGTAATTTTGTTTATTTTTTCTAATTTTATCAATTGTCAAATATATGACCTCTGTCTAGAAGTTTTGTCTCTCATTTTCTTATGAGCAAAGTGGCTAAATCACAAGAAACAAAAAAACTGCTTCTATTCTCCATAAAGAAGACTTCTTCTGTTCCAGAGAAGTAAGCAAGGCTGCAACAAACAAAGATACAGACCTGTATTAAGTAGTTAACAACATGAAATCTTTGAAGTTGGAAATACAAGATAGGAAAGCGATTGAAAGAAACTGCATTCAAGGAAAAGCAAAACCTTAATAATCTGGTTATGATGATGACCTTTACACAAGAAATATGAGAAACATTGAAGTAGTCACCTATTTGAATTTGATATTTGAAGCATCTTCTAGGAAAACTGCTGTTCAAAGTCTATTCATATTTACCTGATCTCTTGCCAAAAAAAAAAACCCTGGTAGTTTAAGAAACAGCAAAGAATATGAAACAATTCAGGCAGGAATACCATGGAAATAACAAAGCAGTAGAGAAAAATGTCCTGCTTTACTACAGTGACCTAGAAAAAGAAAATTTAGTTCCTGAATGCAATTTCTTGAAATACTACTTTCTAGAAACAAAAGAATCACTGTCTATACCCAACTTCAAGCATAAAGACCTAGATTCTACATTTCTTATAACTAAAAAAATTTTACAGACTTTTTTTTTTAATATGATAGTAGCAAACTGAACTAGACCTTTTTTGAAGCTGGAGATAATTAATAATTAGTTATGTTATCTCTGTGATATAAATTACACTAAATCATTTGTCTCTGATGGCCATGAGTTTGATGCACTTCAAGAAAAGTAGTTTTCAGATGTGATTTGCAACTTCCATAGGAAGTTATCAAGAAGGTATCTTGAATAGTCAAATAAATGTGTCTCTTGCTAAAACACACAGCATATTTCACAAAGCAAAACATAAGCACAATTATTTAAAAGTTTTGATATTTCCTGTACTAGAGCAGCACTCATCTCAGGACCTACAAAATCCTTCAGATGTCCCTGCCCAAACCTTCTAGAGCTACCCAGACAGATGGACCCTGTACCCTACTTGTATACGTATTGAGATGAGCATGTTCATTCTTCAGCTTGCTGTAACACTAAGAGGCTTTAAACTTGCTGGGAATACAGTATATGATCATGCAGCAAGCAAATACGGGCTACAAGGCTAACTGAACCACAGAAAAATAGCTGCTGACAGCAACATAAATGTGGATATCCTCAGAAAAGGAGTTGTGACTTCTTGTCCTTGAATATGACTTCCAAGTTCTGAGACCAGAAATAGGTAGCACTGATGATTATAATCTGTATAAAGTGCTTACCAGGATATCTGAGGCAATGGATTGACCCAATATACTTGTTAATTTAATAAATGTCAGCTCTTCAGGGCCACACTGAATGAGGGTACAGGACCCAGAGGTGTCTCTGGTAAAACTGAGCATACTATCTATTGCATTTAGGAGGGAAAAAAAGCCACAACAAACAACCTAACAACAACAGAAACATTGCGATAGTAGTGGGACAAAGACCAGGTGGTGCATAGCCTTGCAGGCCTCAATTTTCACTGTGAGCAGTAAAAAGCATGGTAGATGTTCTGACCTACTTTGCAGCAGAACTGTAATCCAGTCAGCTTCAAAAAGACAGTGACCCACTGGACTGGAACCAAAGTACAGAAACTGGTGCCTGTCACTTCAGTGCCAGTGCTAATGCAAGAACACAAAGGCAGAACAGGAGACCATTCAGAGACCATGATTGGTCATCCCAATATGAAGGATAAACTGGAGAGCCTTACAACAGGTACTCTAGAACAAACCTGCAGCTATCAAGAATGATGATAACCTCATTACCAGCAACTTATCTACGCTTCTGCATATCGAGGAAATCTAAGATGCAGCTGACACTCGCTTAACCCAAGTCCAGGCATACAAAAGCCACTGTAGAACCATGGCACTACCAGCCCTGCTGTTTCCAGTATGATAAAAATAAATAAAGCATAAGGCTAATTCAAATATTTCTCAAGTTAAGCAATAATAAGTAAAATATTTATTTTTAACCAACTGTTCACTGTAGTCCACAACAATCTGTTACACTCACTTTTTTGATACATTACAAAATTTCTTTAAAAATGCATCAAGCATTGGCTTTTTAATAAAAGAGATTATATAGGGTAATGACAAGATGCAAATATATTGGAAGTGAGGTTAAATTTAAATTTGTTACGTTAAATAAAGTAGGACTGAAAATTGCAATGACTACATTGATTGCAACATTGCTGCAATAGTGCCAAAATACATACAAAGCACACAAATACATAATGTTGAAGTTGCAAGACTAATTTTGAATTAATTGATTTAGAAACAGATTAATATATATTTGTAACAGAACTTTCAAAAATATACTGCCAGTGATATGTATCAATCTGGCATTTTGCTCTAAAATGGCTAAGTTGCTTTTCAAGCTTAGAATGAATTGGGCTCAGTGGAGCGATTAGTCAGAAACTAACCTTTTTGGTAACAAAGTGAAATCAGAAAATAGGCAATAACTTAGTGTTCAAGTAAATTAAAAAAAGTTCTCTAAGTACAGACACTTGCAAAATTGCACCTATCCAGCAGAATAATATCTAATTTAACACAGTTACTAAAGATAAATGATTTTTCCTGATCAAATTATATCAGGATGAATAATTTTATACTATATAATTGGTGAGCTGGATAATTCAATAAGCCCATTTGCTATGGTTGACTTCCTTTCACAAGTAGAAATTCTGTAATGAGGAAGGCAGTTTTGTCAAAACAGCTGCCAAATGGCAGTAGCATAATACAAAAAAAAAAAGCCCATTAATCAGAAAATTAATTAAACATTCTGTGTATGTAAAACCTGCTGCATACTGAGAAAACGTGAATGGTCTGACAACAGCATTTGTAACAGTTTATTCATTGGAGTATTATAGGAAACAACCAATGTATTACAGCAGTATACAAATACAGCTATTCTACAGGAAGAAAAGGACTTAATTTCTAAGGTTAATTGGCTATGAAAATAATAGAAACAAATGAAGCATTTCTATTTCTTTTCTTTCTAATCTCTGTATAAAAACTGAATGATAACATCCCTCTTGTGTAAAGTGAAGAGTACTCCTAACAAAGAAGACCAGAATAAGATGCAGTTGTAACATGGGTAGTAGGTATCAGATCACTGGCATCTCTCAGAATTGAGTAGCATTGTGGGGTGAGCTGATGCCAAGGTATTTCACATCATTCGATATTGAATGAGCTACACAATAGTTTTGGATGCTTTTGAAAATAGTTTCCAAAGTTTCTTCACATTTGTTAAAACAGTTGATCTATTCTTGACATACTCATTGGATAATACTCACTGAAGGCTATATTTTGAAGGCGGTATGATTTTCCTCAATTTGGGTAATACCTTAAAGATCAAGCTGGCACAATGGACATGAGAATCTGGATAAACAAACTTTGGGGGATGATTTTATAAACCTGTGATGGTGGACACTAAATATTGTTCTCTGTACACCTATTGGTGTACAGAGAAAAAACCTATTGGGGTTATGGTCTTAGATCTAATACGGAACATACACAGAACTCGGCATGTGGTCAGGGTTGAATAGACATTTTTTATATAACAGTACTGAGCAGTAGCATTTTCTCCCTAAGGGGAACATCGCATTATTTTGGGAATTAATGTGGAATTTTGAGGTGTTTGTTCCTTTGCTTTTAATAGAGTAAATCTTCAATGAATTTGCTGCACATCCATTTTGTATGGTAATAAAATGTGCCCTAATTTTCTGGGCTATATAATCACTGAAAATTACCAACAAGAGTTCCAAAAGCTTCTAATGAATTTAGACCCCCTCACTCCTTTGAAAATCAATGAGAGTAAAACAGGTAATGGCCTTAAGCACTTTCCTTATATCTGCATAATTGACTTTGAAATAAATGAAAGAAGGAAACTTTGTGGCCTCATGTGCAGTGCCTGCTACTTTTAAATAACATTCAGCATAATTACTTCTTTTTATTTCACATTCCTTGTTTCCTTTTAATAGCAGCACTGAACAAGGGCAAGGTGATAGGGCTCGGAAGAACCCGAGGTCTGTGGTCCTTATCAATTGGAAATGAACTCTGACTTTAGAAAAGCACTGATTAATTCCAGTAGAGTACATTTGAAATGTCCTTTATTTTCAGCACAGATATTCCTTTCCATACCATGTATTTGATTTGTAGCTACAAGAAAATTTCTGTTTATAGTGCTATGTCTGGTTGGATGGATAGAATGCCTAAATTATTTTCTGTGCTGCATAGCTAATAAAGTAAAGCAATCCAAGTATTTCCATCTACAGAAAAGATTTAATCAGAGTTATATGGAACAGGTTAAATTTAATATCTGAATTATTTTTCCCTCCACATTTTGTTAAGGGAAATGATTTATTCATAGGTAGTTAATGCTTGAAGAGCCCATATATATTTCTTCCATGGAGGTCAAGAACATGCTGAAATAATGTGAAGTCACCTCTTAGTTTCTATAGAACATTTTATTATGACTGCAGTATCAGAACAATAGGAAATTGAAAATGAATAGATTGTGGAAAAAAGCCATTGTGGAGACAACACAGCAAACAAATCGCATTAATGAGCAATAGCTTTTGTGAATGTGTTCCGCTTGCAATATTTTAAAACTGTGTCTCCAGCTGCAGAAATAGAGTGTTAAACTGAAGCCACAAAAGCCACTGAATCATTCATTAGGTTGCTGGAGGTAGAGGGTGGCTAGATGGCACAGTGGGTTAATGCACAAGCTTTTCAAGCGAAGGCGAGTTATGTCTAGATTTAGGTCACAAGTGAGACATTCTGTGGTATCAGCTTGCTTTCTATGGATAATTTGTCACCTGCACAGATATATTTTATGATTGCCAATCTGTTCCAACATGAAAAAGACAGACGTAGCGGAAATATTGCAATCAGGATTCAGAGGCTGTGTAGACAAGGATTCAGAGTGACTGCCTACACAGTGACTAGCTCTTTCCAAAAATTGCCCCATTCAGAATCTTAAAAAAATTACATAAAACACAGTCTTCCTTATAAAATACAGAAACATTTAAATGTGGTTATTTTTTGGTTTTGAATAGCACTAAAATCAGAGAAAAAAAAAAAACCCAACTTATTGCATAGGAGCACAATTTTATGTGAAGCAGGTAAATGAATCTACAAATTTTACATCTTTTAGGGTAATCAAATAGGGATTTAGTCTCTAAAATTCTAATAGCACATAAATGAATACAGAAATGCACAGCATAAGAAATTATCTAATACAGGCTGAGATACGATTAGGAAAGCTCTGCTATTTTCATCCAGGAGATGAGTGCTTTGGGTAGGTAGAATACAGAATTTTTGCTTCACAGGTATGCTTTGCTTCAAGGCTAGAATAAACAAAGCTATGCTGCTGCAAAGCCAGTGAAGTGAAAGTCATGCTGCTCTCAGTTGTTGTTGCCATAGGCTAGAGTGTGACCGGGTGGCATCTGCGTGTGTGCTCAAAGTGTGTGTGGTGTACATGTGCACAGGAAAAGGAGGTGGGCAGATGGACATCAAGAATATTGAATGACTCTTGTTGCACACATGTTGGTCTTTTATCTTTTCCACCTACTCACTCCTTGAGGAAGTCAAGATAGAGACACAGAAATGAAAAAGACTGCTTTGATGTATCATTTGTAGACTCAAGCATAAGATATGATTTCATGACATTCAGCTTCAGAAACAGGGAAACTGCAGGTCTAGGTTATCTGAAACATTTGCATCCAGGACACTTAATAAACATATAACAGTGATACGTTGTTCAAGAGAGTTCATACTCTTGAAAGCAGAACCAGCAAAATCAACATGAAGCAGTCTGTACGCTGCACCAGGATCTGTTGTAAAAGGGACAGTTATTGTGCGGTATTGTAGGCTTTTGCTTTTGTCAGCTTCCTCGGGACAACTCTCTGCAATTAACCTGCAAAGTTACAATACTCCGTTCAGAGGAACTTTTGCTTCTCTATCATTATTAGCCTTTAATTCACCACAGAGATTAGAAACTTTTAGGCTTTCATTTTTACCACTTCACTGTTTATTTATCCTATACTCAAAGGCAAACTCCCTGCTTTGTAGAATCCTTCTACTTTTCTCCAGAGATTTAACAATCATCTTGGTACCTTTGAAAGACACCTACAGTAACACCAAGATTTACAAATTAGGTGTGTTGAAAAATAATTCCATAACTATGAATTTATGAGCCTAAGGTATGCTCTTTATTAATTTATTTGGGAAGTTTGCAATTGGATTAAACTGTTGGTTGCAATCTTATGAAAGAAGTGTCCTTCTAGGTGGTATACTTTTCTAATGGATTCCTGGAATTAAGTTGTTATTTTTTGAAAAAACATGTTGATTTTTTTGGGAGAAAAATTATATATTTTAGTTCACTTAAGACTGCATCAGCATAATATTCTTCTAAGAAAAAATCAATATAGATAACAAAATTAAAGAATCCATGGGATACCCATTTATGCCTCTCTCCCTTAGGTTTGAGGTACCACTTTGGAGAATAAAATGAGCTGTCGGGTTCTTAAGAAGTTCAAAAGTTCCAGAAGCTTCTGCTCAACAGGTGAGACCCATCAAGGAGAGGAAGTGGTGATTATCAGTAGCAGGACACTGCTAGTTTAATGAAGATTTGTTTAGGCACTTGAAAATAAATGGCAGCTTTGGCAATGTGGTGTTGACAAGGTCGTGAAATTTAAGATCCTAAGGATGAGGAAGACAAGGACTGGGTGAGGACCTTAAGAACAGCAGATCTCAGCTTGTTCAGGGAATAGTGAGGAGGGATCTCCCAGGAGACTGCCTTGGAGGGCAAATGGTCTTGTCAGAGCAGGCAGATTCTAAGAGAAAGACTTCTCCAAGCACCTAGGCAGCCCTACCCCCTCAGTGCAGAAAAACTGGTACAGCTTGACACCAGCCTGGGCAAACAGTGCACTACCAATGCAGAAACAAAGCACCTGAGAGGTGGAAAAAGGTCCAAAAGGACAACATAGAAATAGCACATGGGTGTGCAGCAGTGCAGTTGAGGAGAGTAGAGGCTCTGCTGAAGCTCAGACTGGCAAGAAATACCACAAATAGCATGAAAGCAATCTGCAGATATGTCAGTAGGAAACAATGAGGAGTGGCTGAGAGAACTGGGGTTGTTTAACCTGGAGAAAAGGACAACTCTACAACTCCTGTTGTAGAGAGGGGGGATTGTTCTGTTCAATCAAGTAACAAGAGATAGGAAAAAGGAAATGTCCTCAAGTTGCTCCAAGGGAAGTTTAAATTGGATATTAGGAAGAATTTGTTTACTGAATAGTTTATCAGGCATTGGAAAGGCTTGCCAGGGGCAGTGGTTGAGTCACCATCCCTGGAAGTATTTAAGAGTTGTGTAGATGTAATGCTTAGGGATATGGTTTAATCAAGGACTTGTCAGTGATAGGTCAATGATTGGACTAGATGTCTTCCAAAAAGATCTTTTCTAATCTAGGCAATTCTGTGATTTTGTGATTCAGTCCTGAGAGAATTAAGGAAGACGTCCTCAGGGAAAGACCTCCCAATAACATAAAGGATAACAGAGTGACTGGGAGAAGCTGATATGGATTTACCAAAATTAAACTGTACTTGACAAATCTGGTTGCCTTCTCAGATGAAACAACTTGCTGAGTGAATGGGGGTAGAGCTGTGGATGTCATCTGCCTTGATTTTGGCAAGGCTTTTGACATGATTTCCCTCAACATCCCCACAGACAAGTTGTCAAGCTCTCTGCTGGACAGATGGGCCACTATCTGGGTAGAAACCAATCTAAACTACTAAGCTTCAAGGGGTGGTGGTGAATGGCTCAAAGTCCCCCTGGCAAAAATATGATGTAGAGTTCCTCAGGAATTTCTCCTGACTCAGACTTCCCCTGAGTGTCCTTGTAAATGAACTTGATGATTGGACTGAATTCACACCAGGTGTTTGGATGATGCTGAAGTGGCAGGGCAGGCAGATGTAGTGAAAGTAAGGAAGAGTCAGCATGCAGAGGGACTATAACAAGCTGGATAAACACATCAAGAGTTGCATGAGGATTACAGAGAAACTCAAGCCCTGCACACCTGGAACAGAATAATCCCAAGCAGCAGCATAGTCTGAGATCTGTCTCAGTGGAGTCTTGAATCACTTAACAACAATCATTTGATGCTCTTAGTGAGAAAGAGAAATGGCTGACATATTTCTGTATTGTGACTCTCACCAATCTAATCTTCTTTCCAAGCCACCACTTATATAGTCTCTCTCACACCGTTCAGGACAGATGAAAAGACCAGAGCAGCTCTGGTGACCTGAAAGACCCTGAACTTGTGACTATGTGCAAGGTGGAAGTCTTTCATGTGTGCTGTTGTACAGTTCTCTTTCTGGAGATGTCCTCTCCAATTCACTGATGCACAGTCACATGCCCATCAGTGACTCAAGCATAAGCCCCAAGTCCCTAAGGCAGATGTACATCAACTGTTTTTCACCAGGAGAAGTGACATCAATTCCCTGTTGGAGACTGTTGAGAGATGCAAAGGGACAGAAAAGACCAAGCTGTGATCTGTGAGAGATAAAGATGGCATGTGTATCCTTGTCATGAAGGTGCTTTTAGACTCTTGGTTTACACTCCTGCTGTCCTGGTTAGCAGGAGAAAAGGGTGAGGAGTGAAAGGAGATAATCGCTAATGTTGAAGGTGTCCTCATTCATAGGGAAAGAAGGAGTGGAGAGATGAAGAGAGAGGACGTGATGAAAGATATATAGAGAGGGGGAAAAGTGGAAAATGAAGAAAATCTGTAACAGTAATGTCTTGTTTATATATGGTTTTATATTAACCTCTCTTAATTAGTTTCTTCTTCCATTGCCGTATCTAATTACTGGCCCTGCAAAGAAAGTGAGGACAGATGCATTGCTTTTGGTGGCTCTTTATGTGCATAGACAGGCCACACAATAAAGTGTATCAGTTGCTTTTATTTAAAATGAAACCTGTAAAGATTTGCAGGAAGAAAAAATGAATTCCATAAAGAAACAGAACTCAGAACTTCAGAAGAGGTTTTAATCCCTGACAAAGAGACTGAAATTCAATAGGGACAACAGAGAACTTGCTTTCCCAAAGTTTTATTTTATTTTTTTAAGTTTCTTAGGAAAAATGAAGAAAAAAAAGACCTAGTAAAATATAATTTGTTCATGATATACAATCTGCTAAATTATAAATAATTCTGGTTTTACTAAGAATAAATACTCAGCATTTCTCTAGAGTGCTGTCCAAACATACTCCCTCATGGAAAAAGTGAAAGGGTTAAAAAAGTTCACTTTGAAACACCTGGATTGAAATGAAGAAACTTAGACATTTAAAGAATTACTTTGAAATAGCAAAGAAAGAAAAAAAAAAAAAAAAGAAAGAAAAAAAAACCTCACAAAAACTCATGGACTGGAAGCATATGCAGTTGCATATTAATGATGGCATCTGTTATGTACTGCCTCGAGTTCCCTTAACCACAGAACGTTATATAACCACTGTCAGGAGATTTAAAAGAGTTCCATTAATTTGTGATGGGAGCAATTAGCAAGAAGGGTGTTAATATTTACTGGTGCTCAAGCTGTCAATTTCTGGTTATTTTTCATTTAGATTCTTTGTAAACTCTCACTGTTATGTACATAAGGATATCACTGCATCTAGGTAGAAAGCAAAACTTTTCTTACAGGTATCAGATATTCACTAGACAGCTGAAATTTGTGTTAGGAACAGCACAGTATATTCCACTCAGAATGAAATCCATATAATGTATAAATCAGTACATACAGAAAAATTAGAAGATTCTTATTTGGTAAAGTGCATTTCTGTCTGAGCCCATCTCAGTTATTGCATGTTACATGCTCTATGCAATTTGTCAGGGTGAATAGTATGAAGGCTTTCTGTTTAGCAGATCTTGGTGAAATATATTTGCTTTAACATCTTTTCATAGGGAAAAGCCAATTAGAATGAAGACAGCTCTTTAGTCATCTCTTTAATGAAAATTTTAAAAAAAAAAAAATTATTTTAGTATAGAAATAAAATCGAATATCTGATTAGACAACATTTCTATCTCCTGCCTTAGAGTTAGTTACTCATCACAATCTAAAGGCCAAAAAACAATAGAGAAGAACACAACGTAGCAATGAAGCTTATTTTCCATTACAGGTGATGCTCTGGAGATAATAGCATAGGCCTCAGCCTCTTTAAAGTTCTGCTGGTGATTGTATCCAAGATTAGGGAGCTTTAGCTACACCCAGCTAAATACCTGATCATTTAACTTACCAGATTCAGTCATCCATCCTATTATGGAATGTCAGTGCAGACTGTGGTTTTGAGATAGTCATTTGATAATGTTACAGTAGGGTCCAGTATTCTGAATCATCAATGGTGTTTTGAAATCATTTACTAGTTCACACATTTCTTTCACATATAACATTAGCCTATATTTAATATATTTTTCTATCACAAATGTCTGCAAATCTTGTATGTAGGATAAACATATGGAACTGAAGAAGTACGTCTCTTTCTGGAATTGGAGGGCAGCAGCTGAGCTGTCAACTATATTGCATAATGCTGAAAGGATAAAAACTTTTTCCAAGGAGAGAAGATAATTCCATCAACTACGAAGAACAGCTATGGGATCTTTTTTTTTTTATGACCACATAAATAAAAAATCTTAGAGGTCTTATTTGAAAGACCCATAACACAGTAAACTGCATGCTATTCAGTTTTTTCTGCCTCAGTTAAATTGCTGGGTTAAACTGTCACTGTCAGAAATGGAACTTTTGGTTCCATGGAACATATTTTAAACTTAGCATAAAAACAACAGTGATCTGTCCCAGTTAGATCTCCAGACTGCACTGCTTGATAGCATTAGTTAAACAATACATGCTGAATTTAAAAGAGTCCCCATCACCCATAATAGTTTTCACAATCTGTATTTAAATGTTCTGTGCCTACTGTATTCTGAGATAAGCAGAAATAATATTCCTTGTGTTTTGTGGGGTTTTTTACCACCACTGGTAAAATGCAGTAACTTCCAATGTTCAGTTTTAACTATCACTACAAATGCCTTTTACTCATCTGTGATGATCAACTGAATAGCTAATGTCAGCAGGAAATTCTGAATAACTAGGGTAAGAGGGCACCCGGGGACAAGCAGCTAAAACAAACAAACATAATTGAATTTCAGAGCTCATTTTCTATGGAAAACAAAGTAATAAATGTGTCTTAAAAGACATTAAACAAATAGAGTATGGTCTATCAGTGACTATTAAACATGATGGTCCAGATGTATTGTTCAGTTCAGAAAATTCCTGAAGTATTTTTCTCTGATCAGTAATCATAGAGGGAAGTTTTGAATAACTCCCTGGTTATTAAAATTGTCACTAATTACCTGTTTGAACACCACCAGCAGCAGGATGGTAGGTGGCCAAAAAAGGACCGTTGGTCTCCTATATACTCTGAAAGTACTTATATTTGCTCCGTGGACCAGGTTCTCTGAGGGAGAATAACCATTCAACAGGAACTGCTCTCTTGGCGTGTACTGCTGCAGTGGTTGGTAAAGCACCTGTTCTTACACCTCCTTGCCTCCATCTTTTCAGCTGCAGCCCATAAAGGGAAGGAGACAGTCCCAGCATTGGTGGGAGGGATGATTCTCTGCTGTGTCACAGAACATGGCAGAAACAAGTTCACAGACCTGCAGGATGGCCAGGGAGTCCTGAAGAACCAATAGTGCTGTGATGGGATCATGCCACTATTGCTCTGAGTTGTGAATGGGAATGCGCATCTGAATATCCTACCCCCAGAGTATAGTAAAGAAGGATGGTCTCTCAGAGATCCATCTTTGTTAAAACAGTGCTTGGGGAATACTGACAAACAATATAAATCTGTTAATGAGCTCACATGCCATTGTTACACTGATGTCATGCAGGGATTTAAGCCTGTCCATTCTGTATCTCACAGCATAGCATATATAGATATATTTTTACTCTTATAGCTTTGGATGTCAGTGTACTGAAGCTTGATGTGAGAATATCAAGAAACGCTTCTACAATTCTATGTCCCTGAAAAGAAATCTCTGCCTTTGGTAGTAGTTGCAAAAATGGTGGCAGGCCAAAGGTAGCTCCTGAATGATTCCTGTCCAGAGCACCATAGTGTCTGGGAAGTGTAAGGCAATAAGTATTTGCTCTGTGTAAGTGTAGCTTTTTAAGTCAACACTCAAGATAAATGCTCAGATCTGTGTGCAGGATCTTGTAGACTAATATGTCTGCTTTCTGCAAGGTTCTGGCCAGGATTACAGTCTCAGAAGCACTGCAAATCACTGAGAATTTCAAAGCACTTAGTGATGTTTTGTATACCTACTCATATTTTTTAATTTTTTTTTTTTTTTTTTTTTTTTAAAGAATTCAAGACAGGAATAAATTTCATCAAAAAAACCCCCCCAAAAATCCAAAAGAAAACCAAACCAAAGCACAATGCAAACCAACAACAATCAAAAAAACCCCTCAAAATTCTGTACTGAATAAGGTATAACCTTCACAGAGCCTGTGGAAATCATAAAAATTGAGTGTTGCTTCTGTCACCAGATACATTAAAATTTGAATATAGCAAAAGAGACTTTTTAGATAAAAGTGCTGACCACATCAACAATAACAAGAATCATACTAGATTACTCACTGTGCTTTAAAATATTTATTTTCTACTTTTTATCTAATACTAACAATTTCTTACTTTTTAAATGTGTTTAGGTTTAATGTTACTATTTCTCTGTTGCTCCATCTCTCCTATTCATTTGAATTGTGCTTTTTAATGTCCCAATATTAATGCTCATGGATGCCAATGAAGCTACCTTTCTGGAAAGTGTGCTCTCTCTATTTCCTATTAGAGTGGAAAATAAAAATTAATTCAGTGGGAAAGGTTTATGGCAGGTTTGCAAATTGCCATTATTTTTTATATTAATAAAACGGGTGGAATGGATTTTTTTTCGTTATTACTATCTCCAGTTTGAACTCTTTGCAGTTCATTTGCTTTCATTTACACATAGGCAATGTGCACACCCATAGGCCCATTGCTACAATTTGGATAATCAAATAAATTCTGTCTGCTTTTCAAAGTGTATTTGGATTTCCTTTTTTTTTTTTCCTTTTCACTTATCTGACAGAAATTTGCTCCAATTTGTATTGTTCACTGTTTTAAAAATGGAAAAGTTCTGCAAAAACATAATATCCTTATCCATAGAAGAGCCATCTGATGCACAGCGAATTAGGAACTCAAGCAATATATCAGCAGTAAAAGATCTGTTGCTGTAAGAAAGAGTCTTCAGCCCAGGTTCAGGGGAAGACCTTCCACTTAAAGGGACAGGTGTTCCTGGAATACAGGCTGCAGAGCACTTCTTCTTTGCCAAGAAAAACACTCTTTTTGAAAAATAAAACACTCAGTTACCATTCAAATAAGAATATATAATCAGGACAATGTTTGGAAAGAATATTATCCCTGTTGATTTTCATGGTAAAGCTCCTACAGCTATCAAGTGCAGCATTTCTATTTTTGCAATACATGTTTTCCTATACTATTGTTATTAATCTTATTATTGGTTCTAATCTAGATTCTCTGTGGTTGCAGCATAACCAGATGACTGTCAATATAGTAAGTGTGATTCACAGTATGTCATGGCCTTTCTGTGAAGCAGCAGAACACTCAAATTATGATACCTATTTTATCTCCAATATTCTAAAATATATTTTATATTTAAAGACAACAGCAATATCTGTCAGATGCACCTCATTCATCCCAATGTAATGCGTACTTCCACTGTAATGACCTATTCAAAAATTATAATGGAAAAAACTTAGTATGGATGCTTTTACCTAAAGATTCAACAAGTTAAGGTCATAAATTGATGCATTAAAATGTCTGTTAATCTGATTATGCCTCAAAAATGCATAATGTGTCAAAATACATGCATATAACATTCCATATGTCTATTATAGGCTGGCTTTCAGATTCTTTCTGAAAGCCTGAATTTCAAAGTTTCTCTCATAACTGTATTTTAATCATAACTTCACTAACCTGGCTATTTGTCCTGGATTCAACTAGGATACAGTTAATTTTCACCAGAAGCCAGGCGGGGGACACATCCAGGACAGACAAGCAAACCAGACGATAGGTTATTCAATACAATACCAATGTCCTGACCTCTATATAAGAGTGAGGGGGTGGGCCAGGCAGGTTACAGTCAAGGTGTGGTCTCTGGTGTAGGGCTGGACATTGGTGCAGGTTTAGGTCTTTTAGTGGGGTTTATATCACTTGATTTATATATTGTTTCATTATTACATTAATTGTTATTACTATAGTTTCTTCTCCTCTTGTATTGTTCTATTAAATTATCCTTATTTCATCCCATGGGGTTTTGCCTTTTCCTCCCTATTCTCCCTCCCAGTCAGGTGAGCAAGTGGCTACATGGTGCTTGGCTCCTGGCTGAGGCTAAACCATAACATGATTAAAAACCCACCTTTGACCAAAGAACAGTATCAATTGAAGTCTAGACATATACCCAGTACCTCAGCCAGGTTAACCAAGCATAGCTGTCCTTTGGAGGAAAAGGACAAAAAAAGTCCCAAATCAGACCAATAAATTCATATGCCTCAAACATCAACTAGAATGGTTGACTTCAATCACCCTGATATCTGTTGGAAAGCCCATACAGCCAGGCATACCCAGTCCAAAAAGCTCTTGCAGTGCATAGATGACAACTTTCTGATGCAGGTCATGGATGAACCAACAAGGAGGGGTGCACTGTTGGATCTTGTATTAACTAATAAAGAAGGACTGGTTGGAGACATTAGGGTTGGGAATAGCCTGGGCGATAGTGATCACGATATGATAGAGTTTAATATTAAACAAGGGGGAACTAGAGCAGTAAGTAGGACTGCAACCCTGGACTTCCGCAGGGCTGACTTTGAACTCTTCAAAGATCTACTTGCTGGAATCCCATGGGCTAGTACTCTGGAGGGTAAAGGAGCCCAAGAAAGTTGGTTAATTTTTAAAAAACAGTTTCTTCAGGCCCAGGATAGATGCATTCCCTTGAGGAAAAAATTTGGAAGGCATACTAGGAGACCCACATGGATGAGCAGGGAGCTTTTGAAGGAGATTTCAAGGAAGAAAGAACTATACAGTTCATGGAAAAAAGGACTGGTCGGTTGGGAAAATTATAGAGAAGTAGTCAGGGCATGTAGGAAGGCAATGAGAAAGGCCAAAGCCCTCTTAGAGCTTAAGTTGGTGAGTCAGGTAAAAGAGAATAAGAAAAGTTTCTTTAAATACATAAGTGCCAAGAGGAAGAACAAGGAAAGTGTGGGGCCACTGCTGAATGAGAAAGCAGTCTTAATAACCGAGGATGCAGAGAAGGCAGAGTTGCTTAACACCTCCTTTGCTTCAGTCTTTTCTTCTAAGACCAGCCCCTGTGAACTTCAGTCCCTGGTTGTAGGGTAGATTAGGTTGTAGGGTAGCTTATATGATCCTGCCCTGGCAGGGGGGTTGAACTCGAAGATCTCCAAGGTCCCTTTCAACACCTAACACTCTGTGATTCTGTGTAGAATGCACTGGTATTTTTCAAAATGTCATTAAATATAAAAAGGGTTCCTTTGTCTAATCCTAAAGGAAATGTTCAGAAAAGTGAGTTTCTTTTTTTTTTTCTATCCCAAGGTGTACAACAGATTAAAATATTTTGAATTTCTAAAATTAACACCAAGAAGAATTATAATTTACATCATCTTCAAGTTGCCTCAAGTTGCCTTCTGTCTTTATTACTGCCAGACTAGGAGAATAATCTCAAGTTAAAAAGCTGTTTTGATCAGTACAAATCCTGATAAACATTTAGCCTTTTCTTTAAAAAAAATTTCTTCATAACATCTAAAAACACTTGCCCATTGCAAGTTATACATTAAAATTCCATGTCATCAGAGGTAGTGCTTTTGTTGTTGTGGCTTTTCATGGGGTTTTCAACAAAAAGACTTATGTTGACGAAAACCTAGCTTTACTGGACACAGTTCATCATGGAATGCTTTAGTGCTGATCTTTTATTTACTCTAAGAAACTGTTTCCTGACCTGTTGTTCTCTTGACTCTCTCCTGAACTGTGTAGGTCATAGAAGAAAAAGCGTAAAACCTGTATCAGTAAAACAAATGGAATTGTGCTATTGAGCTTCAGCATCTTTTCTGGAGCAGGATGTACCACCAGTGGGATATTTGCTGGTTTAAGAAGGCAAGATATAGTGGAAGCTGGAGCATAAGAGGTTCTACAGAAACTTAAGGAAGAACTTTTCCACTGTGAGGGTGACAGAGCTCTGGAACAGGCTGCCCAGAGGGGTTGTGGAGTCTCCTTCTCTGGAGACATTTAAAACCCGCCTGAACACATTCCTATGTGACCTGCTCTAGGTGATCCTGCTCTGGCAGGGTGGTTGGACTAGATGATCTTTTGAGTTCCTTTCAACCCTTAACATTCTGTGATACAAATTGCAAAGAACAAAAAGGTAGCTGAGATTGTAAGTATTCAGAAGTAAGACAAGATGAAAGAAGGCAAAATAAAAGCAAAGCCTCAAGTAACTAGAAACAGAAAACACTCTGCATGAATTTGATTTTTAAAATAGTCTAACGAAGTCATAGTCCTGTACACAAGATAACTGCAGATCTGACTGAAAATGGCTATTTAATTCTTAACATGATTTAGAGTAATCTATTTGCATCCTATAACTTTACACAGTTCTTTTACACAGCACTTTTTGTCTTTATCTGTTCAAGCTGGTGCCATGTATGACTGATATAATACTGAACTGTGGACATTCAGAGTGTGAACTGATACTTAAATTACCTTGTTAGTAGCTGAAGCATCTGGCATAACACATTTTAGCTGGAAAGTGAAGGTGAAAACTACTGTTACGTTTGCTACTATGCTCCACCTTATTTAGTCAGTTTACGATTTAGATTAGGCTAAATTACTGCATTTTGTGAAGAAGCATTAAACTGCACATTTCAGAATGAAGAAAATGAAATTACAGTTGTGCTTAGAGAAAAAAAAAAAAAGAACATGTCACCTACATTACACTGCCTAAGAAGAAAACTGTAAGAGGCTTCTTGGTCACAGTGTCCTCTTCCTACCACTCATAGGCAACTGGTGATAAATCATATATTTGGAAGGGATCGCAATTTCTTTTTGCCACAAGCTGCAAACCAACTCTGATACTCTTTGTGGTAGAAAATACTGAAAGGGACAAATGATGTTTTCTTAGAGAACAGGTAGGAAAATAAAATATTTTAAAGAATATTAATTCCCTGTGACAGAAGAAACCTTGTTAGATGGTGTTCTGAGACAGTAAACTATGCTACCTCAGCTTTACCACAGAGAGTATTAGATAAATAAAAACGCATCTTGTATTTTGTGTTCTTCAGACATGTAAGCTATTATTACACCTACCTATATGTTTCTGAGGGTTTGGGTTTAGGTTGCTGGTTGTTTGCACACACACAGGCAGACATGTCAACATGTAAGAAAATAGCAAAAATGAGGAAGCTCAAGTTAGCTTTATGCTGCACCGCCCTTACTCACACTATTTAGATTTATTTAGATTTCTCAAAGTTGAGAATAGAAAAGCAGAATTGCAGAATTTGAACACAGTTCAGTGTGCTGACAGCACCTTGCACTTCATCCTAAAACTGCTTACCTTAAATTACAGGCTCACAGTGGTGAAAATTAAGGGTCATCACTCAGAATTTTAATTGCAGACAAGGTCCAAAGAGACTCCTGTCACTTAAAAGAGTAACAGAAAAAACAAAAACTAAACTCAGCTTGAAATTTGGCATCCATCCCAAACATGGGTTGGAAATCAGTTAGCCTGGGTGGATTGTGCAAAGCACCATTTATCTGAATACATCATGTACTACTTTGAGCAATTCTTTAATAAATTCACACTTAAAAGTGTTAGTGCCTATTCATATTCTTACATTGCCCATGTGATTCACAGTTTTAAAGATTAAACAAACGTTAAGCACCTTAAAGATTTAACAGGGGAAATAATTGCTGTGGGCAGACTGAAATTTATTCCAATGGTTAATGCATGGCTTATGTATCACTTCATTCCTACTTAAATCTTAATATGACATGTAGAAAGCAGTCATGTATCTTCCATTTGTTGGTTACTTTTGTATTTGCATGCCCAATACTCTATACATTATTATTTAAAGATCATCACTTAATTCTGATATCTTTGAAGAATGAAGTGACAGAAGACGACAAAATTCTGCTCCTGGCAAACCCTGTGGCAGACTACTGCTGATGTGTGGCAAATTCAGAGAAAACAATTGTATTTAGGTAGCTAAATAATAATAAAAAATAGAATGAGGGGGAAAGCTTACGAAAATTTAGTTTGGAAAGATGCTGAAAAATACCCACTTTATATAATATGCTGTGAATAGTAATGTAACTCCATCTTCAAATAATGTGCTCACGAATGACGCCTCTTAAGAGAAACAGTCACACAGGTACTGTTGTGCATGTAATTCAGTTTATAGACAAGAAGTTCAGGTTTGCAATTTTTTTTTTTAATCTTGGCATTTTCTGGACATTTTATAGTTACTGAACACAACGGATTTCTACACTGTCATAGACCTCTGCATGTGATTAACTATGGTGCTAGTGGGTTTTTATCCTATTTTAATTAACTAGAACCAGTGTTTACATTATTTCTATATTTTTATGAAACATATTCATTTACAAAATGAGACATTTCAGAAAACCTTGAAATATCAGCAGTTACTTGTTTGGATTCATAGTTAGAAATGTTTTCAACAGTTCTTTAAAATCATTATTACCATCACTGCATTACTTGCTAATTGGATTGAACGGATCCTTTGAAAATTGAGACAGCAATTTTTTTTTTTTTTTCTCACAGCAGATATCATTAGCTAGAAGCAGAAGTGATTCAGTACCAGGTTGGAATCTGATATCCTGATATGTTTTTAAACAAGATATTTTATGTATTCACAGTTGCTCATTGATGCTCCAGTGACTCACCACCACTGGAGTAGAATAATGAGTATCATGACAGTGCAAGCACATGGTGTGTTCTTTTCTTCATACTTGAAACAGGTGATTCTGGGTTGAGAATCAATTCCTAAATCTGATTCCTGCCTGTTGCTGAGTCCAGTCTGGGACTTCAGCAGTGCTTGCTCCACTGCATCAGTGGTGACAGTGACACAATTGCCATCAGGGGTGTTGGGTTCAATACTGATTTTGTATATATTTGTAGATAAAATGTTATTGTTACTATTTTTCTTAATGATGTTATAGTTTTCTAATCCATGTATGTCTCTTTTATTCCCTTTCTCTTTCCCTTTAGAAATCAGAGGGGTTAATAGAGTGTGTCTCTCATTTGCTTAGTTGCCAGCTCAGCCCTAAGTCTCCACAGTCAGGAAAGCTATATTAGAAAACATTCTGGCACGCAGAATTTTACTGACATTAAATTAACCCTATGGCCAAGATCACAGCATCTCTGTGCTGCTCACTAAAGCAACACAGAGCAGCAATTCCGCATGCACTCCGAAGGCCACTGGACAGTCAGTTGCAGGATTCTGACTCTTGACATGCAATTTAAATTCTTGAAAAAACAGCTTATTTCGTGACCGTGTACTTTCAAAATTTTCTATTAATATCCTTCTTGAACATTAAGTTATTTTTGTTGTTCCCTTGACTGTTAAAATTAGCAGGATGCAGAAGAATATACAAACGTACACGTCACCAGTTTTAGATAGCCTTACCTGGTATTTCAGTGGAACCTTACACAGTTCTTTAGAGCTTGTGTTAAAATTCACATATAGCTTGGAAATAGTTTAATACAACCAAATAGCTAGTTTGAAGAGATACTCCAAAAGCCAAAGAGATTAAACTTGTGTTATTTTCTGTTTCCTTACTCTCTTTTGCAGGTATTTTCCTTTCCTGTACACAAATGGTTTTTATGCATATCTTTCGAAATATGTGGAGGCAATGGGCACAAACTGAAACACAGAAGGTTCCATCTGAACATTGAGAAACACTTTTTCACTTTTTCACTTTCCTATGATCTTTTAAAATGCCTTCTTATCTTACAGACAGTTGGGTTTTTATTAAGACTTCATCAATAGGATGTGAAACCTGAGCAGTTAGAATTGCTTTGTAAGAGTCAGCTATAAGAGGCTCAGCTCCTTTCATTAAAAACTGTATCTTTGAATAAATAACTATAATGTATGAATCAATTGAACTCTTGCCTCTGAACTAAAAGGCTGACAGGTGTGCCACGTAAATCACCCTTTCTTTCCTCCTGTTCCCTTTGGCACATATTTTTTCAATGGAATTATTGTTTTAGGATAGGGATACTTCTTTATTTACCTGACATACAAATTAGCCCAGTATAATTTTATTTCCCACACTTTAAACAATACTGGACTGTTCAGTAAAGAGATTTTTTTTCCCTTACTGAAATATTTATCCATGTAGCTGCTATGTTCTCAAAATTAGGTTATTAGTGATGGAAGAGCTACAGGTTTCAAGAGGCCAACATTTAGAATTTTATTCAGGATATCTTTTTTTTTTTTTTTTTTTTTTCCAGAATTTGTTTAAATTATCTATGAAAACTAAAGAGTTTAGAAACAATATTTTGTAAAAGAAAAACTCTGGAAAAAAGTAATCACAGCTTAGCTAAATTGAACAGTTATTTGATTACACTGAAAATCTTCTAGTTTCTATGTTTTATTGTATCATTTAGATAGTGAAATACATTGTACAATATAAAGTATGTTTTAAGAGAAAAAAGTGCTATAACAATGGAACGTTAACCATTAATCTTTTCTTAATGAAATGTAGAGGACTAGGACTAGCTTCTGATACGGTGTTCATTGATACTGCAATAGTTGAATGGATCAAAGATTATAGCCCTCCCTCTTAAATTTTAATTATATCTCTACTTCTGTTAGAATAAAAATGACCCCTTAGCTACTTATCTGCCTTTTTTTTAAAATATTTTATTATTTGAAGGGCCCTTCTAATTGTTAACATTATGGATTTTGATCTTCCTTTTTCCTCTTGCTTCCTCTCCCTTCAATACTTTCTTTTCCTTCGCTTCCCTTCTCCAAGTACTTGTTCCTCTCTTGCATCTTTCAGCTGTGATCACAGTGACTTGCAAAATTTCCTACAAGAAAGCAGTATGGGATCAGATATACAAATATTTTCTACACATATGTGTAATATACATGTATATAGTATACATACAGACAAAGTTAAAATACGTCACTTTACAGGTCAATGTCATAGTATCTTTCAGCTCCCAGTTTGTAGGTGAGATATTTTAAATAACTTTTTGGTGTCCAATAACGAGCTTGAATGGTATAAGATTTTTCCCTTGTTTATGCAGTGCTTATTGTGTTTTGCAATCCATTTAAGCTTCAAGGCAATAAGTTAAGCTACCGATACTAAGTCAAACCATATATACCAGCAATTTTTTTCAGTATTCATCTTGTTCCATTGCAGGCTACATCCACAGAATTTGATTGAGTTACTGCTAAGTGTGGAAATACCAAATAAGAACAAAATCTATCCTCTGAATCTTTCTTAAAAAAAAAAACAAACAGCTACTAGTTCTTCATTGTTTAATTAAATTAATTTCCCAGAAGCCTTAAATTAATATTCAGAAGTCTTATGTGTCTGATTTTCATTATATAATTTATAATTTATTGCTGACAGGATAAGATTTTGATTTATATTTGTTCTTGGTTTTATAGCAGTTTACCATTATAAACGGAAAGGACTAAGTCTTATTTTACTTCATATTTTACAAGCAATCTGTACATCTATCAGTCAATTACTAAACTTTAATTGCTTTCCAACATAATGTGCAAAAGTCTATATTAAATTGTTATAAAGATTTCATGTTTCCCTCATCACTGGAATATCCTATCTAACCAAGTTCTGTTTAATTTTTTTGCATACCGATAGCTAATTTTGCTATCTGATACTTCAAATATTTATGAAAAAACACTGATACTAATCACAGGAAGAACTACAAAACTGAAATAAATATTTGCAAAAAGTTCTACTGAAAATATTCATATTAAAGGTAATTGTAGTCCTTAAACTAGAATCAATACTGGTTTTTTTACCTCAAGTGGCTCAGTGGGGCTGAAGGCCTATTTGCATAATGAAGGTAAAAAAATGCAATAAATATTCCATGAGGCACATTGCATTGATAGGTATTGGATAACCCTGAAAACTTACTGCTGTATGAGACAATTTTGTTGTTCTTGCTTACAAATATAAAATCTACAGATGCTAATGCAGTCCTTGTACTATAATACACTGTTATAATCTTTGAAACACTGAAGTTTTCGTCTTTACACAGAATCACAGGACATTAGGGGTTGGAAGGGACCTCGAAAGATCATCTAGTCCAACCCCCCTGCCAGAGCAGGACCACCTAGAGCAGGCCACACAGGAACGCATCCAGGCAGGTTTTGAATGTCTCCAGAGAAGGAGACTCCACAACCCCTCTGGGCAGCCTGTTCCAGAGCTCTGTCACCCTCACAGTGGAAAAGCTTTTGATTATGTTTCTGCAGAACCTCTTACGCTCCATCTTGCACCCATTGCCCCTTGTCCTATCATTGGACATCACTGAGCAGAGCCTGGCTTCATCCTTCTAACACTCTTCCTTTACATATTTATAAACATTAATGAGGTCACCCCTCAGCCTCCGCTCCTCTAAGCTAAAGAGACCCATCTCCCTCAGCCTTTCATCATAAGGCAGATGTTGCACTCCCTTAATCATCTTTGTGGCTCTGTGCGGGACTCTTTCAAGTAGTTCCCTGTCCTAGAACTGAGGGGCCCAGAACTTTAGACCTCACCAGTGAAGTCACTTCTATTTGAGTAGTATGTTGTGAATGTATTCCATACACATCCCAAAGAGATGTCTTTTAATATAAAATAATTAATATCCTTTTTGTGTTTTCAGACAGAGACAATTCAAATGAAGTTTTGAAGTTCTTTGAAAATACATTTTTTTTTAGTATTCTTCCAAGTATCTTGTGTAGTCTTGTTGTAAATAGTTTCCTTTGTCTAATGCCCTGATTATTTCATTCTATAGGGTTTTGAGTTTTTGTTTCAGTGATATTCTTGGCTTTTATTTTTTTAATTCTAGAAGCAACCACTTACTGATATTTTTCTTTAGTCAGTCATTTTCTGTATCACTGATGGATTTGTATATATTTCCTTTGTCTTTATATCTTGTTCCATTGATATTACTTCTTATGTTATTCAGCTGCAGAGGAAGAACAAAACAAAACTAGATTTTTATTATATAACATCATTCATTTTAGGGATATCATTTGATGAAAAGACATGACCAGCATTCATTTTTTGATTCAGTGATCATCATGTCTAAATATTCTGTTTATAGAATATGAAGTATAAACTTGAATTGCAGTCAGTATTTGTCTAAATACTCCATACAACTCCACTGAATCTCACTGCATAGTGTTCAATTTAATAAATCAATTAAAACCCCAAAAAGTAAATTATATTTGCAACTATTTATCTTCTGTCCAAATTGTCTATTCTATTCCCCCTTTGAAAATAAAATTTGATTCCTAAAGCTGTATCTTGTGCTGACCATTTTGATAGAATAGCATTTCCAATGGTTTTGGTAGTTACATAGTCATTCATTTAGACGTAAGATTAAAAAAAAAAAGAATAATGTGATTTTTGTATTTTGCAATATTTTTGGTGAATGCAACCGAGAAAATAGTCCCTGATTTTTTTAAAACCATAAGACCAAAAGTATAGATTACCCCAGTTTTTACCTTATCACATACTGAATGACAGATTGTCTGTATCTGAATGACAGTAGCTTCATTTTACTCTGCTGAGATATGTGGTTCCAAGGAAGCTAGTTTGAAATCAGCAGCTGTTTGACTATTGTAATTCAGGAGAATGAGTTCTGCAACCCACAACATGTTATATATGGTTGATACGGTTGTTGCTGTTTTGTTGTTTGGTTTTGGTTGTTTCTTTTTAAATCAGTGAATTCTTCAGTCAGATGTTGAAATAAAGTTCTTAGGTTTTCAGAATGTGCTAAGCACATACTTCTTTTTTTTTTTTTTTTTCCTGAAAGACACTCTCCATTATTTTACCAACAAAAAGGAGGATGTTTTCTGTCACAGGGCATGATGAACAGTTCCTACATAACTTTAAGACTCTGCTATTAAATATGGCAGTAAATATCTAGCTTATTTTTTGTAAAGGTGCGTATTATCTTACCCTGTGTGTTTCTTTTTCTTTAGACAGCTTGAATTACACCATGAAAAGGAGATAGTTACTGAAGTACAGAGTGAAGCCAGGGTAAGTGAGGAAGACACAGCAGATAGGTCTATGTATACAGAAATTCAATCTATTATTCTTATATTTTCCATGCAACTCAGATGGTTAACATTATACATTTAATGCATGTGCTCATATATTCCTGATTCTAAGTAAATGTAAAGCTAAAATATAGAAATAGAGAGACAAATATTAGACTTACAAAGGGAACATAAATATCACTCAGGAGATCTCTTATTTGTCCAGTTATAAACAGAAACATGAGAAACTTCTGATTAAGAAAGGAAATTTTACTCAGACTTCTTTTGTTATCCAAATATTGGGTAAGTGCTGGAAATCACATGCAGCTAAGTATCATTTTCTTCTCAAAATATGATGTCAGTACTCTCTTGGGTTCTTTGTAAATATTCTTAGAGAAATACAAGGATGGTAGATTTTGTGATGTATAGAAATATCTGGGCTAGCTCTAGATAAACCTGTTGAACTATTCTAACCAATATCAGGATAGACTTTTTCATGACCTAATTTATACTACAAGCAAGCAGTAGTTGATTTTTGTCTGAACCAGCTGAACTATGATATCCAGTGCTGAAATTATCAAGCCCTCTCTAGTTAAGTTTTCAATGACTTGCAAGGTTTATTTACGTTATCTAACAATTTATTTCTTAATACTAGATAAAGAGAGCCCATGATGCTAACCATTCTATTCTACATATTTTCCCAGTAATGATTCTATTTCTTACTATTATTTTTGGGTTTTTTTCTTAGGGTTTGGGTTTTTTGGGAGAGGGGAGTATTCTGTTTGAGGGGTTGTGCTTTTCGTAAATGGGAAAATATGAAACGAGCAATACAAAGCTTTTTATGCATTCCACAACTCATGTATCTCAGAGATATTTTATTTTGGCCTGTAAGACTTGAGGGCACCACAAATTCCAAGATCTCCTTGCTCCTGTTTTTAGTGCATGATTAGTATATAAAATTTGAGTGTTCGTTGTAGGTTTTTTTCCACTTCCTCCTGTTCTGTTGTCTCCATTCACTGCTTTGTACAAGTATTTGCTTTTCCAGCTGGTATTGTAAACATCACCCATCCTGCATATATTAAAAAATGAGCAGCCTGCTCTTTCCACTTTTAAAACTCAGAGTAGCAGAAGCAGATTGGCATTGTTTTTTGACATGCACAGCCTACATTACTGCAAGATGTCATATTTCCCCAAAGGGGTACTCAGAATGTCAAGAATGTTGGACCAGACGCAACAAGATCATAAATATGCTACAGAGAACACACCAGGATATTTGTATAGGATTATCATTAGGTATCAAATTAATACTGTTTCATCACATGCTCTCTGTGGAATAGGATTTGACAGTTACAGACTTGTGATAATACAAATTATATCTCTATTTTAATACCACTGCTTTGCAAATAAGATTTCAAAAATAAGTGTCACTTTTAATTTTTATATAGCTTAGATTTTTTAAAAACTTAGGTAAGAAGAGTGCAATTGCAAAGTTTTCCATGATCATAAACATATCTTATTTATGCCTAAACTAGCATTGTGTGTATTCCCATTATGCTGGGAATATTAAAAACACAGTCAGAGACAGTCTCCATCTTAAAAACTCCAAATAAGTTTTATTTTTATATGAAAAATAGTAGTTTACATTTATAGTCATCTGAGGGAAAAAATAATTACCTTATAAATATCTTTTATGAACAAATTTTACAATGGGTTGATTTAAAAACACAGGCTTAAAAACAAAACAAAACAAAAAAAAAACCTACTCTTTTTTTTTAATACAAATCCTTTTTCCCCCCAAAACACTAGTAGAACAAAATGTAATGAAGAGTTTCATATTTTATTTAGGCCACGACCTTATTAATTCCCCTGGGAACTATTTGCAATAACGTACACAGTACAAGTCGTGAGTCCTACTTTAATGGTTTCTATCTTGTGGACAGCTTCCATTCTAATAAATCTCCATCCAGGAAAACTCAGAAAAAGAAGAGCAAGCCTGCTGTGAACCAAGGCCGTAATATTTTGATCACACAGCTGGTCTCCGACTACTGTGACCCATAAATGCAACCCTGAAAAAAAGGATAAAATGAAACAATTTAGCACATATAAAGCATTGATTTACCTTCTGCAGGTGGAACTTTTATTTCTCTATATACTTTCAGATGTCACCATTGATAACCCTAACTTAATGGGTCCCTATTTCCATGTGAAATAACCAAACTAACCCTGAACAAATGAAATCCTGATTTACCAGGAGATTCTTAACAATACATGCCTGTAAACAGCACTGTCACAAATTGACAGCCCTTTTCCTGTAGCAACTCCCTCCCTGTGAAAAGACAAGCTCTCGCTACTAGCAGATGCTGTTAGAAGCAAATCTCTGCTGCAGTAGCTTTTGCACAACATAGCTTTCTCTTGCTCTTGAATCTCATGTCCTCCCTTACTTTTTTTTTTCAGAGGCTGAGGACATGGATGTTGCACCTGGGCATCCCACCGCAGGTTTTTGCACTCCCCAGACACATTATACCCTTTTCTTCCCATATGCTATGTGGAAGCCTCTACTCTGGGAACCATGGTATCACAGATTTTACAAATCATATTCTGCAAGGTCTCATTCTAGCCCTAAAAAATAATTCATTTCTCCATGCTTCAGATAAATAGTGCAGGAATTGAGTGGTTTATACTAGGGCTAATCAGAAAAAAATAAATTGCAAAAGTCTAACTGTGCCAAGCACCTTCCTTTAACGACTTCCAGCAGCAGCTCCCTAATTTTGCTCATTTCATAGCCTCAGTCAAATACCATGTGATCTATATGTAACCTTCAGCTGTATGTACTTTGCATCTTTACAAAAAAATCAAGTCTCTAGAATAAGCCTACCATTCAGTTCTTCTCTCATCCTTGCCTTTCTGTTTATTTTGATTTTATTTTGATTGATTTTTTCCTCAATATCTGTGATCAGCATTTAAACAGACCTTACAACCTGTCTCTGACTATGCTGAACCCTTCCCATAAGTAAGCAAAGACCACCTATTTCTTTTTAGGGACTATATATCTACCTGTCTTTTGACAGAACCCTGGTTGCTGCTGCATTGTCTGTGTCTCGGTTGTCTTTCTTTGGTAAAGAAAAGAAGTCAGTTCATTTCTGATTGGATATTTCTGAAGATACGGATAAAATTCACTCTGCCACAGAAACAGCAGAGTGAAGCAGCTACTCCTTATTAAAGACTATCATATCACACTGAGCATATTGTTATGTACTTTCTCAGCACAGGTTTTCCTGCAGTGTTGCTTAGCCTCAAACCTGAATTTTGTTTCTGAATTTGGTCAAGAGTATCTGCATCACATTCTGGGTCCTGGTAAAACTATATTCCTTTGTCTGCTGCCTCCAGGGACTAGAGGCTGAAAGACAGTTCTTTACAGACTGGTTGGTAATACTGCTATTCAGAAATACACGTTTCTTACTAAGAAAGCAGCACACCATATTTCTGACTACAGGTACAGCTTTGCTTTCCTACAGCACTCTCATATGGCAGACCTTTCTTATTCCTCAAGCTTCACTCATCCATCCCTCATTTTACAAAGTAAGAGGGGAAAGTGTTTTGGGAAAAATCCAGCCAGTCACCTTATTTCCCTAGCAAAGTGAGTTTATTTGTGGGATAAGAAAACTCTCTGCCAACTTTCATATGCCACAGCCAGCTTTGCACTGCTCTTCATGCCAGCTGGCTCCCTGAATGAAGCCCTTCCTCACACTCAGCCAAGTGCTCACTGGAAGGCAGAAGGATGGAGGCAAAGCAGAGCCAAGGTGAAAATAATCTGCTTTTACAGTCACAGACTTTCCTTCTTGCTTCTACAGAGAAAACCTTTATGCTGGGGAAAAAAACCCTCATCCTCAATGCCTGACCTTGGACCTATTGCTAGCTGCCCATCCTCATTTCTTTTCCATGCCTTCCCTTGTCATTATTATGGGATAATTTAAGCAACAATCTTTCATAAACTTGATAATTGTGCAGTTTTTGGGGACATGGACCTCAAAAAGCCACAGAGCTGCATGTAACCACACCACAGGGCTCTGCAAGCCTTTAGGGGATGCTTAAGGTTCGGAGAACAGGATGTACCTGTCCACCCACTGTGCATGAGGATCAAAGGCTTATCTCAGTCTCACTCATACCTGCCCAGTCATATACTTTTTAAGCACCTGTCTCACTATCTTCAGAGGATGGAGCCTTTAAAGGAGATACTTACTTTCCTCTTCTTCTGACAAAGACCTTTGAGACTTTGATCGAATAGAAGCTGTACTCAGAATGCTAGACCATTGAAAACTTAAAAAAAAATTCATGTATCTGATTTGAAATAATTGTGTCTGTCAAATAAAGGCAAGCATATACTTCTAACAATAAAGCACAGAGTAAATACAGGATGGACTACTGCCACCTCTTGGCTTTCTGTATTTAGAAGTGTTTAAAAGAAAAACATTAAGAATTGTTCACATTAAGAAGGTTAATGTCAGACATCAAAAAATATCCTTTCCAAATATTGTTTATGATGCTATCAGAACAGGAAATGGGCAGTGTCTCAGCAAAAAGAATAGATGTGTAACATGATGAAACAGAATGCCAGTAGTACTGCTGAGCTGGCTGCAGCATCTCAGTGAAAATACCAGCTGAACCAACAACATCTAAACTTATACTCATATGAAACCAGAAAATTGAAAAATAACAAAATCTGATTTTATAGAAGTTACTTCTTTTTTTGTTAGATTCTATTCTCAGTGCAGTTTGCACCCATTTTTCAGAATGTCTGTTTCTGATTACAAGCCTTAGAAACCTAGAAGTCTAGTTTTATGGCCACATTTTTATCCACAAAACATACATTTGTGTGTTCAAAATGGGCATCGAGTTGCTCAGTATTTTATTCTTCTCTGATTGACAATTAAAACCACCACTGTTTAATTTGAACACATAACTAAATGCCAGACAAGTAAAAGTTAGATGCAAGCTATTAAAATGCAAGCTGAGGGTTCACATTCTTTCATGTATTCAATGGGTCATCAGGGAATAGAAATCTGCAGTATTTTCCATATATTACAACTTTACAGAGCAAGAAGAATAGAAATTAAGTCACAAATGCTGTATCAATATATTCATTGCACCTACAAAATTACCAGATATCCGTACCAAAGATTGATACATTTAAAATCATTTTACAATTAGCAATGTTGCCTCTACAAGACTGATACTCAAATGTTGATATTAGCATTGTTTAGGTTATAGTATTTTGTCTCTTATCAAAACATTTCATACAAATAGAATGTTTCATCAAACTACTTTTAACATTTTGTCACTTCAGTAAAAAAAAATCCTAATAATCTATTCCAACCTCTGACAAATAAAAATGAAATAATTTTGGATGTGTAAGAAGCAATGTTTAAGTAAAAGCTAAATAAGTTCTCCATGGCTGATGAAAATATTGAATGAACTGAGTTTTTCACTGTTACTTTTTTAGCCAAAATCTGTGGGGGAAAAAAGAAAAGGAAGCAGACATTTGCAAGTATTTCAAGTGGAACCTCTGTTTTGAAGAGGGTTGTTTTTTTTTTTTAATTAACACCATTATTTCAATTATTTATAGGTACTTCTGTCACAATTCATAAACAATTACAGGTCCAAAATTGCAAGGGACCATAATGCATAATCAGATATTGCTTATTGTATCCTTTTCTAAGGACACCTTGAAGGAACTAGTTTGGTTCAAGAGCTAAACTTCCATGAGGTTTCTCTTCCGAACAGGTAAGGTCTATCCTAAAACTAAATAATTGTCATTGCTTTATGGTCAAATATGAGGATGTTATGACTTTAAATAGTATAGATGCCTTGTAGTAGAAAAATCTGTTTATTATCAGGAGCTGGCAGAGTTTCATCGAATATAAGGGCATATATGTCACTCTGTAGGTATGCCTGTGAAGCTAACCTGAATTTTGAGCCTAGAGGAGTCTGTGTGAACTCCTCATATTCAAATGATAACCAGAAGTTTCTCGGACTTTCAACTCTCCTACATGCTGTGGGCATACACAATGACATCAAGTGCACAAATTACTGTGAGTATATCATTCATTATGTATTGGGATATTTCTGAGCTATCATTATTACTATTTTACAGATGCTAAGACTGAGGCTCAAGGACTTTCAGAAATGTAACTTAAGTTAGGCAGAAACAGGATTGAAATCAAGATTACTGGAGTCCCCATCTAGCACTCATGTCATTTAAGTAATGTTAAATAAAGACGTAATTTTATAAAATGAAAAAAAACCAAAAAACAAAACAACAACAACAACAAAAAAAAAAACCAAAAATCCAGAAAAACAACAACAACAACAAAAAAAGTAAGAGACAGAAATAAGAGAAGGAAACTGTGAAAGAAGAAGAGGAAGAGAAAGTAGAAAAGGCATTCTGAAACAAATCTACAAACCGTAAAGTCATGTTAGACAGACCATGGAAGAAGCAGGCAAAGTTATATGTAAAAAAAGACAAGTCCTTGAAACATCAGTGGGCAAATCTATCTACTATCTCTGGATATTAAACTGGTAACAGTATGTAGTTGTATAACATGCTGTAAGAGCCTTGACGAGACACATGCTATACTCTCTTCAACAAGATAATCTTAATTACCTATTTCCCCCTTTTTATTTTTTATTTTGCCATTCCATAACCTGACACAGAGTTATTCTGTTCCTGCATTACTGCTTTTCATGGAAAATTCCAGCAAAAAAGAAACCTCTAAGTCCATATTATACATATAGCATTGTTTTCTACTGCATTGAAAGAAAGTAACATACAAATAAGACATAGTGTCCTTACAGGTCTTTTGACAGTTGTGTTTTTGAATACATACATGTAATATATCTTTTCTCTTTCCTGCAAGATGATGATCTTGCTTTCACTGCATGTATTTGACGAATCTCTTATTTTTAGCTTGCTACTCTGTCTATGTCACCTGAAATCTCTGCTCATTGCCACTTGCTTCTCATTTTAGTCAATACCACTTTGTTGCCATTATCAGTTTCTTTTTTTTTTCCTTTTAATTTTCATGTAAGTAATGGTGTTATTTTGAAGCGAAGATGTGGAGTCTTTTGGGTGCCCTGAGGAGCATCAATTCCAGATGATGTTGATGTTTTACCTTCTGTACCTGTTGGCTGCACTCAACTCCTTTCATTATTTTCTGTTTCTTGTTTCCTAGTGAGCAGCAATGTGATGAACTTAGAGACAGTCGCTAAATGAAACACAACAAAAGCTGTCCCCAGAGAAAGAACTGCTGGAGAACCAGTTAAGCTGGTTATGTCAGAATTGAAGACCGATTAAATAAAATATAAAAAAAAGGATTTAACTGAAAAAAAAAAAAAAGAGGAAGAAAATGCTAGAGAAGACCTTAAACATGGAAACACCCAAAGAAGGTTAAATATTAGACATTCATTTCAATGAGCCCAGATATAATGATTCCATACATTGACAAAACCAGTTTGTATGTAAACAGTAAAACTGATAATTTAGTAATGTTCTAGCTTTTAGAAAAGATTACTCACAATTAACTTTCTTTACATCTTTTTTAGTATATTCAAACATAGTTTTCACATTTATTGTAGAATCGTAGAATGCCTTGAGTTGGAAGGGACCTCTAAAGGTCATCTAGTTCAACCCCCCTGCAGTAGGCAGAGACATCCTCAGTAGATCAGGTTCCTCAGAACCTCATCAAGCCTGACCTTGAATGTCTCCAGGGATTGGGCCTCTACCACCTCCCTGGGCAACCTGTTTCAGTGTTCCACCATCCTCGTAGTAAACTTCTTCGTGACTAATCTAAATCTACCCTTCTCCAGTTTAAAACCATTGTCTCTCATGATATTTCTCCATGGCCTTGTAAACAGTCCCTCCCCAGTTTTCTTGTAGGCCCCTATCGGATACTGGAAGGCAGCTATAAGGTCTCACTGAAGCCTTCTCTTCTCCAGGCTGAACAACCTCATAGTAGAGGTGCTCCAGCACTCTGATAATTCTTGCGGCCCTCCTCTAGACCCGTTCAATCAGCTCCATGTCCTTCCTGTATGTCCTTACTGTGTTAAGGGCTCCAGATCTGGATGCAGTAGTCCTGGTGAGGTCTCACCAGAGCAGAGTAGAGGGGCAGAATCACGTCTCCCGATCTGCTGGCCATGCTTCTTTTGATGCAGCCCAGGATCCAATTGGCCTTTTGGTCTGCAAGTGTGCATCGTTGGCTCACATTCAGCTTCTCAACCACCAGTAGTCCCAAGTCCTTTTCTGTAGAGCTGCTTTCTATCACCTCATCCCCCAGCCTGTATTGATAATGAGGATTATTCCAACTCAGGTGCAGAAACCTGCACTTTGTCATATTGAACCTTATAAGGTTCACCTGGGCCCACTTTCCAGCTTGTCCAGGTCCCTCTGGATGACATCCTGTCCTTCTGGTATATCAACTGCACCATTCAGCTTGGTGTTATCTGCAAACTTGTCGATGGTGCACTTGATCCTGCTATCTATGTCATTGATGAAGATAATAAACAGCACTGGTCCCAGTACCAACCCCTGAGAAACACCACTTATCACTGATCTCCATCTGGATATCAAGGCATTGACCACTACCCTCTGGATGAGACCATCTAGCCAATTCGTTATCCACTGAACAGTGGAGAGGATACTGTGGGAGATTGTATCCAAGGCCCCGCAGAAGTCTAGATATATGATATCCGTAGCTGTTCCCTTGTCTGGTGATGTAGTCATTCCATTGTAAAAAGACACTAGTTTGGTCAGGCAGGACTTACCCTTAATGAAGCCATGACGGCTGTCTTGGATCACCTCCCTGTCCTCCATGTGCCTTATTACTGCTTCTAGGAGGATCTCTTCTATGATCTTTCCAGGCACAGAGGTGAGGCTGACATGTCAGTAGTTCCCAGGGCCCTCCTTTCTACCCTTTTGAAAAATGAGTGCAATGTGTCCCTTCTTCCAGTCACCAGGGACTTCACCCAACTGCCAGGACTTTTCAGATATTACGGGGAGTGGCTTGGCAATTGCATCTCCAATTCCCTCAGGACTCTGTGATGCATCTCGTCTGGTCCCATAGCCTTGTGTATGTTCAGGTTCCTCAGGTGGTCACAAACCTGAACTTCTCTTACAGTGGGAAGGACTTTGTCCCCCTGGTCCCCACCTTGTAGTCTTTCAATGTGGGATGTGTGAGGATAGAGGTTGCTAGTGGAGACTGATGAAACAAAGTTGTTGAGAACTTCAGCCTTCTTGTTACTATCTTGCCATTCTTGCCCATCATGGAGAGTATGTTTTCTTTAAACTTCCTTTTCTCATTGATGTACCTGTAGAAGCCCTTCTTGTTACTCTTCTCATCCTTTGCCAAGTTCAGCTCCAACCACACCCTGGCGTTCCTGCCATACAGAACCGGGCAGTGTCTCTTTTCTCAAGATACCTGTCCGTGCTTGAACTGCCTATGTAGTTCCTTCTTCCCTTTTAGATTGACCAGCCAAGCTGGTCTCTTCCCTTCCTTGCTTGATTTCTTACATCTGGGGATTGAGAGCTCTGGTATTCTCTGGAAAGTGTCCCTAAAGATCTGCCAGGTCTGTTCTGCTCATTTGTCCCTGAGTGATATTTTCCAGGAGGACCTATTGAGTAGCTCCTTGAAGAGCTGGAATTTTGGTTTCCTAAAACTGGGGGTCCTGACTATGTTCCTTGTCTGACTCTTATGTCTTAGTACTGTGAATTCCACCAGTGTGTGATTACAGCAGCCCAGACTACCTTCAATCTTGACATCCCTGATGAACTCACTTGCATTGGTTACCAACAGATCCAGTATTGCATACCCTCAAGTAGGGCTCTGTATTTCTTGTCCTAAGAACTTATCCTCAAGGCACTCCAGGAGACTCCTGGATCGCCTAAAGTTTGCAGTGCTACTTTTCCAGCAGATGTCAGAGTGCTTGAAGTCCCCCGGCAGGACAAGAGCCTGTGTGATGCCTCCTGTAGGTGGAGTAAGAATGCTTCATCAGTAGGTTCCCCTTGTTCAGACAGCCTGTAGTAGACACCAACCTCAAGGTTCCCGTTGTTGCCTCAGTCCCTACTTCCTACTCCTAAGTTTTTGACTTACTCGTGGCTATTCCTTAGGGACATCTCTTCACACTCTATTCATTTCTTAACATAGAGGACAATACCTCAATCCCTCCTACCTCCCCCTTCTGAACAGCCTGTAGCCATTGATAGCCACACTCCAGTCATAGGATTCATCCCACCAAGTTTCAGTAATGGCCACTATGTCATATCCTTCCAGCAGCACAGTAGCTTCAAACTCTGCCTGTTTGTTGCCCATGCTGTGTACGTTCATGTAAAGGCACTTCAGCTGAGCTGTCAGCCATGTCCCATTCCTAAGTGAATCACCACTTAATTACCTTAAGGAGTTGCCCTGTTAGATCCTACTACCTTAGGAGCCCCTGGCTAATCTTGGTGAGACTTTGATTATGCTGCTGTGTCCCCAGCAAGCCTCAGGACAAGAGGCTGATGATTTTTACTATCTCACTATTCAACAACCCATGGTGTGCATCCCACAGCTAGTCACAGACAGTCATGATATTATTATCCCACTCCCTTTTCACATCTACATAAAAGCCCTTTCAATCAGCACTGTGGTATCTTGAGCAAAGACCGTCTTCCCGCTCTGAGAAAGGTGTCTTACACAGGATGCCAGCAAGACTAGCAGAGGACATTCCATTCTTTAAAAAAAAACCCTAACTTATTTCAGAAACACCATGTACGGTGCCATGAATCTCTTTGCTCCCCTAGGCCCTGGGAACTGCTCCTGTGCAGCTCCTGTGCCGCTGAGGGCACGCACCGGTGCTTGGCAGAGCCTCTCTGCTGCAGGAGGCCAGGGGCCACAAACTTGACCTCCCACTTCCTTTCCAGCCTCCACTGCCAGTGCAGAGCTCACCAGCCCCAGTCTAAATGTCTAAAAGTAATTGAAATGTTTCAATTAGACAATACTTGGGTATAAGAACCAAAAACAATTAAAAAAAAAAAAGGATTAAACTCTTGATCAGAAATATAAGCAGCAACATATTTCTTTCGGAAATGGTAGCATGGCCTCTTTCAAGGTTCAAGATGGAGAACCATGAATGCAGGAAAGAGGCCAAGTCTGATGAGATCTAATGCTGGCAGCATGTCTCCAAAATGCTGGAGCTCCCTGTAGAGCCTTCCTGCCCTCAAACAGATCGACACTGCCCACCCATCGCCTCCGAAGCTGCCCCACAGCCGGCTGCAGTTTCCCACAGCGCCTCAGAAAAGCTGACACCGACTCTGAAGGGCAGTTTGTTGCCACGGGAAAAGGCCGTTCCCACCCTCCCTGCCCGTACGCAGGCTGCACGCAGGCCAGGGCTGCTGCTGTCAGGGCGGCAATTGTGACATAGGGGGCCTGGCTCACCAAACGGAATGCTGGGCACAGGCCCTTGGTCATTGCCACCTGGCGAGGTGAGGAGGGCGCAGGGGAGGGACGGGGCTGGTGCGGGGCTGCCGAGGCAGGACGGGGACCCCACACCTCAGGCCTCTGGGGCTGTGGACAAGCTCACTCGCTCCCTGCTTCTCCCTCACACGCAACCTGCTTCTCCTCAGACTCTGCAGAGGAGTGCTTGGAAGAGAGATTCCGGCGTTGCTGGAAGACGAACTCCAAACGCTCCCTGTTGGTGTTAGCGGTGTCCGAGAGAGAGAAGACCCTCGACTCGATGGAGCAGGGTGAGAGCAAAGCATCCTTCCCGCTGCCTGGCCGAGGGGTCGTTGGGCTGGTCAGCGTGGGGCCGAGGCCGGTGGCAGGGGGAGGCAGGAGCTCCCCAAGCACCCCGCGGCAGGGTCCACGCTCTCCTCAGCAAGCAGGTCACAGGCTGGGCAGGGGGCACCTGCAGGGACCCCCATGCCTGCCATGCCCCCTTGCTCTGCCGGACCACCAGCCCTAGCCATCAGCCAGCCAGGCAGGGACAGAGCAGGCCAAGGGGGCAATCCCTGAGGGACAGCCCCCTGGCCCTGCAGAGCTACTCACTCCCGCTGCCATCTGCTCTCTCCCCTCCAGTTTGCATGTTCTGCCAGCGGGCAGAGGCCGACCCGGAGCTCTGCGGGGACAGCATCGAGCTGCCGGGCTTCAGCGGCCATAAGTTCTGCCTGGTGAGTTCCTCCGGGATCCCTGCTGCTTTCTGACAGGTAGCCCCTGCCCCTGCCCCGCTCTCCCCATCAGCTCCTTCTCTCTTCCCTTCTCTAGTATTTTGCCAGCCAGCTGTGTCAGCAGCCCATCGAGCGAGGGGGATGGATCAGATATTCCTGCGGGAATATCACCCGTGCCATAGAGGGGGCAGCGCAGAAGGTGAGGACCGGACAGGCTCCGGGAGATTTGTGCCAGGAGAGGTTTGCGGGAGCTTAGCCCAGACCCCAAGAAAGAAATCCCAGCCCTTCCACCCAGCTCTGGGACAAAAGTCTTGCTCCCAGCAGCTCTGCAGAGGCTCCAGCACAGGAGCCTCGTCTGCCAGGCAGGTCTGCAGGGGGTGACCCAGCAGTGACCACATCCTGCACCCTGCCCGGCGGCATGGGGCTGGCTGCGGAGGCCCTGAGGCTGCTGCTGATGGAGGTGCTGTGACCTTTGCAGGTCTGCTGTGTCTGCAGGGGGAGCGGGGCTGCCATCGCCTGCGGGGAGATGGGCTGTGAACGCAGCTTCCATCTCCCCTGCGCCGCAAAGGGAGGCTGCGTCACCCAGTACCACCCTCAGTACAGGTACCTCCTCTGCCCTCTTCGCCAGCACCACCTGGGAAGGACCCAGCACTTCTCCCCTCACCCATCCCTTCCCTCTTCCCCCCAGAGCCTTCTGCCCCGAGCACAGCCCCGTGCAGGTGGTGGAGGCGGCCCCGGAGAAGGGCACCGCCTGCCTCATCTGCATGGAGGAGGTCGAGGGCAGGAAGACCTTCGGCACCCTGGTGTGCCCGGCGTGTAAACACGCCTGGTTCCACAGGCGCTGCATCCAGGTAGGAGCCCTTCCCTCGCCCCACCCTGGGGCACGGCAGGTGCTCAGCAGCTCCAGGGCCTCCCTCATGCTCCTGCCGTTTCTCCTGCAGGGACAGGCTCTATGGGACCGTTTCGCTGGCTGCCGATGCCCACTCTGCAGGGAGAAGGGCATCTTCCGAAGGGAAATGCTGAGGCTGGGGATCCGCATACCCTTCGGGTTGGTGTCCTTGTGTCCAGCTCACACAATGGGAGGGTGCAAGGGCTGTGCCGAGCCAGGGGCTGCCCCTGCACTCCTGGCCCTGAGCTGTCCCGTGAGTCTGGGCTTCAGCTTCACGGAGGAGTGGCAAGCAGGGTGGGGGGGGGAAGAAGGGCAGGGACGCCTCTGCCTTGGGCAGGGGCCCATCAGCGTTTCTTTCTCCATCAGACGGCCAGCGATCGATCCCGAAACCAACGCAGAGCTGAGCTCGAGGCACAGCCGCTGTGACGCTGGGCAGTGCCTCTGCCCTGGGGGCCGGGAGCAGGCAGGGGAAGAGGGGTGAGTTCCCAAAGCTGCACCCCGAGGCTCTGCACTGGGGCTCTCTCTCGCCAAGGGCTCGAAGCACTAAGAGCAAGAGCTCTGCCAGAGAATCCCACGCTGCGGTCACTTTGTCCTCACTGCCATGAACCTCTTTGCTCCCCTAGGCCCTGGGAACTGCTCCTGTGCAGCTCCTGTGCCGCTGAGGGCACGCACCGGCGCTGCTCCCAGCTGGGGACAACAGCGGACAGCTGGGAGTGCCAGAGCTGCGCTGGCCCCACCGCCGGTACGAGGCAAAGCGTCTGGCTGCCCCTGGGCTGGCGGCCTGGCAGCGGGTGCCCAGGGGGGCTTGGCAGAGCCTCTCTGCTGCAGGAGGCCAGGGGCACCGCTCTGGCCTCTCCTGCCGCGGGCCTGGGGCCACGGCCTTGACCTCCCGCTTCCCTTCCAGCCTCCAGTGCCAGTGCAGAGCTCGCCGGCCCCAGCTCCCCCAGCCGGGCAGCAGCGGGCTCCTCCAGCGACGGGGCAGCTCTGGAGGACAGCGGCCGCTCCAGCCCCCTCCATGGGCCCATGCGGCTGCGAGACAGCACCCGCCTGCAGCGCCGAGCCCGCAACCCCTACAGCCGGCCGGGGAGACGCTGTGAGTAGCCATGTGCTGGCACCCAGTGCTGGGAGCAGCAGCCCCGGCCGGGCAGCGCTGGGGCTGTGTCACAGCTCACCGCTGCCTTGACCTCCTGCTTCTCCTTCCAGCCTCCAGTGCCAGCATGGAGCTCCCCAGCCCCAGCAGCCCCAGTGCTGCCAGGGAGCTGCCATCAGGGGCCTCCAGCACCGGCCCAGGGCTCGACGCCGGCAGCCAGGACAGCAGCACGGGGCCCATGCGGGTGCCGGCCCGCTCCCGCCAGGCACGTCGGGCCCAGCAGCCGTACAGGCGGCCCCGCCACCGCCGCCGCAGGACCTGACGTGTTCTGTCGCCCCGTGCCGTCCCCAGTCCCCCTCCACCGGCACGGTAACGTTCGTTGTTTCTCTCTGCACTCTCCCCTCCTCGCCAGCGCCACGGCAGCACCCAGCACTTCTCACCTCACCCACCCCTTTCCATTTCCCCGCAGGACTTTCTTCTGCTGGGAGGAGGCCGTGGAGACAGCTTTGCAGGAGAACATCACCTGCCTCATCTGCCTGGAACACCTCAAGGGCAGAAAGTCCTACAGCACCAGGATGTGCCCAGCCTTTAAACACGCCTGGTTCCATAGGAGCTGCATGCAGCTAGGAGCCGTTCCCTCACCCCCAGGGCACGGCTGGTGCCTCTGCCCATCCTGCTGCAGGCCTGGGACCGTTCCCTTGACCTTCTGATTCCCCTTGTGGCCTCCAGTGCCAGCTCGCAGCTCGCCGGCCCCAGCACCCCCAGCCAGGCAGCATCAGAATCCTCCCGCAGCTCTCCAGCTCTCGAGGGCAGCAGCCGCTGCAGCTCCCCGGGCCCACACCTCTGCAGCTCCCCTGGGCCCACGCCGCTGCGAGACCACAAGTCCTGGAAGATACAGCCTTGGGAATCCGTGCTGCCTTTCAAACTAAGCACCAACAGTGAAGGAGGCTGGATGAGTTGTATGTGCCACTCCTCCGCAATCTGGGGACTGCCTTGCCATTTAAGCAACAAGAAGTTTGCATCTTTGCCTGGGCGGCAAAGTTAATTTTACAGACAGCCGTTGCCATGTAAAGAGAAAAGGAGCAGGCCCCCAGATGACTCCAGCGGATCTTCGGAAGCCTTCCTGGAGCTGCACCGAGTTTTGGGCAACACGCTGTTGTACATCCCTGTCTTTCAAGCTACAGGAATGGGATGCTGTCTCACTTTCAGGGCACCCAAGACCCAGGGCCACAGTGGGATCTGAAGACACAAGAGCCAGGAGACTGTGAAGGCATTTTATCTGATTCCCATGAATTTCCAAAATGCTGGAGCTCCCTGTATAACCTTTCTGCTCTTAAACAGATCAACACTCCTCACCCATCACCTCTGAAGTGTGTTTTTCAAGGTACTATCCAGCAGAACCGTGGTGGCTATAGCTGTTCCTGGCTTCTGGACATCAAAGGAAGCCTCATGAGTTTCAACAAGGGGAAGTGTACTGTTCTTCACCTATTGCTATTAAATTGGAAATAGGACGTCCAATAACCTGTGTAGTAGCATTTGAAAATTTCTTTAAAGTGCCAAAAGGATATTCCGGCATCTACAATATTGTGGTTCTGCTGTGCCCTCTGAGGCACTCCACATGATGGGCATCCAATGGGCTAAAGAGCCTGACCAGCCATCCAGCCTCTAATTAAAGGAAAAAATTTCACTTTCATTGCTACCTTTTGCTCTATAACAAAAATCACAGGATTTACAACTTCATCTTCTGTTGAATTTACCATTTCACAATAAAGAGAGAAAATAAATGGTCTGTGTTTTAATAAATCATCTCTGTTTATTCAATTCTTTTTACTGTTTTGACTAGCACAGTCCTCCTTAATAATCATCTCTGAAGAAAATATCAGGGGTTAATAGCTATAAAATGAAGACAACAGACCTATCCATAATGGAAGCAATAAAAAAGGATTGTACTGAACAGAAATTGCTGGTTTTATTCCCTGTCCAATCTACCAAAAATTAGGCCTCTGCATTTCAGATTTCCTTTGCCATTAACATAAATCAACTTGAGCTTAACGGGGAGGAGTCAAGAATCCTATTATTAAAATAGATCTAAATGAATAGCGTATAGACAGTGGAAATAATGTGAGGCAGTTTTTCAGATGCATTTACTGACAGCGTAACATCCCTCTGGGCATAAATTATTGGGAACACATCTTTTAAAGCACACTGCGGTTCAAAGAATGCATGCAGATGCCTATTGCTTAAGACTAAATTTAATCACCTCCTGCTTGTGACCATTTGGCAGCTTCAGGAAAGTTTTCTCCAGAACCTGTTCTCTGAAGCCAAACTAATAAAGTGCTAATTAAAGAAAGTACATGGAAGACATGAACACTAGGAGCCTGGAGTAATTGGCTACAAAAAAGACAGAGCTGAAACACGTCACTTTCTCTGCTGTTCCTTATTAGGCTCTAATTCAAATACCAATATTTCACTGCACGTCAAGGTGCTTTGGGAGAGATCTCAGGCTTTCTCCATAAAATAGAGGGCTTGCTACAAACAGTGATACAAAAACTTAAAAAAAAAAAAAAAATCCATTTTTAATCCTATGCTACCATCAGCGTAACATTTGTGGCAGTCTGGGCATTGCACAGAAAGCTTTTCATTCCAGAGTGGTGAGTCAGAGATCAGAAAGAAATGAAGGAAAACCATCAATTAAAAAAAAAAAAAAAAAAAAAAAGTTAAAAAACAAAACAAACAAAAAAAAAAAGGCAAAAAAAAAAAGATAGGCTTTGGAATAGAAGTCATCTCCCAAGCCTGTCACAACTGAGCAGTAATTAATCTGAGGAGCCTTTCATCTGCCTTGCAGGCAAGCTGGAAAGAACACCTACTGGCACTTTCCTGAAGAAATGGGCAATACAGAAGTGAAAGTCACTTCCTTTATCTTATTTGAAATGGGATTTATTGTTGATTTCCTCTTGAGTATCATAAACTTAACTTTGATTGCATGAGCTTATGTACAATTTCATTCCTGTTGCTGCTGCTGCTGTAGCTCAATATTATTTCCTGCTTTTCCTGAGAACAAATCCACTCTCATCTGTTTATATTATCACTATTTAATAGCCAGAGAGGATATTTTTGAGGTATACTTATTCCATGTGTGAAACAGAAAATTACGCAATTACCTGGGCAACAACTCACTTTATCATTCACTAGTGCTGGTAATTTAAAGGCGAATTTTTAATATGTAAATGACCATACTACTCTGATGCTTTAACACATTATCAAGCTACTTACTCATATAAGTGGCCATCCACACAGACATATGAATTTAAGAAGCTATGGACTGTTATCAAACAAAGCATTTAAACATAAAATTAATCATGTATCTGATCAAAAAACCTAAGCAACTATACATATAAACTGAAGATCATTCTTATGCTATACAAGAGATGACAAAAATAAAATAATTCTTAATTTCTGAGTTAGGAAGCATTACTGGTTTTAAGTTTTTTCCCTGAATTATTTTAAGTAGTATAGTACTGTAAGTTAGGACGATATCACAAGAAAACACAAATGCAGACTTGTAAAATTATGTGAATTGTATTTTGTTATTATAGATATATATTGTGCTTTTTCTTTTTTTTTTTTTTTAATAGAAAATAGCTTTAGACCACAATATTGTTGGCTTGTTTTTTTTTTTTTTAAATTAGTAACAGTGAATCCAAACTGCATCTTTAAAAACTTCCTCAGTCTGTCAATACAACATGATAAATCAATCATTAATTACAGTCATTAAGAAGATGTTAACAAGAGAAGAGGTCTGTTAAATGTTTCTAGAAGTTTGGCACAGTTTATATTTTCTATGGTTATGTTATAGTAGTTCAAGTTTGATTCAATTTCAAGTATTAACATTTTAATTGTATTTCTTCTGACAGAAAGAAAGAGTTAAAGCTATTTAAATATATGGAAAGGAGTCAAAACCACATATTCTGAACCTTACAAAATATCAACTTTGAGTGAACTCTAATGGTTGCCATGACTCGTCTAATGGAGTTGACTGATAATTAACTCAATTTTAAGGATAAACAAGAACAATTTCATGAATGTCACTCTTCACAACACTATGCACAAATTCATAATTTTCATTGAATAGTTTTGGATGATGTGGGGAGACATGATTCATCATGATAGCATCCACTGTAAGTATCTATTGAAGCGTTCAGTAGATCTAAATATATTTGAGTTTCATTGACCTGGGTCTAATCCTCTCCTTCTGTATTTCCTAATCCCAATCTTTCTGTATTTTGTACGAAACACATAATCATTAATTGGTATTGTAGATATAAAATGAGTGCCTGAAACTTTCCCAAGGAAATTTTCAAATCTTATTGTCTAAGTACAGTATAATTAAATAGTTCTTGACATTAAAATAGTTATTAATACTGCAACTGAAAAGTCATACACACTGCCCTGGTAATAACGTTGTAGTATGAAACGAGTCTTTTGACCTAGAAAGCTTTTCTGACACCCCCATGCCATGATCTATATAGTCCAAATAAAAAGAGGCTGATGAGAGTGTGCAATAAAAGACCGGAGGAGGAAATGAGACTCTTGTCTTTCACTGTAGCACTGTCTTAATGTGCTTAATGCAGGTGGTAAAGCCCATGTGTATTAACCAGAAAGTGGGATTATCCTGTGAGAGTTGGATTAGGTTTAGCAATAGATTTTGACAGATCCCACCCAGAAAGGCTGAATAGGCTGATAGTGAGGGCACTCTGCTGGGAAGCAGGAAACGTGAGTGTAAATTTATTCAGGCAGAGGAAGGAATTGAATCTGGGTCCCAGACAGAACCAGTAACAGAATACCTTATTCTTTCAGTAACCCATTTTCTTGACGCTTTCTGCAGTTGTTTAAAATATAGCTAGCCATTCAGTAAAACACTGCATGAAGCTTTCAACAGGAAGGAACCCCCAAAACTGTAGAGTGGAGTTTCAGTGAAACAAATTACTTGTGAACATTTCACTTTGGTAAGGGAGTAAAAAATGTATTCTTCTCTCAGCTTGAAGTGTAAGAGTTAACACATTTATAAGTCATTTTAGCCACACCTCATATATTTTCTTCAGAGAGGTTATGCAGAAAAAGGAGGGCAAATACAGTTTAGAACCTAGAAGTAAGAGAACAAAATACATTTATGAAACTGCAGCCACTGAGGTGAATCCCAATGAAAAGACTTTTCCTCTACTCTGTACATACGTTGTATGTTTTAGGAGCATATTTGCTGTAGTGATTGATAAGAGTAGGACAGAAATAGTTGTTAGCTAGAAGTAGTTATGCTGAGGCCTGCAAGGCCGAAAAACAGCCGACACTGCCCTGACTTTGAGAAGACTAAGGATGAGAAAAGCAGAAGCACCTGGCAAAACAGGAGGATAAGAGGAGAAAAACAGGGTGCTGAAGGAGGAAAACCAAGAGAATCGCCAGCCAATTAAAAGTGTTTGAAGTGTGCGTGGACAGACTCTGGGTTTGAGTGTGGGACCAAGTAGAAGTGACCTGGGTGTGTGATCAGTATTGTCTCGTGTATAAATATAGCCTGTTGCACTTAATAAAGTGACTTCTGATTACAACCATATTGGTTGTGCTGTCAGAGTCCGTCCCTGCACGCTACAGTTTGCTCCTTTTTATAAGACATAGGTCTTTATAGGTTTGTAATGGCAGCCTTGCAATTGCCAAAACACTTCAGTGCTAAGAAGGATGCAAACAACTCTCAAGCACTATCCCCAATCAGGTAACAGCCTATTTTGGTGTTGGTCTCAAAATAAATTATTATTGCAGGAGTGTGAATGTTGAATGTGAATAGATAATTATGACACTATTCTTTTACCAGGCCAAGGCTAGCACTTACGGTCATTTCTCTATAGCCATAATAAATGAGGATTTTAAAACAAGTGGCTTTTAAAATTTTTCTGTTACGTTTTACCCTTCCGGCTCTTTATGTAGCTACTACTGAATCACACCCACCCAGATGCATTATAGCTGTGATAGACATTAGGCCAGGCTTGTTAGTCCCTTGACTTACAAAACTTTATAATAATAGTTTACCTTTATAAATTACAGTAAGAACTATAAAATAAAGATGAGTATAAGAAAGCTATCAGCATTCTTAATAGTTACATAAAGAATATAATAAGGGTTAGCATATCACTATGTAAAGACAGGGCAGCATTTCTTTTTTTCCCAAAATAAAAATGATTACCTCAACCTCATTTCACTGAAATTCCCAAAGAAAGGTTGCTCAACCTTTCTGTCTCTTTCTGCCCTCTTGAATTTACATTTGAAATATCAGGGAAAACTGGAGAAACACACAAGGCATATCACTGTTCTCATCATAGTTTAGTTTATAAGTTCCATTTACTTTGGTGGGTGGAGAAGCACATCCATTAAAATCAAACAGTATCTGCAAAATTACTTTTTATTTCAAACCAAGACATTTAATAAACCTTGATCATTTAATGATATATTCACCTAGAGAATACAAAAAAAAATCACCATGAACAGTACAAATAATGCTTATCCATGCACCTGCAGACTGAATTTTAAAACTGGGCTATTATACACAAACGTGTTTCTGCCATCACAGTCAAGGCTGCATACAGAATAGATTTGGTAATCTTTCCCACATTATTTGTATAAGAAATACAAACAACAGAATTAGATTATATGCAGGAAAAAATCTGGGCTTAATAATACCTGGGATTTTTCATATGTCTAAAATAAAGGAAATAAAAACATTGCTCAAAATATTTACATGTGCAGTTATTGAGACAGTTATGTGAAATTTCTTGTCATTTTTGAACCTTTAAATTGTGATTTGATGCATGAATAATGCATTTTAAACTAGTCAGGATGCAATTTGGACATGCTATGACAGTCAGCTTCACTGCTTTGTTCCATTTTCTTGTCTTGACATCTTACTTTTAGCAATAATAATACGATTGGAAAAACCTTTTTTTGCATGTCATCCTTAATTATTCTGCCATAAAATTCAATGACTGCAGCAGAATTATACTTCAGATTATTTAACTCTGTGGTCTTTAATCCATTTCACAAAAGGCACTCCCGATCACCCCTTAGTTTTCCTGTACATATAAGAATCACAGAATCAAAGAATTGCTCAGGTTGGAAAAGACTTTCAAGAACATGAATTATGCTAATGAGCTCCAGATTGCACATGTCTTGTGATTTTTTTTTCACTATTTTCTGGACTACAGTTTTGGACAGACCTTCTTTTCATTTCAATACTAAATATAGATGTGAAATGGACTAATTGTTTTGGTCAAGATAATTAGTGCCAAAATTCTGTGTCAAATTTCTATAATGGTATTATACACAGAACTTTAGAGCATCTGTGCTGTGACATGCGTGTGAAAGATAGTTATTGTACGGCGTAAGTGTTCACAATGACAATGTTAGTATGGATACTAATGACATACTCAGTGTATTGCAAGAATTACTAAAGCCACTAAAGTAGCTTTAAAAAGAGCATACACAGGAGCATGTGTAGTTTTCATTAGGTTTAGTACTAATTTCAGTTGACATATAATTGAAGCATGTATCACTTTAAGTAGAATTGAAACCTTACATATCATCACTAGTGCATTTTCAAATATAATTCTTATATGGTACTGATAATAAGACATAATTCAATTACTATTAAAGTAATTATTTGTAACCTCTTGGGCTTTGAGAAGAAATTATTTCCGTACATGAGGACTGCCTGCAGTGCAGTTAAAGTGAAATATAAATGAAAAGTACTATGCCACCTTTAATAATCAATTATCAGTCTCAAAGTGGAATGAGAAATGTCTCTTTCCAGCAGCCAGAAGGCAGTTACTCACTTAGCTAACCCTTTCAGTGTTTAAATTCCCTGCTTTACCTTCTGTTATTTCCTTACATCTGGTTTATTTCCCATTCTCTTTTTCCATTCCCTATATTCTCAATGTGGTACTCATTCCTATGTCCTTTGTGAAGCTTCTGTTCCTCCCCAAGCAAAGAATTTTGCTCAGCAGAGTGTGTAAAAACTTTCACTTCTTTTCCTTGCAAGAGCAATATTGTGTGATGCCAGATATGAAAGCACAGACATTTGTTGTTTCTGTTCTTTCCAGAACTATCCAAATTGAAAGATCTGCAAAATGCAACATGTTTTCCTATATTCTTGTGGGTCTCCATCAAGAGAGATGGGCAATCCACATATGGTATGAAGTGTTGGACTCCCTTCCCTGCACACAATACACCTCAATAATGTCTGTTTCTTCATTTTGTTTCCAGGAAGCACTGAAGTTCACTTCTTGGAATATATTTAAAAAGAACAACCAGCAAACACTCCAACTTTTCAACAAGTTCAAGTTGATAACCAGCATTCATGTGACATTGCACTGGCAACCCTCACGTGAATCAATTAAATTACATATAATCACTGTAAACATCTGTAAAATATTATTGAAAAATACACAATAATAATAATATACACAATAATAATAATAATAATTTCTCTTAGCAAAGACAAAAACAGTGACTTAATGAAGCAGTTCATTCATATGGAAATGAGAACGTCATGTCCAAACAGCAGAAGCAATTGAAGAATGTGCTGATGTGGATCACCCTGGGGAGACACTGAAAAAGAAATTAATGTTAGAGGTAGGAATATGCCTACTGGTGGCCATGATAAACAATTCCTTTGTCTCCTGAAGTTTTACAAGGAAAAGGATTTTAGCTGGGCTTTAAAAAGACAGAATTGTCTCTGAGGTAGTGAATCAGTATATCAGTAGGAGAAAGGATAGTAAAGACAGGAGGTGGCTAGTGATAATTATAATGGTATACTATCTAATTGCTCATTTAGACTTAGTGGAGTGATAAGCAAATTTGTAACAAAGGAATAGAAGAGAGCTGCAGGAAGACCCAGCTGCAGCATGGCTACCAGAACAGGTGGTCCTTCATTTCAAAGTAGCAGTAGTAGTAATTTCCTCCTGGTCCAGAAACCTCCTTACCCCAAACCTCCAGTGATGAGCTCCTTCAGCCCTTCTAGAAGCGTGTGTCCAGGTGTCCCCTGCAAACAGCACTCATTCTGGTGAGACTCACGGCTGCACAAATCACTGGCTTCCTATGTGCAAGGTAAGACAGAATTTATTTTTTTTTATGGAGGAAAAAAAAAAAGTGAAGACAATACTGATCAACAACCAGCTGAATGAGAGCCAGAAGTGTGCTCAGGTGGCCAAGAAGGCCAGTGGCATCCTGGCTTGTATTAGAAATAGCAAGGCCAGCAGGATTGGGGCAGAGGCGGAAAGGAGGGGATTGTGCCTCTCTGTTCAGCTTTGGTGAGGCCACACCTCAGGTACTGTGTTCAGTTTTGGGCACCTCAATACAAGAAAGACATTGAGGTTCTGGAGCAGGTCCAGAGAAGAGCAACTAATTTGGTGAAGGGCCTGGGGAGAAAGTCTTATGAGGAGCAGCTGAGGGAACTGAGGCTATTTAGTCTAAAGAAAGGGGGCTGAGGGGAGCCCTTATTGCTCTCTACAGCTACCTACATACCTACTCTACAGCATAGTGTAGAGAGGTAGGTGCTAGTCTCTTCTCCTGAATAACTGGCAGTAGAACAAGAGGGAATGGCCTCAAGCTGTACAAGGGGAGGCTTAAACTGCACATTATGAAAAAATTTTTCACTGAAAGGGTTGTCAGGCACTGTAATAGGCTGCCTAGGGAGGTGGTTGAGTCACTATCCCTGGATGTGTTTAAAAGCCTTATAGATATGGTCCTTGGGGATATGACTTAGTGGTGGACTTGGTAGGATTGATGGTTGGACTTGATCTTAAAGGTCTTTTCCAACCTAGATGATTCTATGTTTCTATGAATATTCTACATTCACTATTTAAAAGGTTCTCACAAGAATTGTCCCTGAAAGGAAGGCCTGAACCAGAGAGTACCATCCTCAGCTATTGCAAGTAATTATTTCATATAATTCTCTTAATAAAAGGTTGAAAAGCATCTCAAAATTGGGTTACTTTCTTGTCCTCATTATGCTGTTTGAAAAATAATTCAAGAACTTCATTAACTGCATATTTAGAAACCATCCTCTAAATGTATTCATGACTGGTTTAAAGTGATGTATTCTTGTTCCAGCATAGTCCTTTAGTTTATATAATTCTTTCTCTGATGTTTGCTCTTCTGAGGTATTTATAGGGAGTTTTCAGTTGGGTAAATTCAGTCAAATACTTTTAGTCTCTGCTAATAAGATTAATTCTTTATCACCACAAGCATCTTAGGAGCCTTTTTCTTCATTGGTTCTTGTATGAATTTCTCTTTCAGGAGTACCAGATATACACTGGTGTTTAGTACAATGACCTTAAATACTTCCCTACTTCTGCTGTAAAAAAAAATTGTTTGATACGTCCCAGGACTGCATTAGCTTGGAAATACCCAACTCCACCTGTAGGAAACTATAGAAGAAATACTGGCATTAATAATTCATGTGTTCATTATAAATGTACTGACCATAATGGAATATTTTAGTATTAATGCTGATATCCAGAAGATTGCTCTCTATTGAACCAAGTGCATGTGTTAAAGTATCCATGAAATGAAAAATCATTCAGTCTGAAATTCAAGCATTCAGACTCTCAAATGCTACTCCAAACCCAAACTTTAACCTTCATCCTCAGTGCTGCTCCCCACTTATTTGGATTTGAGCATGTGATTTAGCTGCTCAACCCCTCTGATTTTCATAGGACTGATTTCACAGTAATATAGTACTTAACATCCATATCGAGTCAAAGATAGGCTTTCCTACTAAAACAGAAGACAACATTTGCTACCAGTCTCTACAGGACTGAGTAAATTTTCTCTTTGCACTGTTTCCATAGTGGAAACACTGACAGAATTAAGAAATGAAAGCAACAAGCAATTGGGCAATGCTTCAAGAACACGACGCAGTGGAAGCTTTCTAGGCAGCATGGAAATCTGTCTTTCTATTCTCAAGACCAGGGCAGATTCTGGGGCAGTGTTAGCTGTCATTACAATTTAAAGTCTGACATTTACCAAGCGGAACAGCTTCTTATGTGCCGTGTCAGAAACTGGCATGCAGTATGCTCCAGTGATGTCTGCTCTGGCAAGGAAAATTATGAAGAGCTGGCTGTAGCCTACAAGTAACCCTTAAAGAGAAATCTCAAGTCATGCTAGAGCAGCTCTTTGTGCTCTTTTCACTTACAGTAACCAGGGATCAGAACTAATATATCAAACAGAATGAGTTCCTATGAAAATCAAACCACTTTTCTATTCTATCACTTCAGGTTCATTAATTTCAAAATACTCTGTCATTAAAAAAAAAAAAAAAAAAAAAAATTGATGTGCATGAAGGTCTCCTGGATCCTAAGCACATAATCCTTTGTGCCATTCTCAGCAAAATTAGGGGATTCCAGGCAGAACTAGAAATAAAATAATTAATATGCCAACACTTAGGAACCCTAGCAGTTGTAGCTCAATGGCTAATTTGTACTATAGCAGTGAACTAGTAAAGCTGATACAACAGGAAAAAAACAACAACAACCAAACAAACAAAAATCCTCAAGAAACAAAAAAAACAAAAAAAAACCAAACAAACAAAAAAAAACCCCAAAATAATACAACATAAAAGCCCAGATCTTCATTTCTATGAATCTCAGGTAACAGGAATATCCATACAGTTTATTTATATGCTGAGACTGAATGTCTTGATATTTAATGACAAAGCACAAGTCCTAATGAAGCAACCAATACTTACTTCTATAAAGTACACGTACATGAATGCTACAGCTTTTGGTGCTTCAGGTGTTTCTTACTTGAAGGTAGCATGTGTACTCTTACAACCACAGGCTAGTTAAGTCAACAAGTATCTACATGAAACACATTTCTAACTGACACTCGGATTGACTGATTTGTCACTGTTCCTTTATTTGTGTGTTATTTTACAACTCTGTTCAAAATTGATACAAGAAATACAAGTAGTAAATTCACTATTTATTTTTCACCCTCAGAAACACACAAGGAAATACTATCTGTCAGCCCACAGACTGGCTTAATGTATCCAAGATTATCTCATTCATGATTCATTTAGAGTTATAACTTTCCAAGTTAATGAAGATGAAGTCACTGTTGAAGAACTTTGGTTGTGGCAAAAGGAAAGTCTGTTCAGGTGCCCCAGTCTTCAGTGTGGAAGTATATGAGAGCTTTGTTTCTATGCTATCTTTGACAAAAAGGTTGCCTAGTTACCTTTTCTAAAACTTGTAGGACATTTGTGTAATTGTAGGACTCCTCACTCTCTCAACCAATACATATACATCCCCATGTATAAGCAGCCCACCCATAATTTACTGAGTATGTCTGAAAATATATCTAGATTTATTTTCTACTTGCCTGTAAAAATGTAAAGAGATTCTCGATATTCAGCTCTCAAGCAGCATTTTAACAGTGTTTCAGATATTATTTCTTGAATTGAAACTTTATAAAATACTTATAACTTTTACCCAAGAAAATGGAAAACAGAAAGAATTTTCATTATGTGGAATGTGATCAAGCAGCACAGAAAACTGCTAGGAAAGCAAGTAAAATATTGTCACCTCTCGGACAGTCTTGGTTGGTACTGTATCATGTAAAACAGCTGCAAAAAGATTAACAAAGCACTTCTTTCTGTTTTCCCAAAGCAGTCTGTTTTGGGAACAAAAAATAAATTAAAAAAAAAAAAAAGCATTAATAATATTTGAGACAAAGGGGTAATGACCTTTCTTTACAGATGAATAAAACTGGATTGTGAAGGGGAGAATGTTGGTGCTGTGGTAGGTGGCCTTCCTTTAGATCATTTATTGAGCCTTTGGAGAATACAGTGAAGAAAATGAACAGAAAAGATTGAGAACAACCTGAGAAAGCCTGTAAAACAACCAGCCTCAGGTAACAGAGTTGAAAAGTCAGGTTTGGGCCTCATCACCGATTTTTGGTCTGGTAACTGGTAGCAGTTGCTATGGTAGCACATCTGCCCAGCACTCCCTCCTCTCTCACACACACCCTCCCTGAAAAGAGGAAGAGCATAAGATCAGATAGAATGTAATAAAGGAAAAGCACTCAAGAAGACAATGAAACATTTTGTAAGCTTCAGTCTACAATGTTTTATGTAAAATAACTACCGCTGGGTTTCTTTCACTTGTTAGTCCCTAAGGTAAAGGTCTAAATGCAGAGATTTGCAATTAAGAGAGAGTATATTAAAGTATAACTTCCACTTTGTATAGATGCTCTGTATTGTTGTATTGCTAAGGAAATGAAAGTGTATTGGCAAGCTTCTGAAAGAATACAAAAGCCTTGCTTAATTTTCTTGGAGACCTGTATATTGCCTCACGTAGTCCAACATTTTAAATACAACACTAACTTGATGGTTATGTTGTCAAGAGTATAAATGGAATTCTTAATCAGTCTTTTATGTAGTCTCTACATACGATTTCCTTGGTTTCTAATACAAGATTATACTCTTTATTCTTATATGAGATATTTATTTTTTCATTTAGAAAAGAGAGAAAAATCAAAGTAAATCTGTAGAGGCACTGAGACATACATGTTTTCTTTTGTCCCTCAGGAAAGTAATTTTTCCAACATGAATCTAAAATAAATTATTGGAATCTTAAGTTTAAGATTTTTCTCCTGCAATATCTCATTACCTTGTTCATGTCTTGTAATAAAGCTGCATCTCAATTCCATATTGCTCTAAATTGTTTACTCTTTTTGCCTAGATATTCACGTATAGAAAAAAAATCATTACCATTAACATATAAATTTTCCATCTGTTGGGGATTTTAAAAAATATTTTGTGTTATAGATCATGTGTTGGTCAATTGGAATGCTAGATGAATGACTGAATGGTAATTTTAGTCAGGACACATTCTTTTGAAAAAGCATAATAGGTGTCATCTCATGCACTCCATTAACATGCTTAGACTTAGACAAAAGTATCTTGCCCAAGCTTTTCCTCATGAAGGTCCAGATTTCTACTGTCATGTACCTAAGACGCTGCTTGTTGTGAGACCAACCCTGTAGAAGAGGTGTCCCACAGAGCCATCAGGCTCAGGAAGATTCTACCCTCCTGCTGCTGCCAAGACACTTAGTTTTCAATTGTTTTAAGGATATACCCAAAGGAATGCTTCATGGCAGATTCTAAGCAAAGAGTTTGCACCAGATTTGTAATTGGAAACAATCTACAAGGAAAATCCACTCCTTCTTTCCTTGGGGAATAAAGAGACGTTTCAAGGAAAGTAAAAGTAAATACCATACATGTAATTTTGGTAAGGTTTACCATCTGCCAGTGCAAATCTCTGAAGAACCACCCTATGTAACTGTGTAGCAACTAACAATTTCCAATGATAGGCTGCCCTAATGTCTGCCTGATATCTAGCTTTCCAAAAACCTTGTTGCTATAAAAATATAAGGCTCTTTTAGAATTTTCTAAGAGTAGAGGGAATTCCAACCAACTCTGTCTGGATAATAGGAAGCAATAAACAATTCTGTCTCTACAACAGAACAATATCAATGTTGATGTGTTTTTCTGCAAAAGATATCCTCAAAATAAGCTAATATTAGGATCTAATTTTAATATCCTTAATCTTGTTTTTCCATGTTCTGAAATGGAAAACTCAAAGCAAGGAATGTACTAACAAAATGAAGTTCAGATGTTTAAGCATTTTAAAATTTTCTATTTAAAAAAAAATCTTGATTATTTTGGAAACTACTGTTTTTTAAAAAGGAGATATTTCTCCAAATGTTTAACTATTAACTCAGAAGTAATAAAAATATAAGAGACTCAAAGGGCATCTTTGACTATTTGTAATACCCATGAACTTCTGATTTACTTTTTCCCAGAGACAGGAAAAAGGATGACGTTTGTGATAATGTAGACTGAAATACAGACCTAAAACCAATCACCATCTGAAGACGGTGGAGACTCACAGTGAGCAGCAGTATGTCAAATCAGAAATAGTTTAATTATTCTAATGTTGAAAACAAACAAAATGCTCTTTTGGGGGGAAGAAAAATTACTTGTGATTGCAGGGTAGGTAACCATACCTAAACACAGGCAACTGTGGTTTCACTGTTCACACATGAGGCACATGGCCCTCAGCACTCACAGATCTCTACGTCACACTGTGTCTTTGTTGATATTGTTTCTCAGGTATCTAGCTCTGAGAATATATTTAAGCATGGTGTTGTTTCAACTTCGTCTGCCCTGAGATTTTAAATTCTGCACTGCAGCTCTGCTAAGTGAATTTTCAATGGGCCCCTTTCAGTTCAGGGGACCGAAGATTCCATCAATATAACTCTTATATATGGACTAAGAACCTCAGCCTGAAAGCACCGGTTTGAAATCCACATATATTTTTTAATATGTTTTTCCTAATTATCTGTATGACACTGCTGAAAACAAGACAGAAAATATCCTTTTGCCATTTTATGAAATCTTTACAAGCTACAAGCACTGTGTGTGCTTTTGTTCCTGGCATCTCAGGAAAGATTCAGTACAGCTAAAAAAAAATGATGAGAACGGCAAATACAATGATCAGGAACATGGAAAGGTTCCCTTACCAGGAGAGACTAAAAGGAGTATTTGAATATCTTTCATCTGGAAAGAAGATTAAAGGGGTACCTAATCAATATTTGCAAAATTGGGAAAGTGGTGAATAAGGTTTATGCATGTTTTTGACATTCATGAAAATTTGCATTTACAGCAATTAGAGTAAAACAGAACAACTAGAAGATATTTAATTTCAAACAAATAATATACAGAAATTTTTCATGTATGGGCAGGGAAATGCTGGAAATTCCTGACACAGCAGTCACAGCAGCAGACAATATCAGCAATATAGAAATGACAAAAATCATGGACCATAGTTCCATAAATAGATAATAAAATAAGTAGAAGTGGATAGTCCTTGCAATGTCCCCAGTCATTTGTTCAAAGATGATGTGGAGCTTGAGGGTCAGCAGAGTGCAGAAAGGAACCAAGCTTGCGTGTTCTTCCTAAAGACCCTCTGTTACTACCACTGTCAGAGTCAGAGCTGCAGGGTGTCATTACCTCATTCCTTGCATTCTTGTAACCTACTCTGCAGAAACCTTCACTGAAATCAATTATCATAGTCCTGAGTAATAGAAGAAAAAACATGAGAAAGAAAACAAAATCTCTGATCCAAACTAGTGGAATAGAAGAGCAAAGGATGGAGTTATGATCAAGGATTAAACATTAGGTCAATGGCAAAGCTGATAAAATAAGGGTTTTTTCTCTTGGGACCATTGCTCCACTGACAACTTCCTCCTGCCTGTGAGGACATACAATTCTCATTGCCACAAATTGCCACAGAATAGCTTTAGGAACCCTCGGGTAGAGAATAGAATAATCACAGAAGGGTATTTTATCTTTTGGGTGATTTGGATGTTTTTCAATTTCCTTATTTCCATAGAACCCTATCAAGCTCTTTCTCTTCTTTTTTCACCTCAATGTTTTTGTCAGGAAACATTTTGGTGCAATTTTGTTCAGCCCTAAAAAGCAAGGAAAAACTGTTTCCTCCCAAATTTCTTTTTAACAATTGTCATTGAAATCAAAATGTAAGTTTCAATTTTTATATTGTTTGCTTCTGGATAGAAGCAATATCAAAAGATAAAATGAGAGGAGGAAGGAAAACTGCAAGTGTACACAAAGATGTATCTGTTTAGTGCTGCAGACAGGAAGTAGAGACATAGGAAAACAAAGAGCATGAGGAAGAAATAACTGAGACATTACAGATATGGATGATGGCTGAAAGTGGATAATTCTGACTTTATTAAATGGAATATTTCTCTACCTCACATACAAAGCTTAGAAATAGGAAGAAGGAATTACTAGAAACATAGAAAGTAAACCCATGGAGAGGCACAAGTAGATGAGAAAAAAGAAAACAGGTAAGAAAGGACATGACTGAACAGAATCATGCCCAATGCACAAAGCTTCAGAGAACAGAAGCAAACTTCTTTTTAATATATGAGAAAATTAATGAACTGCAATAGAAACAAGTAAAGACAGATTTAAATTTCGTCAAAGAAACCCTTGTTTTCATAAAATACATAATGAAATCCATATCATAATTTTATGGGTTCTTTATTGCAAGCGTAGTTTTAAATTGTACTTCAATCTTTATTCCCCTTCAGAAAACAAAAACAAAATATAGGGGGGAAAAAACCCCAAACAAACAAGCAGAAAAATTAAAATTAAAAAATCAGTTCCAAAAAATATGAGTTAAAGTAATCTAAACCACAGGCAAGTTTTCAGACATATTTATAGAGTTATCAAGAAAAAAAAACCAACAAAAAAACAAACCACAAAATTTTAGAGATCCACTATAAAAAGGTTACAGAAAAGACTTAAGTTTCATGCATAATGGACTGTTGTTCATCTATCACAGTTCCTTGGTGAGAAGGCTACTTCCCACTTGTGCACCTTAAGTATTCTTGCAGATTCCTCTGGAGGATTTATGACTGCCAGTGTTGGGAGACTTGCCAGAATTGACAACCTTTATGATCATGTACCACCGTTTCTGTTATTCAAGACAGACAGCATGGCTTCACCAAGGGTAAGTCTTGTCTGATCAACCTTGTGGCTTTCTACAATAGAGTGACTACCTCAGTGGACAAGGGAGGAGCTAGTGATGTTACCTATCTGGACTTCTGTAATGCCTTTGACACAGTTCACTACAACATCCTTCTCTCTAAATTGGAGAGATATGGATTTGACAGGTGGACTGTTGGGTTGATGAGGAATTGGTTGGATAGTCATATCCAGAGGGTAGTGGTCAATGGCTCAATGTCTGGAGATCAGAGACAAGTGGTATCCTTCAGGGGTTCATACTAGGAACAGTATTGTTTAGTATCTTCATCAATGACATATACCGTGAGATGGATTACCTGCTTAGGAAATTTGCAGGAGACGTAAAGCCATGTGGTACAGTGACACACCTGAGGGACAGGACGTCATCCAGAAGGACTTGTACAAGCTTGAGAAGTGAGCCCATGTGAACCTCATAAGGTTCAACAAGGCCAAGTGCAAAGTCCTGCACACAGACTGGGGCAACCACAAGTATCAATAGAAACTGAGGGATGAAGGGGTTGAGAGTAGCTCTGTGTAGGAGGATTTGGGAGTACCGGTAGATGAAAAGTTAGATATGATTCAGCAATGTACTCTCACAGCCCAGAAAGCCAATTGCATTGTGGGCTGCATCAAAAGAAGCTTGGCCAGCAGATCCAAAGGAGGTGATTCTGCCCCTCTACTCCACTCTAGTGAGACCCTACCTGGAGTCCTGCATCTAGTTCTGGAGTCCTCAATGTGTTGGTGCAGGTCTAGAGGAGGGCCATGAAGATGATCAAAGGGCTGTAACACCTCTCCTATTAAGACAGGGTGAAAGAGTTGTGAGTTGTTCAGCTTGAAGAAGAGAAGGGTCTGTGGAGACCTTATTGTGTTCTTTCAGTACTTAAAAAGGGCTTACAAGAAAGATGGGAACAATCTTTTTATCTGAGCCTGTTGTGACAGGACAAAAGGTGATAGTTTTAAAGTAAAAGATGGGAGATTCAGACTAGAGAGAAGGAAGAATTTTTTTTTTACAGTGAGGGTGGTGAGACACTGGCCCAGAATGCTCAGAGATGTGGTAGATGCCCCATCCCTGGCAGCATTCAAATTAAGGTTGGATGGGGCTCTGAGCAAGCTGATCTAGTTGAGGATGTCCCTGCCCACTGCAGGAGGTTTGGACTAGATAACCTTTAGCTGTTGCTTTGTTTTGAACAAATATATTGCAAAGTCAGCATAACTTGTCATATATTTTTAGAGAAAGAAAAGGATCACCAGATATTCAGGTACAGTTCTGATTTGGAAAGGCCTGAGGCCAAGAGAAATATATTTCACCTTGTTTTATTCCAGACTATTGAATGTAGATGGATATTTTATTAAAAAAAAAATTAAAAAAAAGCATGAATTGACCAGCCATTCCATTAAAATAAAACAAAAAATCTAAGAAAATCAATGCAAATGAAGGCAAAACAAACAAACAAAAATATCCCTGGAATCTTTCATCTGATGTGATAACAAAATGACATACTACTTTAAATGTATCTCCTGTAGTTCTCCAAGTCTCCAGTACATAATATGTCTTTCTCCATGCAGTATGAGCCATCCACTGCTCTGAATGGAAGACTCAAGCTTGTAAAGTCATTAGTTTGACTCAAAGCAATCTATTAAAGACAATGAAATTATGTTTACATTACGAACGCCAATCACACCAATTGAAGTCCTGAAAACTCACTGAAAATCTTTATTAAATGATTATGTCATTATATGATGATAAATGACATAATGATCACAAATGACAAAAAAATTAAGTGATTAATAAATGTCCATCTTAAACTGCAGAGAAAAAAAATGTACATATTTATATTATACAGACGAGAACATGCTTGAGCCTCAATAGAGGAAGGAAGGAAGGAAGGAAGGAAGGAAGGAAGGAAGGAAGGAAGG
>JANVCC010000047.1:817398-1030696 GCA_025345505.1 Todiramphus chloris collaris
GGAAGGAAGGAAGGAAGGAAGGAAGGAAGGAAGGAAGGAAGGAAGGAGTTCTTTTGAAAATTTATAATTCTACAACAAAGTAAGGAATCAGGTGTTTTAAAACAGGAATTTTAAATAATATCGCTTGTTAACTGTAATGATAGTTTCTTTATTTATAAAAAATGTAATCTCTACACATCCCCAAAAAAAGCCAAAACCGGCTTGCAATGGTAGAGACATTTTGCAAGTTTAATATAGATATTGGATAAAGAGGGTTTTTTTAACAGAAAGTATTTACATCCCAACTGCATTGTTCTTTAAATAATAAAATATGTATCTCAGGCAATAACTAACTGCTAATGACTCAGGCTAATTTTAGATACTAGCCAAAGAAAGTTCTATATCACACACTTGTATATGTAGGTAAACACAGTCCAAAGCAAAACAGTAATGTGGTATTTTTAAACTCAGGAAGATAAATTATATTTTCATGAATCTATGTCTTAATTTTTAAAAATTTCATTAATTTACATATTATCAGACAAAAAGAGTATGAGTAGGGGGGAGAATTTCCTACATTTCAGAAAGATGTAATTAAAAATGTATTAGTTATCAAGAAACAGTTGGCTTGTAATGTATCCTTTTAATCTGCCTATTAGCTTCACATGTTTTATTAATAATTTTTCCAAATGTACTAAATACAGCTGAAGAGCAGCTGTAATGTAAGTCATGATTGTTATTTTTAAGATGGCCAAATTCTCAGATTTTCTTTGAAGTTTGTACTACCTTTTCTAATTATTATTGTCACACAAAATGCTGTTCCCCGTCACCAGGGTGACTGTTAGGTAGCTATAAAGGAATAACTGTTGCAATGGAATAACTTTGTAAATTTAAATGCAGACTATGTATTCTTTAATATGTGTTTGGCTTGGTTCTGTTTAGTTGCTTTTACCTCTGTTTTCTAGTACTTCTTGCTCCACTGTAGAACTTCATAAAAAATAGTTCATACACCTATGTCCTTACAGAAAACCTTTTCTCTCTCTGATTAGAGATATACGAAATGCAACCTACTTTATTTTTCTCCCTTAGAACCAGTTTTACTAAGTAATTTACAACTGGCCTACTTCATATGGAGATTTCACATTCTTAACAAAATTACACAGGAAATGTCAGGATATTTTAACAAAACTCAATGCATGAATATTTACTGTAAAACAGAAAGGAGGATGTTAACATATATGTTAATATTTGCATAAAGGGTTGATCGGCCTAGGAAAACATGGTAGCTTATTTTTGAAGTAGTCAAAGGACAAACCTTTAAATGTTAGCAGTTCCAGATTTTTACCAATTAACATATAAACAAAGCATTCTGAATTACCAAGCCAAGAAAACTTATTATTATTAAATATAGAATGTTGTAAATAAAGTATTTGAAAGCATTAACCACAGCTGTGACACTTACAGTTATTACAGGTTCAAGTGGAAAGAGAATCACCTTCATTAACTTCAGCAGAACTCTGACTGGGAACCTAACCCATGTTTTTAGACAGCTTTTGAACAACCCATAAAAATGTGCCCCATAGGCATCTAGAACTATTGCTTTTATATGCATGAAGTGATGAAGTCAACTTCAGCTTTTCTAATGTTCTAAAGTGGGCTAATGGTCTTCTATAATAAAGTCCCTTAAATCAATGATACCAGGAACATATAGAACTACAGTTCAAAATTATTTGGATATTTTAATTTTGTGCATGGCTTACCCATGCATGCAATTGTAACCTAAGCTCAGCACAGGTTGAGAATATATTTTTTAGGATTTAGAATTTAAACACTTTTTTTTTTAAGCAATACCAGGGAACTGAAATTCTGCTTTCTTTAAAAGTCATCATCAGGAATATATGGCCCAAACTGACACCTTGGTACATTGTTATTTCTTTTATTATCAGTAGTGTTCTCATTACATTTTTTCATATCATTTCTTTTAATCACCTCATGGAAGATCTCAGGAGTACATGGCTCTGTCATTAAATGATCTACAATTTCAGCACCTGATATTGTTTTGCACAATTAGAGAGACAAAAATACTTTGCAACTCTTAATTAAGCTTTGTGTTATATCCATAAAATGGTACTATTCTTAATTTATCAATAGAGAACTCAAGGTACCGAGAAGTTAAATAGCATCCTATGAAAGTGAGTCAAGGACAGTAGTCTTGTAGTGTTGTCCACCTCTGGTGGTTTGGCAACACGTACCACCATCCCCACAGATTGTTCACCCAATTTGTGCTGCATGCTTCTTGTCCACTTCTGCAAAAGGATCCCGGTGAGTGTCATCACTTTTTAATACATTTCTAACATTACCTTTTACTAATTAATTTGAGAGAATGAGGTCAGGGAGTGAGGACATTGGCAGGAGACAATCCTCCAAGGAGAGGACAACAAGAAGTAGCTGTAGGGACAGAGGACAATAACTTAACTCAGAACCAGTCAGGAAACAAGTATGCCCACACTGAGTCCAAGAAACTTTGCCTCCTCCTACTGGAGTCTGCTACTTGTGAGAATTATGCATGGCTAAATGTCGGATTGTTACCACTACCATAACTTTCCAGGTAGTGACTGCAAAGGAGGGGGCAAAGTGTGTGTGGGTATATATATGTACATAATTGTTATCTTAATTAAAAAAAAAAAAAAAAAAAAAGACAAAAAACCTACCCAAACCTAAATTCTACTTTCACTATCCTGTTTTAAAAACAAACAAACAAAAAAACAAACAAGAAAAGCTTAAAGTTCATAGTGTAAGGAGCTACAATTGATAGTAAATTCTGTATTTTGGTTTGTTTACTTCTGAGATGCTTAATAGTATTCTTTACAACATTGCTTAGGTAAAAACATCTAGTCGTCTGATCAACTAAGTGAAATACTTTTCCACTAACTGATTCTTGAGTAAGTTTTGAAAAAGCAAACTCATTTTGACAGCTGTGAAAACTGCAGTCATGTAAGTCTGCATAATTCAATGCCCATACATTTGCAAAAACTCCCAGTGAAAGGCAATCTAGGAGCTCTGTTTCTGAAGTAAATGAATGCTCTATAGAATACAGAGAAAGCACCTAAATTTGTTACATGTGTTGGAAAGACAAATAAATACTACACTATTTGGAAAACAGTAATTATAGATATAGTATGGCTTTTCTATTTTGTGGTCTTTTCTGAGATAACAGAAGCTGCCTAGCCCACAGTAAATCCTGTGAATATTCCATCCATGGAGATGGAACTAGTTCTTCTAGTTTGAGCAGCGACTTCCAGACAACAACCTGGAGCTTCTTCCAACCTAAATTGTTCTATAAATACTCAATTTATGACAAGATTATAAAAAAGTTAAATACATCTAAACAAAAACACACATACTTTTCTTCATTTCCCTTTTGCATTGTTTTTTTTTGCAATCGAGATGAGTATATTGACTACTAAGGTCAGGAACTTCCTCTGGAGTTTAAGCAGCCTTCACTGAGTAATAGAGCTGATCTGTAGAGATTATTTCTGTTCTGTCAAGTACCAGACTACTCAATGTTTTTATATCACCTGTGACAGATTTTTTTTCTCTGACATTTCAGGATCCTCAAGTATCTGTAGAATGCTATGGGAGTTGTATTTTTATATTTGGAAATCACATTTTGTGTAAGTGATAAATTTTAAGCTCCATGTATTAGAATGTAGAGTACTTTCCATGAATTCATGAGCAGTATGTTTAATAATATACTTAATGATAGCTTAGTGTGGCAAAACATGAATTTGAATATCAAACAATGAAGCAATAGATGTCTTTTTTCTGCCAGGAGCCATCGTTTGAACAAAACTGTCAGACCATCTTATTGTATGTCATATGTCAGAGTCCTTGCTTGCCACATTCACTATAACAGTGAAAACAGAATCCTTCATGAAATAAAAATCTGGGTTGCTATACAGCCCTTCAGATAATCTGATACTGTAGCATTAAATGGACTATATGGTGTGATTTTTTATTTTCTGAAATTTTACAATAGGTATTACATACTCTATTAGGGAATTCCTAGAGATTTTTTTTTCTTGTCCTGTTTCCAGTGTCCTGGTAAATCCTAAACACTGAAGTACCTCTTAACTGCCAAAGATCTTCACAGTGCATTGTGGTTGTATAATATATTCTTCCCCTTCCTCAAAGAAAAGCCTAAAGATAAGGTAAGCACTGAAGAAAAACTATTAGTAGTACAACACAGACAACTAAACTGTGAAAAAATTTTTTTAGTAAAGGAAAGAAAGCAAATAATTGACCTGATGTTAGCAGGCTCCAGTCATGTGAATACATAATTTAAAAGAAGGACTGAAATTATTAATTAGCTTTGTATAGGATGTAGGAACAAATTTTGTTTTGTAATAACCAGAAAATTTCTGACTAATTTTTAATTCTGGAAGAAAAGGGTCATTTATCGAAATGAAATACATTTGTTGATTTTCACTTTTCCTAGAAATTTGGCTCAGTGAATTTCAGTATGTACATTTAAATGTGAAAATTGCAATGTTGTGTATCAAAATTATGAAAACCAAAAAGTTGATCTGGGATATAATTTTATTTAATTCTTTCATTTCTATTGCTATCAATGTGACATTTCACCCAGCAATCTATTGTCTTTCTTCTATCATAAAGAAAAAAACCCCAAAAACTCTGTCTGTTGTAATGAGGCCTATCAAAAACATTCAAAAAGTAGTTTAAACCCGACTGAGTTAAAGAGACCTGACAGCTCATAAAATATATCCCCAGTTCATGAAGTTTATGGCTAGTTTTAATTTAAACCAATATATCTTTGTCACTTTGATGGTTCCCTCTAAAGTTCCTTAACATCTTCTCAAGCATAACAGCTTCTAAATAATTTTGCATGGTTCAGCACATTCTGCTACTTCATAGCAGTAGAGGTCCAAAGCCCTGCCACTTTCTCAGGGTGAGCACCACAGCATACAGAATAAGTCCCTTGGCAAACCCAATATCAGCTTGTGAAGAAGAAACATTTCTCACCATCAACAGTCTCCCCTGTTAATTGAAGTGCCTGTTTTGACATATTTTATCAGAGATTTAATGTGCCAGAGAATCTTTCCCTACATCTGATATATCCCTTTCCCTTGCTGGTTTTGTAAGTCTGCTATGGGGAAAAAAGTAATCAAGAATGTCTGGAGAGACTGAACTGACCTAATGAACATATGTCTGAGTTAATGAACATTTCCATGGACTCTGTCAGTGAACTTCCTAAGGCAATTGTAGGCACTGAGTAGCTGTCATTTTCTGAGCTGCAAACTTGTTCAGCTAGCTTGCCTCACCAGTAAGTCACTTCAGTCAGTATTGCTATTAATAACTACATTTAAAGGAGCTCTAATTTTGCTGGGGGTTCAACCTTTTGTTAGGGGCAGAATGCTGCACTGATTGATTTACTTAGATCCATAACTGCATGCTGCTGAGTGAGAGTTGAGTGGTCTGATTTCTTTCATATTTCATTTATTTCCTTAAAAATCCTGAAGTCGTGCAGCTGAAAGGAGAGAAGTTGAAAGAATATATGTATCTTGGGGTGGTACGTTAGGAACAGGTTTCCCTGTATTGACGCACTGTCTGCCTCCTTTCTTTCTTCACTGAATCAGCTCTTACTCCTATTCTAGCTCTGGCTATGCAGCCTCATGAAATATCTACCCACTTACTCCCTTGAATAACATCACAAGGTTTTATTTTTGTGTTTGACTATGGTGGGAGGGTGCAAGAGTCCACCAAGATGTTTGCAGACATCTATGCTGGTAGTATTAGGGGTACTTTTGCAACATGATGTGCCAGCTTTGCTATCCTTTTATATAAGCAAAGAGCTACCTCACTAAGGTAGTCATAGTGGTATATGATTTTTTAATTAAACTGTAAGTTATTTTTATTAAGCTCTATGACTTTCTCATGGCAGCAGACTTCACTCATTCTTTGGGATTGTATGAATACAGCCAGACTGAAACTACACACACAGAGTATTCACAAATCCCCAGAGTGAAGAGTCAACTCCACCAACCTCTCCTTCCTTGATCAGATGATGACATACTCCTTCATGATGGTGGGATTTTTTGTTTTTTGCGTTTTTTCTCTGTTAACTGAACTACAAAAGATGAGCTACAACTTTTCCATCAGAAAAAAAAAATCATTTTAACAGCCAAATAATTGACTGAGTGGTAAAAAAGACAATTGTAATTCAGTGATGATGATGTACTTAAGGGGAAAAACTTCTAATTTTACATAAAACATGAATTACTATAACCTACCTGTTCCTATCCAGTTATAGGTTTATAACTGTGATTATTTCTGTAAAAATGATGGCTTAGTGCTCCATAGCAACCCAAGAAGCAAATAGTGTTATGAATTTCTAGGAAAGGAAGTGAGAACAAATCTGAAGACATCTTTACTTCTTTGTACAAATTAACAGCACAGCCAGTCCTTCAACACTCTGTGCAACTCTGGTCTCAACAGGACTGTCTATAGAGGGATGTTGTTTCTCCCTCAAAAGAGATATAGAGCAGCTGTGAAAAGCTCAGAAATAAACAACATCAAGAGTTTCCACAGAAGAAACAACTAAAGTGAAGATTCTTCTTTACAGAAGACAAGTGTTGATAGGGTTATGATATAGATCTATAAAACTGTAGGCATAGAGAAGGTAAATAAGTAATGATTGTTCATCATCTTCCCTGTCACATGAATTAGAGGCATCCTTTTAAACAAGTAGATGTCATAGTTCTTACAGGTTCAAAAAGTAACAGGACAAATACATGGAATAAAAATCCACCCAAGCCTAAAAAAGTACAACATACTCTATCTAGGTCTAGAAGTTTAGAAGCTGCATATTTGCTGTCAGATATCCTGGTGAACTGCAGACCTGATTTATCCCTGTACCTGGGCATGTGTTCCTGTCTACTGTCAGATTACTAGGTTACACATACATTTGGTCTAACCTTATGTAGGATATCTTCAATGAAAATGAAAAATGAAAAGGATGTTTTGTTTGGTTTTTTTTTTTTCCTGGAAAATATCTGGTCCAATTTATGAGTTTTTACTTCTGTTTTCTCTTTCTTCCATTTAAGGAGATCTCACCGAATGGATTGCAAAGAATAATATAAATAACATGAACAACATATTTTATATATAACCATTTCTCAAATAAACCTAAAATAGACACATTTTTCTTGTAAATATTCCTTCTGTCCCATATAGGTCTCCTACTTGAATCTTTGAGAGAATATTTCCCAGCAAGCCACAGTTTCATTGTTCAGCCCTTCAGTCACCTTGGGGGGCCAGAAGGGTTGTTACTCTGCAGTGTTATCCTTGTGACTCTAGGAGAGAAGTGCTGATCATTCTTGATCCTTCTGGATACTCTCTCCTGCATAGGACAGCCCCATACCCAAGAGCACCCCCACGTAGAGCAGCTGCAGTTTCAGGCTATCTGTTTGCATAAAGGATTTTATGTAATCCCTACCTTCTCCTCATAAACCCTTACAGGATGCTCAGTAAGCACTCCTCTTCACGTATTTGGAATGTGACATCAGAAACTAGACAGAATGCTCACTCTTTTTATTTATTGGCTTGGTCCAGTTGATATACCAACACAGAGCCACCAGAGAGGAAAGTGATCTATTGCTAGTCAAAGATACCAGGTGAGCACGGCTGAATATCATAGAATCATAGAATTGTCTAGGTTGGAAAAGACTTTCAAGACCATCAAGTCTAACCAAGAGGCCTACTCTACATGTCCACTGCTAAACCATTTCCCTAAGCACCATATCTACGTGGCTCTTAAACATAGATAGGGATGGTGACTCAACCATTTCTCTGGGCAACCTGTTTCAATGCTTGACAACCCTTTTGGTGAAAAAATTCTGACTCATTTTCAACCTAAACCTCCCCTGATACAACTTGAGGTCATTTCCTCTTGTCTTATCCCTTGTTACTTGTGAGAAGAGACCAGCACCCACCTCTCTACAACCTCTTTTCAGGTAGTTGTAGAGAGGTGTAGTTGTAGAGAGTACTCATGTGGAACTGCCCATAAGTAACCTATATTTACTATTTCTAAAGAAGAAGACAGAAATTGGTGTTCTGTACCCATGTCAGACCAAACTCCCTGGGTGACTCAAGAGGACAATAATGATATTTTTATATAAGTTGACTACAAGAACTTCAGTTAGTTTTTAGTAAAGAAGACACGAAGGAAACAAGCCTTCATTTGCTTTCCCTTGTTTTTATGCTATAGAAATTATTCCTGAACACCAATTAGTACAGGCAAAATTACTCACAGGATTTTGGATTAAGCAAAAAGAAAGGTCACACCTACAGAGAATTTATTGTAATGTGCATTTAGCTCAGTATGTTGTCTTTGCACAGACAACCAGAAAGCTTATGAGCTTTCAGGTAGTAGGTAGGAAAAAAAACAAAAAAGAAATTTATCGTTATGTTTATGCTGACTCTAGTTCTTGCTATTGCTCTGTCTCTTTAGAGGTCTGGAAATGTGATTTATTTTCTGTCTGGTGTCAATACTGATAATAGCAGGCACACATCTCCTTCACAAAAGCCACTCTTTAACTGGCACTAATCACTCTCTTCATTGGCAAAGTCAACAAAGGCCAAGGATTGAATGGAAATGAAGCCCCAGCCTCTGTCTGGTCACTCCTGGTCAAGGCTGAGGTGTATGGAAGGATTTTTATCTCAGCTGCATGGTACTTCTGTGAATAAACTGAGACTTTCAATCTTCCAGAATGTCTATCTAAAAACTTTTATGGGCACTATATCCTTTTAAAAATAAAAGGAAGAAAGAAAGAAAAGAGAGAGGAAAAGAAAAAAAAATATTCATTGACTGTGCTTCTAGTAGCAGTAAAACGGTTCCACCTCTGTCATGATCTATTTGCTTTTAGCAATATACAGTACAGTAGTGGAAATGTAAGCAATGAAATATTGTAAACTGTTGCAATTTCAGCTTTGCACCTTCAACAACAATGTAATTATCTCCCAGTGTATCTGCTGCTGAAGCTCAGTATGTATACTTCTCATTAAAGAAACATGGTTTCACTCACATTTGAAACTGCTAGAGAAATAAGCAGAAATACAAAAAAGTATGTACACACATTTGGAACAAGGTATTATTTCTCTCCTGCACTCTTTATGGTTGATCATTGCAATAATTATATTGCTTAGTTTTATTACATCATTCATTTTAATGCATATAGGAGCTCAATAAAGTATTACCACAAGAGGAAAAAATGTAGGAATTTGTATGCTATGTATGGATGGCATGCTAATGTAAGAAATACCCTGCTAATTATATTACCAAACTAATTATATTATGAAACCTATGTTATCATGATAAGTCACAAGGAGTTCAGATACAACACCATTTTGAAGATTATGTTCTATTTGACACCATCTTTTGTAGGACTTATGGGAGATACTCTTACCATCAGTTGAAGTACTTCACATGTAATTAAAAATAAGTTTATATTTGAGACTGTTCAGTATGCTTCAGTTGATGTCACTGAAGCCTCATTTATGTTTTGATTTTCCAGGCAGATAACATGATAATTCATACCAATTTTTATACTAAATATATCTTAGCTGTCACATTGTATAGGTAATTCTGTGATGCCTGTCATTACCTGGAAGTTTTCATCTGGCAGAAGACATAAAATAACTATTTTCCTTTTTCAATTGCCCATTTCATGACCCATGAACAAGGCACTCTTTGACTTTATTATTTATCATCAATGTTATTGCCATTCTGTTTAGAATTCAGGTCAAATTGAACACAGAAACATAAATTAATTCAAAATTTTAGCCAGCATCAAAGTAGACTGCTATGCAGGTAACAAGAATATACAAAATTAGAGCAGTTATTGGACATACACAAAATCTTCTTCTCTAAGGTTTAAAATGTCTTTTAAATAATAATAATTAGAAGAAGAATCTGTTACCTTTTTTCCTCAAATAAGTGCTAGCAGACTAACCAAGCCTCAAATCTAACTCAGTGTGGCTACTGTAGTTTAAGTATTTGGTATTCTCTTGTCTTTAAAAAAATACAATTTGCATATACACTACACTTGCTGTAAAAAAGCTTATTTAAATTATTGGTTTAAAACCAAGATGATTCATTCTTCAGTTGTTGTTTTCATTATGATTATCTTTGTTGAAGAAAATGAAAGAATCCTTTTTAGAGTCTTGACTAGAGTATTTTTGGTTGCATTTTTTTTCCACTGTGTATCACCAAGGTTTGGGAATACAGTCTTCTTCCTAACTGACCTCCACTACAACCTGTGTCTTCACTTCACGACCTCTCCTATCATACCAGCCCTTTCTCTGTTAGTACTGCTATGCTAGTGCTAAAAATGGACATTAAGTTGAAAGAGACCTTTTGAGATCTAGTCCAACCCCTGCTCAAGCAGAGTCTCCTAGAGCAGATTGTCAAGGCTGATGTTCAGTCAGGCTTTTAATATCTCCAGGGATGGAGACTCCACAACCTCTCTGCATAACATACCAGTGTTTTACCATCTGCCACACAATAAAATAGTGGTTTTTTGATTTTAGATGGGTTTTCCCGTGTTTTAATTTCTTCCCATTGCCTCTCATCCTACTACCAGACACTACTGATAAAAGCCTGGCTCTGTGTTTTTCTTACCCTCCTGTAAGAGATTTATAAATAAATGAGGTCCCCCTGAGACTCCTCTGCTCAAGGTCAAACCATCCCAATTCTCCCAGCTTCTTCTCATATTAAAGATGCTCCAGTACCTTAATCATCTTTGTGGCCCTGCTCTGGAATCATTGCAGTAAATCCATATCTTTCTTGTACAGGAGAAAACTGATCTGGACCCAGAACTCCAGATATGGCTGCACCAGTGCTGAGCAGAGAGGAGGGATCACTTCACTTGACCTGCTGGCAATGGTCTTCCTAATGTGTCTCAGGATACGGCTGGCCTTTTTTGGACATGAGGCACATTACTGGCTTGTAGTCACTGTGTCCACCAGGATCCACAGGTCCTTCTCAGAAAAGCTATTTTCTAGCCAATCAGCCCCCAGCATGTACTAATGCATGAAGTTATTTCTCCACAGGGAAGGACTTTTCATTTCTTTTTATTAAACTGTGTGAGAATTGTCTCAGCCCATTTCTCCGGCCTGTCCAAATTACTCTGGGTGGCAGCACAATCTTTTGTTGCATCAGTCACTTCTCCTTGTTTCGTATCGTCCACAAACCTGATGAGGATGCACTCTGTCCAGTGTCCAGGTCAGTAATGAACACAGTATTATTTACAATAATGGATCCCCAGCGTATACTGATCATGACTGGCTTCCAACTGGACCATGTAGCACTTATAACAACGCTCTGGGCCTGATTGTTCAAACAGTTTTTAATCCACTTCACTGTCCACTTATCTAACCTGTACTTTGTCAGATTATCTAAAGGGATTTTAGGAGAGACGCTCTCAAATGCTTTTCTGGAGTAGAGGTACAAAATCTCACCATTCATCCAGTAAGCTACTTACCACATTGTAGAAGGTTTTCAGCTTAGTCAGACATAAATAATTTCCCTTTGATAATGCCATGTTGACTATTACCAGTAAGATAGAAATGCTTTCCAGGAGGATTTGCTCCATCACCTTCCTGGAGTGGTGGTGTGAGGTAAGGCTGTACTTTGGTTCCACAGATCTTCTTCATTCAGAACTGACTGAATGACAGAGCTCAGTGGGCTGTGATCAGCAGCACAGAGTCTAGTTGGAGGTCTGTAGCTAGCAGTGTTCCTTGGGGCTCAGTACTGGGTCCAGTCTTGTTCAACATGTTTATCAGTGACCTGAGATGGGATACCCTCAACAAATTTGCTGATGATACAAAACAGCAAAGAATCATCTGGGCCATTCTGTCACAAGAATATTGGCAGCATAGCAATAGGTTCCACTAGTTAAAAAGTCAGTTAAGTCATTACCAGTAAGAATCTGGGACAGTTTAGATATATACATAATGAAATATTGGTGCTGTATTGAATAACATACTGATAATCCTCTTGAGGTTTGGGTTTTTTCATGATTTAATAAAAGATTTCAGAATATCACTGAGTATTTTTGAACAAGACATGAGGAGTGGCTAAAGAAGCTATAAAAGCACCATTTTTGTTTGTTTGTTTATTCTTTTACTTTTAAAAAAGAAAAACTTGTCAAGAAATATTTTTCCTTTTGATTGACAGTCTTTCTGGAAATTGTTAAAATATCGCCAGTAAGTTAGTGTATTCAAGTAATTCTGTTCTTGTTGAGCACTTTGCTTCTTGAGTTAGTAAAAAAGATAAAAGAAACTAGTTACAATTGGCAGTTGGCCTCCATGAGCTCTCATCTATTCCTCTGATGTACTACAAATATTTTTCTTCCTCTATGTCCTGGTTTGAGTGAAAACAGAACTATTTCTGTTCAGTAATTTTACTTTTCAGCTCGGTTCTTCTAATTAACTGCACTGTCTGAAGTCAGCAGCCTGTTCTCACAGACAGTGTCTGCTCCTAGCAGTGATAACACCTCATGTTTAGAGTTACTACCAAGGATTGGTGTGCAGACCAAGGCCACTGCTGGGTCTTGTGCACTACATTGGGGGGTGCAGAAAGTGAAAGGCTGCACCTTCAGGGGGGAGCGGACAGGACAGGTGACCCCAAACTGACCAACGAGGGATTCCATCCCATATACGCCATATTTGGTCTAGAGCTGAGGGACCCGAAGGGTGTCTGGGCTCTTCTCCCCTCTTGGACTGCTTTGCCAGCTTTTGCTTGGCTTGCCTCGGGTCCTCTTCTGGTTCCTTCCTCGGAGCATCCAAGGAGGACTCTGTCCGTTCTGCCTTCAATCCCGGTCTGTGTGTTCCTGAACCCAGTACCAGAATCCAGCTCCTGAACACAGCTCCCGTCTGCTGCGGGGCCCAGTCTGGGACTGCCCCAGTGCCTGCTCCACAGCATCAGTGGTGACGGTGATGGAATTACCATCAGGGGGGTTGGGTTCGATACTGGGTTTGTATATATTTGTATATATTCCATTTTTATAATTATTAATTTCATTTTCATTAAAGCTGTTGTAGTTTCCTTTTCTAATCGCTAAGTCTCTCTCCCTTATTCCCTTTCTCTTTCCCCTTCGGGGAAGGAGGGGGGTTAACAGAGAGTGTCTGTTACAGGTCTAAGGGGCTGCCCTGACCCTAAACCTTGACATTCTACTTCCTTTTAAAATACCTTCAAAATACACTATTCCACTGAAAATACTTTCAGTATTTTTAAGATGATAATTAAATCATTTTTTGCAAAAGTCAGCTCAAAAAAACAGTAATAGGGGAAACCAGCTTGATGAAATACAGCTTTTTTTTCCTCCCTGAACCTAATCTACTTCTTACTTATAATTCTTTTATTTAAAGTATATAGTAAGATATTTTTCTTCTGCCAGTTTCAATGTAATAGCAAAAGCTTTTTCTCAGTTCTGTCAGAATAATTATCCTAATACATATTCCTAACTACAAGTCGAAGTAAATTCTTTACACATATATAAGAGCCATTAAGTACATGCTCAAGCACACGATACCATGCTGTAATTTTCACTTGCAAACAGCTTGATTCTAAAAGCAATTATGTATATATGAAATAAGTGTATAAATACATTTGCAAGCAATTTGATTCTGAATACAGTTATATATTATTTAATTAGAGGAACTACTTGAATATAAAGTCAGGAAGAGAGTAAGTGGATAACCCTAAAAATATTAATTGTTCTTAATTCTGTGATACAAAATGCACCGATAATGGTGTACTAGAGTAAACATGTATTTTGTCCACTGGGTTCAGTGGATAAGACACAGGACACAGAGACAAACTGATAGAACTACACCTTTCACCTCTGCAGAACATTGCCTGGATTTTGTTATCTATTCTACAGCATTTCTGAGGCATTAAACTTTCTTGAGATGGCATTAAAATATAAAATCCAGTTCTGTAACTATGAATCTGACTTCACCCATATGTTGAATCCTCAACTACTTGTACTTTAGAGACATTTTTTTCTTTCAGTTTTAACTTAATCAGAAGATTAAACAACTCTTTACATTTACTAAAAAAAAAATACATCTAGATTCCTCCCTAATTTAGATCTTTCTGCTGCGTTACCTGAGTCTTCCAAAGGCATATACAATGAAATACATGGTAAAAGCAAGGCACAGTGAGGTGATTTAGGAATAGAATTTGGACTCATATCTGAGTTATTTTGGTTTTACGAGTTTCATTCTGCCTTGTATAGCTTTTGCACATACTTTTGTGGTAGCTGCACTTCATGAATTTGTCATATTCCAATTTCAATTACAGTGCTATCATGTTGGTATAATTTTCCAGATGCTACAGGAGTATTTCAGATTTACATTATTATTAGTTTAGTAAGAATTAGTGCCACAGCTATTCTGGAAGTGTATTCTAAAATATCTCATGCCTGTCAGCTAATTATTTCTTTGAAGGCTTATATTTTTAACATAATAGGCACTAAAGCATGTATTTATACAGATATATTTTATATATATGCTTTTTTAATTCTTAAGTTATAGAAATTTGTTCAGGCACTTGCAGATTATTGACTGCTGCTATTCCTCTTTTCTTCACTTTCCATAGAATTACAGAATGAATTTAAAAAATAAACAATTATCATGATAAAAGGGAACCTATGGCAGGCTTTTCATAAAAGTTATTTGCAGTGAGAGAGAATATAGTAGAAAATAATGTGATGACAAACAATTCTTTAGTCATAATAGGAGGACTCCATTACCTTCTAGATGTTATCTGTCATTACATCACTGATTAAAAACCTTTCTACAGCATGCATAATGTACTTAGCTACTTATTTGGGGATTTATTTCAGAAACACATTCTCAATAAAGACAGGCAAATATCACCAGGACTAGAAAAAGCAGGGACGGAGACTTCATGGTGCACACCACAGCTGAAGACCAGTTTGTAAAAGATGATGTCCCCTCATAGAAGACAAGATTATTGCTCTGAGGTAGTGTCTACATTTAGTCTGTGCCCAGTGCTAAACTATAGCAGTTGCTGTATCACCTGATGACCCTTTCCCAGCCAAGAAGGGGGAATGAGAAAAGGAGAGAAGACCCACAGGTTGAAATTAAAATGAGTATAATGAAACAGAAAAACTAATACCAATGCTGGCATAAAGTAAACAAAGTTATACTCAGCCTAGAAACTCTACAGAGGTCACGACAAATAGGCAAGCAGCCCTTAGGGGAAGAACAGTAAGCAAGCCTCTCCAGGTATTGAGAAGCAGCAGAAGCAGCCCAAGCAAGAGGAGTCCTTCTCCTCAGAAAGCATTCCCCTGTATAACAAGTGTCACATTTATGGGATGGGATATACCTGTAGCCTGCTCAGATCAGCTGCCCCATCTGACTCCAAACTGCTAATGCCCTGCAGACCATGGCTGACCTGTGATCCTGTCCCAGAAAATCAGGACAGGTAGCAATCCATGCAGAAGACTGGAAAAAAAAAAAAAAAAAAAAGGGAAAAGTCCTCTACAGCATAATTTTATAGGATTTTCAATGCATCAACATCACCTCTGAAAATCTGGGAAATAGCTCAGTTCTGTGCGAAACGCTCTGGAGTTTACAAATATAAAAAAAAAGTTATTAATATTCCTCAGGTTACCAGAGAGGTTCATCAAGCTGAGTATGTCCTTTTTTAAAATTACTTGGCCATCATTCCATGGGGTTATATTTTTCTCAAGTTACCTCAGGTTTCTTTTTTTCAGAAACCTGTGGTACAGCAGATATGGCAATTAATTAAAAGTTCAGTGGAAGTTGAAACCAGTTACTACAGGCTTAGGCGACAGTTAAATTTTAGCAGGATATAACCTGACCTTGCAACTGAGATCCCACTTTTCATCCAGGGGTCACTGGCCTAAATTTACTTCCAACAGACATCTTTTTCTCATGTCCCTTTTCTGCAAATTATTTGCTTTCACATAACTAACTGAGAACTATGACCTCTCTAAGTTCAGAACACTATAAAGTGTTTCCAAAATATGTATGCAAGCAGTTGTAGCCTTCTGTGCCTCCATTTTCCCAAGCATGTATAGTTTAGGAACAGCTCAATTTCCATCTTTTAATTTGTCCTGAAAGCTTTGAAATCATTCCTGGCAGCTTAACAACACTGGCAGACCAGTGTTTGGCATCATTGGTTTTCATTTCCAGTCCCTTGAAACAGATTGAAATGTAAATGCTACATGTCCAGTCATGTACTCTTTAAAGGTTATTTACATGAGCACTTTGAGGTAAGAAGATGTTTGTAATTATTACATATTCATGTGGACAAAGACATAATCAGGGACCTAAAAAATACAATCTACTTACCTATCTGAACCAAAACAGCTGACCATGGTGAATTTTTATTTTTATTTTCTTACTATGGTAGTCTGAGCAATATTCAGAAATATTAGTTTTCTTGAGAAAAAGAAATTAGTAAGAAGCAATTTCTTTTTGGTTCAAAACAGTGTCAGTTCAAAAACCCTTATCTTGTTCTTGATTCCACCTGCAAACAGGATGAAAAGCAATTCATGAAAGTACTTGCAGAAGATGACTGGCTTATCAAATTTCTTCACCAGGCAAAAAGTAACAAACTTTGCATCATCATCATAAAAAACAAACACACAAACAAAACAACAAACAAAAACCTAAAAATAAAAAATAGAAAAGGCAATAAGACTAATAAACACAGAAAGCTTTATGAAAATATATCTTATTTACACTGACAGGATGTTTTTATCTAGAAATGTTTTCAAACTGCTTAAAGGTTCTATTTCTTACTATCTATTGCATTATTCATCAAGTAATTGGAGCATATCTTCATTTTGTAAACATACAAAACAATGTAAATTTTTCTTTTCTTTCAACTTTATTTCACCTTTTCTTGTTGGAATACCTGGTGTTGAAGAGTTTTTGGCATGAGCTGACATTTTTTATAAATTTATCCATATCAAATTAACCTCAGGAAGTGAATTAAACAGATTAAATTGCAATATGGATGTATTCAAAATATTCTTGTATATGTCAGAAACATGCTCGAATTTCAGTTAAAGGGAAGGAAAATCTGTTTGACATTTAAGAGCCACACTAGACTCTAAAACTCCTCAGCACAACTATAATGACCATATAAACCTACAATACACACAGCTAAGAAAAAGTACTGGTACACTAGCATTTTTTTGTTTGTTTGTGTGCTATGAGAATGTAAATAATCAACTGAAGGATCTCATCAACAGCCACTGCTTCCTATAGATTAATGAAGTTTCATCTTCGGATCAGAATCATCAAAGCTCCAGAACAAAACATCATGTTTCCAGGAATGCTGTAATATATATGTTCAAAATCACAGCTTTCTTAAAGATTACATGCTGAGGAAAACACTTCAGTCATTGGGGTGTTTTTCAAAACCTTGATCAGAATCTCTAAGGGACGTGTAGTAATGGGGAGTACTTTCTTTAATGGGTTTAAAATTCAGCCTTAGGGGCTGACATTTGGAGACTTTTTTAATTCTTCCTACTCTGCCAGACTGTCCTTTGGGACTGATGTATATCACAGGGAGTGTTTTCTGAGCATGATACCCGGGCCTCTGATTTAGCTGGATGTTTTGATTTCTTTGTCCTCTGATATGTTCAGTCACAAGATGAATTCTCAAGGAATAGCCATTTGTCACAGCTGTTACTATACTGGAGGCAACAGTTCTAAGGATATCTTAGTGCTCCCACTAAACCCCACCTCTACAAGCAGTGCTGGCAGACATCGTATGTATAGCATGGTGGCATTGATGCTCCCTGGTTTCTCAGCCCCAAAATTCACATGTGATTAACCAGCCCCACAAAAAAGGGTCCTCATGTGTCAGCACCATCTCAGAACCTATGTTTGTCCTCCAGAGCATGGTGACCCCACTTCTGACTCCCCTGTCTATGATCACATGGATGAAATTGCGAAGCCATAGAGCTTGTATGATACAGAGCTTCTTCAAACACAAAATCAGAAGTGACAATTTTGTCATAGTCTTAGGGCACAAAATATGTTTCTTCCACAGAGACCTATGATCTGATTGTTTTCAATATGCAGTGTGTGGGAGTTTCATTCCATTCATCTGTCCAGAGCATCAGTGGAAAATTTTAATAGGCTCTCTCAGTCACTAAGACAACTCTGTTTCAACCCTTCATGGAAATGTTTTGGTGCCTACCTCTTAAAAGAGCTGTCATATTCTTTTGGGGTTTCCTCTGTGATTATTTTCCATAATTGTCTTTATTATTAAATTTAAAGTCAGTGGCCGTTTATTTTGAGGTGTTGATACATTTCGTGATTTCCCAGAAGTGATGCAAACAAAGGCATATCTTTCACATTTATCACTAAATCCATAAATTACAAAATATCTTTTACAATAACCTTTTAACTTTTCTGTACATTACAAAATGGAAATATCTTAAGACCTTCATGCATTTTCCTGATAATTTCCTGAAGTTTCTTTGCCTTGATTAGGCAGTCTTCATAAACCACCTGTCAATGAGAAGGTGATTGTTTCTTGCTTGCTTTCCAATGCAATACCAGCACCAAGTAATTATAGAAATCATCTGGTTTTAGTAGCTTAAGTAATTTCCACCTCTGATGTGGTTTGATAACTCATTGTCAGTTAGCAATTCTGCGACCCCTTATCAGTGCAGTAACTTCACTTGTAAGGATTATTTTGAGGTATTATGTTAGCTTTCAATACAGATTTCGAGTTTTAGCATATAACTTTGCATATTTCCTGTTCCTGGTACTTTCTCCAATTTGTCTAATGGATTCATTATTAGAATCTATACATAGACAGAATCACTTGCTGAAACAATTTCCATAAATACACTTTATTAACTAGTTTATCCAGATTTTCTTCAGCACTTAATACACTCTTCTACATTTGCAAGCTATGTAAGTCTTCTCTTGACTGTTTGAAGTTTCTTACATTTCTCTTGAGTATTACTGAATAATTTGTTACTCTGTATGTTTCAATACTATTAAATCAAGGGAAGGGGTGGTCTCAGACAAAAATATTTTCTTTTATATCTTGTATAGCTTTTTAAGTTAACTGGCTTCCACCCCTCCGTTAAATATTTCTTCCTTGTTTTCTAATGTTGTTTTTGTCAATTATAGCTTTAGGTTCCATTGCTGTAAGGACTATAACTTAAGTATCCTCATACGTAGAAACTGCTAATGTTTCGAAGGGAATAACTGGAACAGTTTTACTGTGATTGCCATCACTCCTTAGGCAGTAGCTGATACCAGCTGGAACATCTCCAGGTTGGAGTTCTGTGTTCAAATGGAAGTCTTCTAAACGTTTCTGCTAATTAAACACAGCTTAGAGACTTTATTATGCTATTTTGATATTCAACTGTTCTTGATCACTGGTTGTGTTAATCTGGTCTTTGTCTTTGTTTTTAAGCCTGAGAGCACTAGCCTCTGTTTTCACATTTGTGATGTTTTCAGAAGTAAATAATAGCTCTGATTTTTTATTAATTTGGTCATAAGTTTTTATGATCTTTTCATATTATTTGATTCTTTTTTCATGTGGGAGCCACTGTCACTGCCCAAGATGTTTTGATGCTAATACCCTTCAACTGAGGAAAGTTTATATTAAAGAAATTTTATCAGGCCTGCAAATGAGGAAGGAAAGGGGAACTGAAACAATTATAGTTACCAAGCGCTGAAACAGCAAGTGACTCTGTAGGTTTGGATAGTCCTGTTCAATACAGGACTTCTTTTCGTTTGTCTTAGTTCTAAAGAAGAAAAAAAACAAAACAAAACAGAAATCATACATGTTAAAGCTATGCTTAAGGAATTCAACAGTTTGATAACAAGATAGGAAGTAACTTGAAAATCAGAAATTCAGGACTTAGTGAAGGAACAACTATCCAGCTGTTAGAAAGGATGACATAGTGCTAAAATCAGTTGTATTGTGCTATTTACTTACATTCTAAGCAGTGAAAGTAATCCTAAAGTTTCATTCTTCTGTCTCAAAAAGGTCCTTTACAGAGACACTGATCATCTAAGAACAGATGGAGTTTCTAGTTATATTTTTCCATTATAAAAAAGTAAACAAACTATTTTTTAAAAGCACCATTTTAAAAAGTAGGGCTACATGCAGTTATTGCTTGGAATTCATTTATGAGAAATGAGGTTTGCCTGTAAATCTGTCAATTAAATCCCCTGATTAGAGCACACTTAACTTTTTCTGCCAACAATCTGTTTGAAAGTCCTTGAATAATAGACATGTTCACTTACTTGCCATTTCATATCTAGAGCAAATGAAAATTTAGCTTGAGCTCTGCTTGTAATTTATTATTTGAAAACTTTGAGCTCTGATAGTCAAAGAATTTTGCCTTTCTGTTGGCAGTAAGGACATGTGGCTAATTGGGTAAAGACCTCCATTGCATCCTGAATTGGATGAGCCATTCCAGTGTGGAAACTAGCATGATATTGGTCAACTCTGTGGCATTTAAATCAGAACATATGTCTATATGCAAGAATCACAGACAGTAGTAAAAATCCCTGTAATGAGAAGGGAGAATAGAAAATTAAATATAAATAATATAAATAAAATGTTGTATGATGATAGTATACAATGAATGATATACTCTTCTGAAAAAAAAAAAAATCCTGATATTTCAAAATTGATTGTGATTTCTGGAGAGGGACTTTGTCAGCTGGAAGTATTTCAGCAAATACTTTTGTACACTTTAAGATGGAATCACTGGGGGGAATTTCAGGCATGGATGAAAAAGCAAAGATGGTGGGAGAAAGGAAGACTGAACCTAAAAATGCAGAAACTGCATTTCAAAACAATACAGTAAATTTGGGGGGGGGATAAAAACATTCTAAAAAAGTATTGTTTCATGTAAAAAAAAAAAATCAATTATAAATTTCATTCACAAGAAAGATGGAACACAAACTAAGAAGGACACCTTTAGCTAACAGGAAAAATACATACACCATCCAGCACTAGAGCAAATCTCTAACTCAAAAGAAGTGAGTTTTAGTTTCTTTCCAGCTTATGCCAGATTCAGCCAAAGATCTTCCTATTTCCTGGCATTATTTTACTAATTTTGAAGTTGTCTTGTCTTCTTAAACTTTGGATACAGGAGTAAATTCACTGATAATAATTTAATTATGCCAAATAAATCTGAAGTTTGAGACATTTGGACCCTTTGTTCATAATGTGTTCATGATTACTTAGGGTTCTAGGATAGTTTATTCATCAGTATCCACAAATCATAATCAGCCTCTAAATATTAGTGGTCATTTTCAGAGTTCCTGTGTTTGAATATGTGAAGTTTTGATTATCTCTTTTGAACAAATTTCTAAATGAACAAAGAGAAAAACTGAAACTGAAAGACAAAAATCTTTAATTCAAGTACCTCAAAATTACAGCTATTTTATAAACGGCTCAACATATTAATTTTAAGCTTGTGTTTCATTTCAGCTGTAATTTTTTGTTAACCTCTTAGTGTTATTTGTATTTAAGTTGAATTAAAAAAAATTGTAAAGAGACAATATACATGGAAAATATACATTAGGTAGTTGTATTATCTTTTTGATAAACTGATTTTTGAAGTGTAAGAGCTATTCTGCGCTAGGGAATAGGAATGAGAAAAACTCAAGAAGCAATGGAAAGCAATTCAACTGCACAGTCTTTACAATGCTTAGCTTCTTTTGGTTTGGTTTGGTTTGTTTGGGTTTTTTTCTAGTTTTCTGTCTGTGTACAGTGTGCCACATGCAAGAGAAATTTCTGTACTCTTTGGCTGTAAACTGAAAAAAGTGAAGCATCACTCACTTTAGAATTCTCTGATAAATTTCTTTTAGTCAAGCAAAGATAAATTTCACCTGATAAAATTCAACCTAATAAAAATACATATGCATATTATTCTATCCACATATAGAAATTCTCTATTAAAATTAACTCCATTAACACTTTCTTTTCCTACAAAGAATGATAAGCAAACACACATCCTTCAGCCAGTATTGCTGCTCAATAAACAAAAGCAGAAAATTGTAGACTGAAGGTGTGAGAAGTAGTAACAGATTAAGATTTATCACTTCATAGAAATTTTCAGGAGAAAACAAGTTCTTCATGAAATATTCTTCTTTCTCATAATTTCTTTCTAAAAATATTTATTTATTGCAAATAGTATTGAAGACACAAAAGAAAGAATGGAAAGCTTAAAGCAGTGTTTCTGTTTGCACATATACAGTTCTTAAAACATGAAAAAAATCATGACAAATTTCAGGGCTTTCATGGAGATATTCAGTGAGTGCTTAGAAAGGTCCATGGATTGTTTTCAAAGCTGTGTACCACTAAGAACTCAAAAAGGTCACAAAATCAGCTTCTAGCACACTTCTTCTGATGCAATACTTAGAAACAATAATCTCCTGTCAGCATTTTCTGCATGGCAGATGGTTGAAATGGTTATAATTTTTAATTTCCATTATCTAAGTTTGTGATCTTTTAAGATATTGCAGTCTTCTATTTGTACACTCTTTATTGCCTTGCCATTTCTTACTCTTGATACTTCGTAACAAAATTTATTTTCATGAGAATGAAAGAACTGCCATACCGCATTAAATCAAAGTTTCACCCAACTTGGTGTCCCATGTCTGACAGTGTCAATTAGTGTGTGCTTAGGGAAATATAATATGATTTTCCCTTGCCAAACCTTTACAATAGGATTATCTTTAGTACAAGGAGATCAGTAAAAGTATTGACTGAAAGTATGAGTGTTACAATCTCCCCTAGAACCTGAACAAGATTTTTCTTATTTAATTCAGAAGAGCAGAAACTTTTGAAGTGAAACCAGTACCTCATTTAAAATTCTAGAAAAAGCAGTTAGGAAAAAGTTATTTGTCATAAGTAATCTTTAATTTTCTTCTTTTACGTTTCAGTATTCAAAAAAACCCTCTATTCAAGTAACATTATTTAACAATAAATCATGTAAAGATGAAGCAGTTACCCCTGAAATTTAGCCAGAGAAAAACTGTTAAATGAGATACGATTAACCTAGATAGTTAAATCCTGACTCTGATTCATGGCTGTAAGTGTATAGTGATTCCAGCTGTGGTTAGCTGAATTAAATGAGTTTACCCATTTCAACTATATGCAATACCTATTTCTTGCTGCTTAATTTGATTCAGTTTTTATTAACTGGCACTGGTTATTAAACTCTTATATAAAACAGACTTAAATTCGAATGTAGTGTCCTCCATTTGGAACGAGTCTTTACTATCTTTTAAACTATGCATATTCCTAGATGCAGCAATATGAAACTTTGATTTCATGAGATGACAGAATTATTTTGTTCCATTTTGCAATGAAACCTCCAAATATTAAAGCTCTCAGAAGCAAATGCTGTAAACAAGTTATATTTCATATTGATTAAAAATTTAATATAAACAATGTTGAGATCTTTTGTTTCATTTTTGAGGTTTTTGTTATATTTCTGAAAATCAAAGCAACAAATTCATGTACTTCAGCTGAAACAGGATATTTTTTCTCCTTTTGTGTTTCTACCTGTCTAATAGAAAATATTGTATTTAGAGTTCAACTTCTGATAATCACTTTTTTCTATCTTTGTCTCTTTTTCATTCCTATCTAAATACTAAAAAGCTGGAGTCTGCTGTATTTCACACCCCACATGGAAGGAACACATTACTTCAGTCAGGGGCAGAAGTGTCAGAACAGGGGTGTGCAGGGTAAACCGGCACAGCTATTTGAGCAAAAGCAGCAAGGGCTAACAGAGTTAGGAACTAAGGCTGTGGATTAAATGAACAAGAAATAAGGCACAGAGAGGGTTTCAGATCATTTTGCAAACTGTTCCATAGCCTATGCACAAATACCTGGGGATTCTAAGCTTGTTGTTTCTATCAAAGTCTTCTTTCTCTTGCAGCAGAGCCATCCTGGGAATGATTTTCTGACTGATTTGGAAAACGGGTTTCTGCAGTTAGGCAATAGTTCATTGCAGTGGGCTTATTCAGCTTGAGAAAACTTCTATGCAAGGTTTAGAAAATCTTTGATGGAAATACTAAATTCCAGGAGATAGATGAAAACCCAGAGAAAATCAGTGTGAGTTGAAAAAAGGCAGTTCATACTTATCTGTATGTGGATATCTTTCCTTGAAATAAAATCAGATATTCTAGAAAAAGGAAAAGCACTGAAACCAATGGTTAGGTTTGTCTTAAATCTGGCTAAAGAATTAAATATCTAATTAAGATTCTTAGTCAATGCTATCTTAATTGACTAATACATCATTCTGTTAACACTAATGGTAAATTAAATATGCTTGATCGATATTCAAACAATGAATTGTGGTTAATTGACATTGATCTTAATGGGCATTAAAATATTAGCTGATGTACATCCACAGCTGTAGGGATTGCATATTACAATATTAAATTTCAGGATATCATTTGCAAGAAGAATTAGTAATAGTTAGTGAGCTTTCCTTATATATGAAGAGGAATTGCAGCTATTCATGCCAGAAATGAAAATTAAATTATACCCTTACAAATAAAATATTCTTTTTCTCATTAAAGTGTTTTTCCTTCTGTTGAAGTGACTACTCTGAACAATTAAAGACTTCTAAATCATAATTTACCAACTTTGGTGAATTATGCTAACATGCCAAATTAATTAATTGAATTAATTAAGAAAAATAAGTGCAGTAAAATTAAAACAAGTACAGAAAAAAGAAAGCTGTAGACAAAGAAATTGTGATCAGACATCCAGCTGTTGGATGCAGAAGACTCTTAACGTGCTGTGAAATGAAGGGAAGTTACTGTCATTCAGACTGGGACTTCAGAAAGGGGCCAACAGTAATTAATATCTTTCTAGCTGCTTGAGAAGAGTCATCTCCAAGGGGAGCAATACTCAAAGGAAGATCCTTAGCAATTTCTGAAATCCTCATCAACAGTTATTTCTTAGTTAGGAAAGGAAGAACACAAAAAAAAAAAAAATCATCACTTTCTATTTTAAATTTTGGCCTTGTTTCATTGCAGATAGCCATCAGAATAATGGCCTGAGAAGTCATCTGACATTTATTTATACCCTAATATTTAGATTGCTATAGAAGGTAAATTCTTAGAGTTCACCATTGATTTAATTTATTTTTACATCAGGTTTAACCACTTATGCTCATGTGTTTATGGATTGTTCTATGTGTGTATATATATATATATATATATACAGATATGCTGGGCCTGAATAACTTGGTGAACAAGTCAGGTCACGTGTTTCAGGGAACTTCAAAATGCCTCACAAAGTATGTTATAGTCCCAAAAAAAAATATTACTGGTACTGAAAATGAAAATTAAGAGCACTGTTCAATTTGCAAAGCATGTCTTTCTACTAATGAGAAATCAGTGAATAGAAAACAGTAACTATACAAGAATTGACAAGTCCAAAATATTCGATTAAATTCTCTCCACTTTATGATAAGTAGGATAAAATAATCTTTTGGAATACAACGAGGCAAAACTGCTGAAATAAATAGAAGTCTTGCTGGCATAACTGAAAGGAGACATTAGCAGAACATAATCTGATTTATTGAGAATTTAGTAGACATTAGAGGTCACTGGTTTTAATTCTCCCCTGAAACACTGAGTCCTCAATTCATAATTCACTGAAGTTAATGGAAGTCTTCACAGAAATGCCACACAACAGCTCAGCAGTTACACCTCCCTCTGAAATGACAAAGAACATTTTATCTTAATTTTTTTGTTATTTTTCTTTCTATCACCTATTGTCACAGCAACTTCAGCCCAGCAGCAGGTTACTAGGCAGTAAAATGTGAGACCAAGTGTTACCTTTTCATTTTGCCACATATTTTAAATGTCACCTCTGGCAAGCCAATTTGGCTCATTTTCATTTAGATTCACAAATTCATCTATGCCTCAAATATTCACTTGACTGAAATGACAATATTATGAGTGAGTGATATTTACTGAGGCCCCTAAATATCTCTGTAGATTTGTCTTCAGTATTGCTGTTATGCCTGTGTTCTGTGCATCTCAAGTTCGAACTCACATTAAAGTCTTTTTAATACTCACATTGCATCTGTTTCACCTCTCAGCTACAAACTCCATCAGCTGTCCTTACAGTGAAATAAAAATTTAAGCTCTAAAGAAGTTTTAGAGAGATGTGACACTTAAGTATTACCTCTGTAGCTAGAAGGAATAGGGGTGAGCTGTGTGTTTCTAAAGTGAGTCCATCTCCATTCCTTCAAATATCCTGTCAGTCTGATACAGATGTTACATTCCTTCTCTCCTCTCACTGTTTTTTTTATGCCCTGCTTTGCCATTGAGCCCTATTAATGTGTGCTCATTTTATTTTGAGGTTTCTTGAGGAAGCAGGTTTGATGACGTCTTGGCCCTATCTCATTGAAATCAATTTCTAGACAGTCTACTAATAGCTTTAATTCTACCTGTGTGAAAACTCTTATATGGTCAGAGATGTCCCTGCCTGGAGCCTGATACCAGGGAAAAGACAACCTGGGAGTATGATGTTGTTCAATTAGTATAATTTTATACTGATGGTCTAAGGAGACTGGGAAGAAGACCACTATGTTTCAAGAATGCATAGATGCTATCTTTTAATATAGACCATCAAAAGTGTCTCTTGATATATAAAGCTCTGAACTCACTGTTATTCATCGTATATTTAGAAGAGTATAAGGACAAGTCAGTTACATTAGTTTGACTGAACACTCAGGTAGGTGCAGATCTGCATCTATGTTAGAAGAGTAGTTGAGCTTTTCGTGGCTTTAAGTGATACAAGAGAAGGATTACATAAGGTCTATAAGGTGGGCATAACCATCTTGAAGTGTCTTCCTCAGAAAGTCAAACCTCAGCTCAAGCAAAGCTACTGAAGGATGCACAAACTCTTAGGGAGAGTTAGGAAGAAAGCACACAAAAGCACAGACGCACGCATGTGTGTACAAACACACCCTGCCTTGTTGGGAATGTGAGGAGAAAAGGTTACTAAACTAACAGGAGTTAAAGTACCTCAGACAGATGGTATCACAGGACAGTTAAAGTAATGATGAAAAGAAATATAACAGAGCATCAGCTCTAGATACACTCTGCAAAGTAATGACTGCTGTTGCAGAGCTGTAGCTAATGAAAAGAGATGTAAATCTAACTAGTGAAAACTGAAGAATCCAGGCATCTGACTTCAGGGTCTCAAAATTACAAGCATTTAGAGGGAATTTGTACCCTGGAATATTCCCAGCATTGGTCTTTGAGGCAGGTATATTAGAGTACTGTGAAAAATGAGTTAATGGAAGAAAGTGACAATCTAAAGTGCGCATGTTCATTCTTGGCAAATCTCAGTGAACTTTTCCATTGAACTGTTCATTAGATACCTTAAGTTTGATGTTCTTCAGAATAAAACATGAGCCACAATGCACCTACCCTTCTACACCAGTATAAAACAGTGCTATATTGCTATCAAGACCATCAAAAAGTGTCACAGCAGGGAGTTTACATATTTTTAAAAAATGTCATAAATTATTATATATTGGTACTGCACAGTAGCACACCATTAACACTATTTCATGCATTGTTGTTGAAATGAAAAAAGTTACTTGTATTCACTGTCATTCTTTTCACTCACTGCATATCTTCAGTGCTCCCAAATTTTGAAAAAAAAAAAAGGAAAGAAATATCGACACCTCTGTGCTTATCCATTATTGTAAATATATGTTGTATCATAGTATATGAAGGAACAGTCTTAGCAGTTAAATTGTGGTTAATAAATGTTGTCTAAAAATACAGAGGACAGGGATGTTACCTCTACGTAACACATTTCACTCAGGAATGTTGAATAAGAAGCTAACACAAGCTGTTATATGACAAGTTTGGAGGCCAATCACATCTCCATGTTGCAGAGTAGCTATTACAGTAAGTATGGTAATTTCTCTTTTTACACATCCACGGTTTCCAATGTTATCATAGTCCCTAGTCAGGGTCCTTTATTTATTTCAGTAAGATGATAAAAATTGTCCTTAATATGTTCAGACTGCTGTTCAGAGACACAAATACTGCTCAGGTTTGGGGATTTTCCTTATTACTCCCATCTCTGTAGAAAAATCAAGTGAAGTAGTAAGGCATAAAGTGGATTGCAATACTAAGCAGAGAAACCAATTTTCTTTGGTTTGCCTATGAAGCAAAGGTGAATCACAGCTGAATTCTGGAGAGGAGAAAAAAAAAAAAAGAAAGAAAGAAAGAAAACAAAGGAGGTTATTCCAACTTTTCCTGCCTTTCATTGTTATGTTGCATAAGTCCTATGTCCGCAAGAAAAGGGAAACAGGAGAGAAAGACAGTGGCCTGTAACACTGCGAAAAGTGGGGCAAGGGTAAAAAGAATAGGATTGTGTAAAGTTTTGTGATATGCAAAGAAACTTTGTTAAAGAAATCTTAAGGTTTCAGAAGTCAGTGCTCCAATTTCAGGAAAAGTGAAAGAGAATAAAAACTACACTCTTAAATTTATTTAATTTTGCATATTCTTTCTATGACATCTCTCTTATTACATAATGCTGCGCTATTTTTAACTGTCATTGTTCTATTTCAAATAGAAATACAAGGAATATGTCATGTCCTGGACATTTTTATATACATTCTGGCACTGTGGTCTCTATGCATACTTTATTATATGACACATTTTTGTCTGAGACCATTTGGTCTTGTTATTGTTTTCTGGATTTCATATGGCTGTATCTACTACCAGGCATATACAACAAACTGATTTAAACCTTTGTTTCCAGGAGTACTTTTGTTAATACCATATTAATTAAAATGAAAAGACCTTCCCCATGCCACAAATCCAGTACAATTTGGCTTTTTTGTCAAAATAACACCACAGCTGCTTTTCTGTTGCATAATTTGAAGGAAAAAAAAAGTCTGCTACTGCCTTATTTATGACTTGGGATGGGGTCTCAACATCTAAAGTTTAGTCAGCTCATCGAGGCTGGGTACTTCAATATATTTGTAGGCATAAGGAAAAAATAATAATGGTGTCACCACTGTATATGATGATCTGGCTCTTGGCAGATCATTTTCTATTAAGTGTAAAACAAGCTGCAATAACTAATGTAAATAAGATACCTAAAAAGAAAGGGAAAAAAAGAAATTATTAAAATAAAACTTTGGAAAGCTGCAGATCTGAAGAGCCTAGAGTCTGGCAGTATTAAAAGCATGATACATACAGCAAAGAGCTCCATTTGCCCTAGGAGCTCAGGATTCACTCACAAGCATAAATTTGCTTTGTTTGGTTTGCAGCCTTCTTAAGAGTTGATAACAGCTTTATCTAATCAAATTGAACACCTCACCAAATCCAGACTTTCAAACAGTTTTGAACTTCAAGTTCAGCTCCAAATACTGTTGCCTGGCCTTATAGCAGATAATATATATTAATCATTATACTTATTATGGGATTAACCCTCAGGATTATTTGCAGTGCACAAACATTGGGGAGCACCTAATCTCTTTCCAAAAACAGTTGAGAGACAGTTTTAAGACAAGCTAAGGCAAACAAGCAGACAAAATTATGAGGTTATCTGTTTTTTTATTTTATCAGTCCTCTGTAAAGAAGATGCAGAACCTAGACTGTCTTGGTCCTTTTTCCTCATTATTTTATTACATATAAATGTCCAGGTTAGGGTTTGGTTTTGGTTTGGTGTGGGTTTGTTGTTTGGGTTATTTTCTTTTTATTTAGGAAGCTATGATGATTTGAAGGGTATGACTTCAATGGAAATGGAAAATAGAAAACTTCACCTCAACATGGGCAGTTCACACTGAGCACTGTTTCCAAAAGTACAAAACAACTCCTGCTAATTTCCAGATGAATCCACTAATCCAGCTGAGGGCAGAATCAAGAGTCATGATTTCATCATGGTAGTTACTGATAGTGATTCTGACAAAAAAAAGCATGAGGATACATAGCAGGCAACTAGACATTACTCATTACTAAGACCACCTTAGCCATCAGGCAGAACACACAACGTGGAGCCAAGCATTTCACAAAAACATGCTTTGCATACACCCAGATTAGGTAAATAACAATTTGAAAATACACTAAGATTAATATATTCCTAAATTACAGCCTTGAGGCAATATAATAATAACAGAAAAAAAACCCCCACAGCACTCCTTACCCCGTCTCTCCGAGAGCAAGGGTCTGTGGTGAATCATTTTATACATGCCATCCCTTCTTTTAACCAGAGCAACAGATATTGGAGCAGAGACAACTTCATGACATTGAAAGTTGTTCTGCTTTTGAACTGGTATTATAAAAGACCAGTTCTCTAAACAGAGAAATAGAACAAAACTTGTTTTTCTTCTTTTCTTTTCTATTTTTCCAAGTGACAAATTTTTCCCTACACACGGCCTCAGAAGAGTGTATTCCAGACTGGCCAGACCAGACTAAGTGATGGTATCTGTTCATTTTCACACAAGTTGATTACAGAGAGTCTGACTGCAAAGTTTGAAAATGGTTAGTCATACAGGATTTGTTCTTTCTAGATTTTTATCCTATTCTTTTGGTCTTTCAACCTCAATACCAAGCAATCAGTCTTCATCTTCCTAAAGTCCTTTCAATATTGTCTCTCTTTTCATTTTTCTTTCCTTCCTTGTAATTTCCCATTTGTTCCCCTTAAAAAGGTTACCAAAATAGTCTACCTAATCTGCTTGGAATTAAATAAAACCTGTAAACTCCACCTGTCTCTAAGAAGGAAAAAGAAAAAAGTGAAAAAAGTGTCCTTTGAATAATTTTGGGGAATTAAAGAGGATATTAAAAAATATATATTTACATATCCATTTCTTTGCAATCAAATCCACCATTTCAGAATGCTACTTACAAGAAATATTGCTATTGTAACTGGTTGCATCTTAGACTGGGCTGTTTGCAAATTTCCTCACATATGGATCAGTGATAACTGAGTCTAAGTGGAGTTGTGTACAAAGACGGTGATAGGAAAGATCAAGCTATTTACAGTTTTACTGTGGAGGCAACTTGATATTGCTCATGGCTGCTGCATGTTTGACCACAGAAATGGCATAGCTCTTCTGTTTATCATCATGCTCATGAGATGTCCCCCATGTTGAAAAAAAGACACAAAACTTCTGCCAATGGGTTTAGCACCACTGAATTAATGTGAATTGAGTAAATTAACTGTAAGTGACTTCAATATTGACCAGTCCTTCATGAATTTCTCCCTTTGATATTTCTTGGAAAGGAACCAGAAAAACAAACAGGCTGGTTTAGTGTACAAAGTAATTAAAAGGGAATCATTATGCATTAGATAAATGAAACCTGCACTTGATGCAGAGATAGTGCCAGAGACAGGATGCTTACCTGATTTGGTAAATCCCATGGGCTTAATTCTGCATATAGTTGCACTTTGGTAATTCTAAGGTGAGGTTTTACTGAGTTTCTTAAAATCTGTGTTGGAAGCACATTTGGGTGTTCTGGTATATTAGCACTCAAGTTTGCATTTCTCTGAAGTGTTCAGAAAAGATCAGTGGGAGAGCTCTCTGCTGTTGCTTCATATACACAGAATACTTTTCAGATATATGACATCTATTTCTGTTCTATTATACTGCCCCAAGTTCACCTAAAAAGTGAAATATTCTTGTCCATCATTCCTCACAGAATGACTGGAGTATTCTTTTAATCTGTTAGTCATATCACATGGCTGATTTTCCTTATAATGCAAATACTAATCTCTCCTGTCCCAAAAACATAAGTCACAAAAGGAATTAAAGTGCCTTTAGAGAAGCATTAGAATGCTCTAAGAGCATTTGCCTTTTCTGCAACTGCTGCATATGGCTGATTTCCTCTCAGAACAAAAGAAATATGGCATAGAATGTTAAGGGGATGCTTCATCTCATGGACTCAGGGGTCAGGGATACCTCCTGCCTGTCCACTGGAGCCCAGCCTGAGAGTCTCTGTCCCAAGACAATGGATGTGGCTGCTGCTTTCCCTGTTGAACTTGTCTGTGTGTTCAGACAGCAGTAAAGTTGATCATGTAATTCACAGACATACATATAGAGGACACGGACATGACTGGGCAACAGACAAGGTGCTGCCTTCAACAGCATCCACATGTAATATGACCAGGACTCACATATAGACATATATGGACAACCAAGTCCTCTTCCTCTTCTTCAGCTGGTTGGGACTGAAAATCACTAGTGCAGGTACACACATGACACTCTATAGGCTCCCAAGCACATGTACATTTGCAGGTCCCATACGTGCCAACATGACCTCCTGCAACATTGTGCCTGCAGTTTCTTGGCGGCCCAACAATTAGAAACTAGAGGCTTCTGGTCCTTGGCATGGTATCTGTTATCCCTTTCTACCTTTTGAGTCTCTGTGTGTTCTTGTTTATAATTTTCCCCTTTACTTTTTATGCCTTTTTGTGTTGAAAGGGTCCCTGATTGGATGACCTTAACAACACATAGGCTCTCACCTTCCACATAACCTTATAAAGTGGAGCGAGCCTGACCAAGCAGCTAGTCCCCATGTTCATGCAATTCCAACAACCAGTTGGTTATTCTAAAGACATCAAGAAATCAAGATATTGATAAGACCAAAGTTTCTGTTCCCTCATCCTACCTGTCACAAAGAGGAAGTAGAACATTATGTTGAAGAAGGGTCAGGTTTCTTTATGACACAAGAAAATTCTGAAGAATTCTCCAAGGGCAGTTTCCTTATCAACCAATAACTTCCTGATAAAGCATAAGGACAATGAATAGTGCTGAAATAAGACCATTATTCTGGCATATTTGATACAGTTTTAATTTTTTTGTGTCAATGTTCTTGTTTTTAAAGTGGATAAATGTCCCATGGTATGCATCAATACATAATTGAAAACCACATGTAGTCGTAACAGAAACAAGTGTGCTTTTCACTACAGAGCACATTTTGTCTATATCCTATGAGGTAAAGAAATATGAAATCTCCCTATATGAATCACATCCTAAAAATAACTTCATACTTAAAAGTAGAACAACTGAAGGAGAACAAACTTTAACTTAAGGGCCGGATCAAACATAATTTATGTCAGAGACCAAAACTTTTTTTTTTTTAAAAAACAAACTACTTGAATATTTTCCTGTGCTACTTGTTATTTCACACACGCAGATAAGGGAACAACACAGGATAAAAAAGAAACGAAACAAAAATAACCCCATTGTCAAGATACTTGAACACAAGCAATCTATTAAGTAGCAGAAAGGGTTCAATTCAGTATGAGTCTAAAAGCTTGCTACTAATATAAATGGAAATGAGATACAAATGTGATTAGGGTTTCCTACTGTTTGTTCTTCAATTTTTATTTCATTATATACTAGCAATTATTTTTAAGAAGTGTTATTAAATTTCTGATAAGAGTTCATGGTTACCCTAAATCAACCTTATAATGTGTCTTCACTTAAGTGCGTGCAAGGCTCAGTTTATCAGATGTCTGTGCACATCTCAGGCCTGGATTCACAGTTAATAAGATTTTTTTAGTTGAAAGGACGTTCAGATACAGGTAAAACTCCTCAGAAATAGCTACAAAATAGGACAAGTTTGTCAACCATAGGCAGTCTATTGTTTAATAAATGTTATAAAAATGCATGCTCTGATTAATCTGTCCACTGTAACTTATTTCTTTTATGATCCCTTGACTTCTACATCCCCAGGCTTGATTAGGCTCATGCCAGCCCATTGAAGCAGGCAGCAACCATGCTGACAGGTCATCAGTCCAGATCCAGAAGATACTGAAAAGTGAAAAAGATCCTGCATTTGGGGGAGGAGGGATGCAGGACAGCTTGGGCATGCTGTGCCATGAGCATGGGAAGCATTTGTAAAGTAGAGAAAAGATAGATGACAGGATGAATTGGGCCCATGGGTAATTAGCTTGTCATCAAAAGTGAAAAGAAAACTCACAAGCAAAGAAGAAATTGCACTATAGGGTGGGCAGAGGTTACTACCATCTCTATCAAGTTCTTATAACCTACTTGCATAAATGGAAAGATAGTTGAGTTTTAGGACTATAATCTGCAGCAGAATATCTTCTTGCAGGAGGTTGAGTGAAAGGAAAAAGAAGTCCTGTCAGGGTGACATGTGTCTGAATGTTTTGTCTATAAAGAGAATAAAGTGATGAGGAAAACTGAGCAGAAAACGCTGAAGGTGGAAATCTCTGTCCAATGGAGCACTGCCTGAGCCAGGTATGCAAGGCAATATATAAGCCTGAGTCAGGGCATTCAATCTTGTACACCAAGTGCCATTGGCTGAATACTATGTGAGACACTACCTCTGAAGAATAGCTCCTGTAGGTCTCAGAGTGAAAAGTAAGCTGTAATGATGCTGACCCATTTAGCATAGAGGAAACATTACCAAATCACAGTAATATACAGTATGAATTATCACGATTCATAAAAAAAAAAAATCCTGGTGAGATAAGTGGTCCTGCTGTGACCTGTAGGAAAATCATATAAGATACCTAAGTATCCTGGACCATATACAGCTGAAAGATGGAAGAAACCAGGGAGATACAGAGATGAGTTACAGTTTAATCTGTAGATACTCAAAGAGCCAATACAGGACAGTACCCATTAGAGACTCCACAAATCTAGTCTCAAGGTTTCCAACAGGTACTCTGATAAAACTGTAAGCATGTGAAATAAAGACTGTGACCAATCAAGGAAAGAAAGGAGGAGAGTACCTATAGAAGGACACATATAGGGTTATACGGACAACACCAAACCTAGCATTTCCTAACTGAAGTTCAAGCTAAATAGTAATATTTATTATAGGCACCCAGCAGTTTCTCTTATCCTCACCAGGAATTCTTGCCTGAGGATTTTCCTAATAGGAAACACATTAAAGGGTCCAGGAAAGTGTCCTGTAAGATCTTTTTTTTCCAAACTTGGGTATCTATGAGGTGAAGGAAAATAAAAAAAGACCTGTAACAGACAGTTTCTGTTAACCTCCCTTCACTCCCCAAAAGAGAAGAGAAATGGAAAATATACAAACCCAGTACAAAACCCATCACCCTCTGATGGCAATTACATCACCACTGTTGATGGGGCCAGTGGCAGATGGGAACCAGGTTCAGGAGGTGGATTCTGTTACTGGATTCAGGAACACACAGATTAGAATTGAAGGCAGATTGAACAAAGTCCTACTCACATGCGAATTATTGACAAAGCAAGGAAGATCACCCTTGTGATCCCCCAGCTTTATACCAAATAAGATGCATGTGGGATGGGAAACATCATTGGTTAGTTTAGGGTTACCTGTCCTGACCACTCCTCCCCACAGGTGCAGCCTTTTACTTTGTGAACCCCCCAATATGGTACGCAAGACCCATCAGTGGCCTTGGTCTGCACACCAGCCCTTGGTAGTAACTCTAAACATGAGGTGTTATCACTGCTGGGAGCAGATACTGCCTGTGAGAACAGGCTGCTGACTTCAGACAGTGCAGTGAGTTAGAAGGACTGAGATGAAAAGTAAAATCACTGAACAGAATCAGTCCTGTACTCACTCAAACCAGGACAGCAGAATTGCCAGTCCTGCTTTTAACCCACATGAGTAGCTGAGATTGCTTGACCTAAGTGAAATATCTGCTGCTTGCAGTTTGAAAATACCTGCCGTGGTTTGAGCGCACCCAATGGACAACGAAGCATCACGCAGCTGTTCACTCATTCCTACACCTCTCCAGTGCACTGGAGAGGAGAAAATACCACAAAAGCCTATATGGTCAAGACAAAAGACAGGGAAGGCTCACCCATTATGGTCACAGGCAAAAGATAGGATCCACCTGGGGGAACAGAACACGTTTAATTTAAACAGAATCACCACTAATTTACCAGCTGAATTAGAGTAGGACAGTGATAAATACAATCGGATCTTAAATAAAACCTTCCCTGCACCCCTACCTTCTTCCCAGTCCTGGCTCTACTACCTCCCATGAGTGGTGCAGAGATGAAGGGAATGGGCACTGTGACCGATCAGTCACAGTCCATTTCACATTGTTCCTTCTGCTCCTTCCTCCTCAGGAGGACCAACAGCAGTACCCCCCACCCTCACTACTAAAACCCCACCAGACATAAACCCAACATCATATCCTTAACCTAACCTTGACTTCCAGCACTGGTGCAACATTTCAGCAGAATAACAACATTTTCAGTGAATATCACAAGTGAAGAAAATGGTAATACCGAAAATTTTCAACTCTGTTAAATCTGTGCACTATTTCTTAGGACAAAAGAACAGCTCCACTGTGGGTAGCCAGAGTCACACTACAAAGAAAGAGTTACTACTTGTCATATGAAAAAGTTAAGTGAATCCTTTAGGGTGGAAAATGAGAGACAAACTTGTTACAAAGGTCTATACAAACTTCATTATAATAAAGAAAAGAAAGTTATAAATGTAGACAAGCAACAAGTTGTAGACAAATGAACCAAAGTTTCAAAGCAAAACAATTCATATTTTACTTATAATAATTATTTTTCATACTGCTGTACTTTGTGCCAGGTGGAACCGAAGTGCCAGGCTGCCCTGAAATTATTTTTAGACTAACTAGCTCTAGGAGGAACAGTAGCACTGAAAACTTCACAAGGAAATAGATTTTCACTTGTTTTACAGCCCAGTTTGGCAGGTTTAAATGTGAAAGCAGTCATTCATCAGTTAGTGCTTTGAAGGTACATCTTTCTGATGTAGCCAGCACTGAACAAAACTGATAACCAGGGCATGTACAGTCCTGATAGGTAGCAAATATCAGCCTAGGAAGAGTGCCATGTTAACATCTGTCCACTGCTCCAGCACTGGAATTGGTCTCTTTCCAGGCATTTCTACCGCACTGAGTGTGTCATATACATTAACTGGTCAATCAGTGACAGGAACATCTAATGTAAACCCCACTTTGCAATTTTTCCATAGCTGGTGCTTTTCCTCCTCTTCTCTAATCATGGACTTGGGTTATTTCATCATAGTGTCAGTTTTCACTTCTTGAAGCATCAATTTTTGAACCTCCTATTTGCTCAAGAAGGTCACACAGAGGCAGAGAAAGAGAAGCCAAACTAATTTTTTTGTTAAAAAAAAAGCAAACAAAAAAAAAAGCCCAAACAAACAAAACCACAAACAAAAAAACAACAGATGTTATTTGCTTGATTTCATAATTTTCAGGAAGGCATTTTAAAACATTTAAATGTCTAGCTAGATTTAGCAGTATTGTTCCTAGACAGGTTATCAGACTAATTCTGTGTTTCATTTCCTATGTTGATATGTAGATTTTTTTTTTTTTTATGTTGTTGTTATTGCTAAAATGCACTTAGAAAATTCTGGAGTCATATTATTATTTATACAGTTATATCTGTAGCAAAAACTTAAGAGCTGCTATTGACAAGGTTTATAATGAACTTAGTGCTATTGAAGGTCATTCTAGTCATTCTGATCATGAACTTCTGAATTATGCCCTCAGAGAACCCCTAGAGTATATGGATAGTTAAGGAAAAAGTCACAAAGAATAAATCAAAGAGAAGCAAAAGTAAAGACCTGAAGTTAAGGAAGCATGGAAAGGCTAAGCCTAGAGACAAATGAAAAAGGATGGTGAGGGGGAAGCATGTCTACAGTTGAAAAAAAACCTCACACAAACAGAAAATTAAGATGTAGAAAAGAAAGTAATATTGCATATGGCTAGGACAGAGCACAAAGTGTAGTATGATTCTTTCAGAAGACTCCACTGTACTGTGTTGAAGCTTATGATGAGACCTTTTAGGGCTTCTTAGTTACAGAAACACCTGTTGTGCATTTACAGGTAAAACTGAATACCAGTTTGTGCTTCACTGGAGATACCAGTCTCCTTGTTAAAGACAAAGAACTTTACTGTACCATCTACAAATAAACAACATGTAGACTTTGAAAGGAACCAAGTTTTCTTCTTTGTGAACTAAGAGGTGTAAAAGACAGGTATGAGAGAGAACTAACACTCCAATAGCAATTTACCAGGTAAACCAAGGTGGTGTTTTTGCATATGTTTTTACACAATTCAACTTTTGCTGATGTTATTTAAACTTTTGCTTTGAACTTTCATCTGTGCCCTAAATTTAACTATAAGTTTTCTCTAAACTTTAAACTCTCTGGATCTGTGACTATTGTCATTGGGATACTAGCATTTGTAGTAGGGATACCAGTGCTAGCAATAGTAATAATAATATCTAAATATTTTTACAACTGAGATTCATATTTTTACAACTGAGATTCAAAACCAATTTTTAATATTTTTAGTCTTCAAATATTAGTAAAGTGCTTAAAATTAACACAGCAAACATATTTAACAGTCTTTTAAAGAGTTTATACCACTGCATTCCCTTTCATCAGAAGCTAGGACTGATTATTTTTTCCACTTTGGCACTATGAAGAATAAAACATATAGTTCAATAACATCACCAAACCTAAGCAGTGGAAAAAAAAATCAAAACAACCAAACAAGAACAAGTCATGCCCTAACACCGACCAAAAATGATGGAACACTTAGATTTGTTTTTTCATTTCTCTTATTTTTTAATGTTTCTGCTCAAGCATTGTCACATGTGCACCACACAGAAAGGATGCGGGACTTTATTCTTTATTACTGAAGAGAGCTGAAATTGTCAGCACAGAGTTCTTGTGGATGGGTAGTTATAGAAAAGCATCAAAATTAATGAGAAAAATTACAATATAACATGTTGAACCAGCCTGTTGGATGTCTGTTGGATTGCTAGAAACATTCAGGGCTTTGCAGCTATAATCTACAGCTACTCCTTTGTTGGAGGACCACAAGGGAGGGACTGACACATAGGCTCAGAGATATCATGGTGCTCACCTCACGCAGCAACCTGGAGCTGTCTGCATGTTCTGCTGCCTGCAACCTTTGCGCCTAGCAAGTGCACTTCAGAGGCTGGAGGCCAAACCATAGCGACCTCCCCCCTCTGCTTTCAGAACTGTGGGAGTTGCGTGTTGCTCCTTGATCTGAGCATTTAATTTCTTTGGCATTTAGCACTGACAACCATATTATCCTGAGCAGAAAAGACCAGATCAGTGCAGCACAGCCTATTCTAGTCAGATAAACTGAGGCCTTTCCTCAACCCGCTCCATGCTCCAGCACACCATCACACAGACCCACTTCTGAATCCTGTCTGACTGATGGCAGCTCTTGTGCTGAACTGTCAGAGTTGGAGTTTCTGCCCTTTTTTCTGCCTCCCTTCTCCTGAACCATCTGTCCACCCACACCTTGCCCGTATGTCACGTCACACAGAGCTGTGATACCTCTGTGCTGCAGCACCTGTATCTTGTCTCATTGCAGAACTGCTTCTGTTCTGTTCTGTTCTATTTTGTAACTGATTTCCAGGAATGCTGTGCCATCTGATTTTTGACAATCTTTTTTTTTTTTTTTTTTGTAACCTTGTTTAATCCATTCCGTGTTAATACACAGAACTGGTAACATGTTGGAAAGCATATGCAGTACAGGTGAGTCGTGCTAGATTTATATATAGCTGTTTATAATACTCAGAAACAAATGATCTTGAGTGATTCTTGTGTTGTTCCCCTGGATCATTTTGCCTGGTAGTTGCAAGAAGAAACAGTGGTCCCTATCACAATGTCTCATATATAATTCCTTGACAGTAGCAAGCTGCAAACTTCAAAAGGCAAATTTCCTTCCTTACCAGTAATATGCACTAAGTCTTATAGCTTTTGTTTTTGCATTTAATTTGTTTCTTATAAACTAGTGTTCAGCTACATTTATATCCTATAGATGGAGGTTGGTTTGTAAGCTGGCCTCATCAGCAAGACCAGAAAAACTAGTTTACATGCCCAGGGCTAGGAAGCCTGGAAGGCAGGTATGTGAAATCAGTGATGCATGGGAACCAGAGATCCTGGGTATGTCACTGCAAAGCCTAACTGACAAGGAGATTCAAAAGATGAACTTTCAAGTGATAGACAGTCACGTTGATGTACATCACTACATTGGTATCTCGTAATAAGATAAAGGTAAATCCTATAAGGCCTCAGATGATTGGAAACCCATGCTGAAATTATCAAAATAAAAAATACTTCTGATGCCTTCAATTGCAGACTTAGTCATTGGCCCTAAAAAGACTCTGTCATTGTAATGGTTGCTTTAGAGGGTTAAAGTAGTGATTAAAAAGACAAAGAAACAACAAAGGTAAAGGGGGTATGATATTGTCCAAAAGAAATAAAACAAAAGCATCAACCTGAGCAACTGAATAGTATCTGGAGTGCTAGAAATGTTTCCATGTAAGACTAGGAAAAAGATTTGGAGTTTTTAATAATATCTGCTGTCATTTGACTCAATTATTAGCTAGGATGGAAACTTGAGGCTCAAGGGACTACCACGAAAAAGTGGGTAAAATGTCTTATTGATCTGGCAGTGCTTCTCATCAAGAAGAGTTTAATGCATTGATATACCCATAAGAAAAGAATATTGCATTCTTTTAGCCTGTATTGCACCTGATGGGATGACAATTTAAGAAACAGATGACAGCAGTGATTAACATCTCTCTAAGCCACTTTTCACTATGTGTCCTCCACATTAAAATGTGTGAATTAATTAGATTTTTATGAACTGTATAAAACTGTACAGAACTGTGCAACTTATCTAATGACCACGTGCTCAATAGATGGCAATTCCCATCTCAAGCACACTCTTCTATTTCTGGTTTTAATTATTTTTCAAGAACAGGGAGTATACACGGGAATCAGCGAAGATGACATTTCTACTTATACTCACTTTTGTTTCTAGAAGAGAGGCTAGACCAACAGAGACCTGAAAGCCATATCTAAATCAAGGGAGAATAAATGCCTCCTTTTTCATTATTTCTTCTGAAGAAAGTTTCTTCTGAAGTAATGACGGGGCTGTTATACTTAATTCTTTCATGCTGTAGAACTGCAGCTTTCCCTGCTTAATTTTACTCTTACTATTAAATCTGGAGGAGTTCAGGTTTATTTCTCAAATGGTATAAAAGATGTTTCTCTATGACGAAAGTCAAGTAGCATTCAGCAGTGAATTGTTTTCTGTGCAGAGGGAAAGGTGGTATCAAAGCTGTGAATTGTACACTTGGATCAAACTTACATAATGTTAGGTTTCATAGTCTATTTGGATGAGTGATTCAAGCCACCCATGAAGCACACTTACCTGTACCTAGAGGTGCAGAGTATTCTTGTTGAATATTCATTTGCTTGCACTTGCAATTGGATGTAAAAATCACACTGAATCCCAAAGGTGAAACACTTTTTTTTGAATGCATCATATGAGTGTTGCTGGGCTGTTCCCAGAACTGCTCCTGCTCTCTACATGAAGAAAGAATGGATCAGTCTCTTCATCTATTCAAACACTGGCTACAGAGAGACTTGGTTATGACCGAATGTCTGTAATATAGATACATGGCTGTGAAATGCAAACTGCAGTACAGTAAACTTTGGCAGCAGTGACCATCAGACTGAGGAATGTGGGCAATGGAAAAGAAACTTAAGAAACTTCCTGTCCCATTTATTTCCTGAAGAAGAGCAGGTATGTCCTGAACAAGAGCAGAGTCTGAATGTAATCCCTGTTGAAATGAAACTTAAAGGCTAATAGTATCCATAGTGGGATAATGCAGTTAAGAAAAACAGATTAAGAGGTAAGGCTTTACCTTCCCAATACATACCAAGAGGTGAGCATGCTATTTGAACCTGCTCAGAGAGACCTGGACGAGCTGGAAAGTTCAATGGAAAGGAACTTAGTGAAGTTCAACAAGAGCAAGTGTAAGGTCCTGCACTGCAGGAGGAATAACCCCATGCATCAGTACAGGTTAGTGGTTGACCTGCTGAAAAGCAGCTCTGTGGACAAGATCCTGCGAGTTCTGGTGGACAGAAAGTCAACCATGAGCCAGCAGTGTGCCCTTGTGGCCAAGAAAGCCAGTGGTAACCTGGGGTGCATAAAGACTGTGTCCAGCAGGTCGAGGGAGGTTCTCCTCCTCTACTCTGCCCTAGTGAGACCACATATGGAGTATTGGGTCCAATTCTGGGCTCTCCAGTTCAAAAGAGACAGGGAACTACTGGTGATAGTCCAATAGAGTGCTATAAAGATGATGAGGTGACTGGAGCATCTCTCTTACAAGGAAAGGCTGAGAGACCTGGGGCTACTTGGTGTGAAGAAAACTGAGAGGTGATCTTGTCAATGCTTATCAATATCTAAAAAATGGATGCCAAGACAATGAGGTCAGTCTATTTTCAGTGGTGCCCAGCAACAGACAAAAGGGGCAATGAATACAAACTTGAACACAAGAAGATCCATCTGTACATGAGGAAACATGATGCAGTCCTGTGCAGCCTCCTCTAGATGAAACTGCTTTAGTAGGGGGGTTACATCTCTGGAGGTCCCTTCCAGCCCCTACCATTCTGTGATTCTGTGATTGATTTTGTACTCATTCTTTGAGCTGAAAATGCACAGCCTAGCCCATAATGTACATGTTTCTGGTATACAGGGCAGTGAACAACAGTTTTCTGTGAAATTTAGTGAGTGTAAAACTGTTATTTAAAAAGCACTCTTTGAAGACATTTCTAAACAAAAAATGTATCACGGATTTGGAAAACTACTGTAAAGTCCTTCTCTATCCCAGTTCTTTCATGTAAACAAAAGCAATCACACAACCCTAAGTTAGATTTTTAAAGTTTCAGTATCATTTTCATTTAATATGAGATGCTTCTCATGGGGACATCTTTAAAAAACACTCTATCAATCTCTGTCAGTTTCTCAGAGCAGTCATTAGTGAAATGTCACCTTCTAAGTTCCTCACTCTGGGAGTTTATACAGCTTCACCTTTTGAAAATAAACACTTCAGATAACAATTAGTACACTTAGTTAAATTCACTTAAAGGTAGAATAATTGCAGAAGAAGGACAAATAAGTATGCTAAATTACTGTAACTGTGGGGGGGGAGGGGAGGGAAAGTGATTCGGTTTCTCTGAGCAAATTCAATATTTGACTATTTCCCTTTCCCAGTGGCCACCTTTAAACCTCTGCTGAATTTTAAGTAAATAGTCCCAGATTCTATAGTGTCTGAGGTCTCTCTTCTCCCTGTAAGGCATATTTATGTAATTAGCCAGGAGGTTCTGGTGTAAGGCTCTTATGAAAGAGAGCAGGCTTCATAGAGAAAGATTTTACCAGTGGAAAAATGATGAGTTTTTAAACAAGAAGGTGTATAGGAGAGAACATCACCAAGATAGATTCTGGATTTTCATCTAACAGCTGGTAAAAATAACTAGATAGTTTCAAGGCACAGAGCCTAGAGACCAATATTAAATGGATATTCAAACCAATTAGAGAAGCTTAACTGATTTCCATACTCCCTTATAGCCCTTGGATTCTGTAGTCATACACACAAAAGAAGGAAATTATTCCCAGCTCACCTAGCATAGAGTCAGATGGCTAAGGAATATTTCTGGCAGTGAAACTAATGTGTTGTGAGTTTCTGCAGCTGGAGAAGGGCCTGCAATGTCCTGAATCAGCTTTTGAACCTGTGCCTGACGTGTCCTTTACCATACAAAAAACAGAAATACCACCTCACCATCACTTTCCTCTAAAGAGAAAGAAATCCAATACAAATGTATTTCTTCATACAGCTGGGGAACCAAGTCCTATTAGTATGTTAGAAAGGTACTAAATACATTTATTGGCTTGACATCATCAAAAGCACTTGGGCATAGCTCTTTTGTATTGCTGGAGTGCTAAAGAGGAAAGCCTGGAAGCAAATGCTTGGGCAAGGACAGCTGTATAACTATATGCATGTATATTGTAGATGTTTAGAGCAAAGGGGACATGCTTGCCATGAGAAGCTACTTTCAGGAGTAACAGTCCTGGAAGATTTGTCTTTAAGGTCACAGCTTTATACTTAAGAATGTAAAGCTCATTCTTGCTATGTGCCTATGTGCTTTCCTGAATCTGATTGACATAATGTGCCGTAATGGGAGGTATCAAATGAAGATTAAAAGAAGGCACCTCTGTATTCAGGAGGAAAATCTGTACCAAAATTAATGAAAAAAGAGTCTTATTTTTCAACTTCCAAGACTCTGATTTTATAGAATTCTTCATTTTCTGTGTTACTGAGCTTTTGGGGATTAACTTCTCCAACTTCATAATGTCTTATATTTTTACCTCTTTTTTTATTTTTTTTTCATTTTAAACTGAAATTTTGATGAAGTTGATTAAGTTGTCAACTTTGCTAGGTACTGGGAAGAACTACTGTATGGGAATTAATAATAGATATGATGACACCTAGTGGTGCTGGAAAATACTTATTCTTAAAATAAAGACAAAGTGCAATGCAGTTTAAACCCCTGCATGTAAAGCAACTGAAAAGGTTGTCTATTTCTGATTCTTCTTCACTCATTTGAATATACAAAAGTTGTATATATATGTGAGAATATGTGTATATATATGTGATTAAACATTAAAGAAAATATTGTTCTCAGTAGAGAAAATGAAATGCTTTTTTTGAGATTCCTATTTGCCACCAGGTCACACTGACCTCTCAGAGTTCCACAGAACAGTTATCACCATATGTAGCTTTATCTCACTGATGAGATATCAAGGCTCAACTGCCTTTTTCCTTGGGAAGTTAATTCCACTGTGATAAATAAATGTTGCAGAATTTCCTCCTTTTTTTTTTTTTTTTTTAAGTTACATTACAGGAGACAAAAAGGCTTGACAAGTGAAATCAAAGTTCATTTTATATTTGCAACTTTAATTTCTGTAATATTATCTCTGAATGTGATCAGACTATTTGTTGCTTATGGTTCCTGCAAGAACAGGTATCTAATATTCAACTTCCCTACTTTGCCAAGGAAGGAAGCAATAGATTATTAGAAACAATCTGCTATCACTTTTATTAGCCAGGGCTCTAAAATGTAGAAGAAATTAACAAATTAATCAACACTTAAACATTTAAAATTTACCTATATCTTGGTATCAGCTCTTAACATATGGTGTGGTTTAAGGGTGAACAAACTGAGGGGGGACACGACGACAAGTTGTAACTCTGGGCACCTGAGGAGTCAGAGGGCAGCTGTTATTCCCTCCCCTTCCTTGCCACACTCTATATAACATGGATACTGGAAGTCCTGGGGTGTTCTTCCTTCCTGGGCTCTGGTGCTGTGAGGGCAGCTCAGCATGGTTGGGCCTGACCCCAACCCCATGTGCACCATGCAATCCATTGCCATCCCAGAGTGGGTTTTGTTTAGAGTTCCGTATCCATTAATACTTCTATTAATATTCCTTTTTCTGTTTTTCTTCTGTTATTCATTAAATTTGTTCTAGTCTTAACTACCAATCTTGGGTGAGGCATTCTTCTTTTTCCTGATTCCCCTTTTCATCCTCCCCTGGGAGGGAGGGTGGAAGGGGCTGATAGAGAGAGATCCTGCTCTGTGTTTCATGTGAGCTTGCCCTGGGCCCTAAATGGAGACAACATAGAATGCATATAACTCCATGTAACAAGTAGCAGCTCAATCACATAAGGAAATTTAAATTATCTTATCATTTCTATCTCTCTAGTCTAAGTATTCTGCCAACTTTACATTCCTGTTTTTTCAAGAGCCTCATGGAAATGAAAATGACTGAAAGGAAAACCCCCTTCCTCACTGTTCTACTATGTGTTGGTGACACTTCTGTTCTCAGTTAGTATCTTGCTTTGCTAACTCCTATTTTCTCTTCCCATGTGCTTTAGTCTCAAAGGTGTCTGTCCTTTATCAAGAGGAGTAACAACAACAACAAAAAGTTCAAATAAGGCAGAAGGTGTGAGGTTACTAATCAAACAATGGAATAAAGGACTAGTTATAAAATCAGTAGTAGAGAGATGAGTAACTCCTATTTATGGAGATCTGCTGGATTTTATGTAGTCAGAAGGCAAGCATGCATATAGAAATAAATAATACCTCCCCTCTTTGCACACTGTATTTTTCAATAGGCAATAGATAATAAATCTGAGTTCATCTGCACCCTAAAACCTGCAGAAAACAAATTTTCTACAAGAAGTATGGAGGGATGGCACTACATAATGATATCTTAGCATACCAGTTCTGAGTTGGATTTTCAAGTGTGACAAGAAATGCACTACACTATTCACAGTTTGGTGCCATGGGCTCATGAAGCCCAGGGAAAAGGCAATGCTGGTCTGCATTGCTGTCATCATGCCTTTTGTTGTTTGCAAAGTACAATTCATTAGCTGTAATGTTCCCTGTAGAAAAAGATATTTTTAACTGTTTTGAATTTTCCCATACATATCCATGACACAAGAGAGAAACAAAGTCATAAACACATGAATGATCTAAAAATTTGCTGAGACAAAATATGATACTGGCAAAAAAAGGCAGAATGTGGCTCCTTTTCATTCTAAGTTTATATGACAGTCATCTTTCCAGTAAGAAGAAATAAAACAAATTTAGACACTGTGAAAAAGACACACAGAAACATTTTTGTTTTTAATAAAGCCACATATTTGTTCTTTAAAACTCCTTCTGTTTATTTGAAATATGGGTCCACTCCAGTATAGAGACACTTATCAGTGAAGTGTTATGACTAATTGTAAGTTGAGGTAACTTACAAACCCTTCTTCCAGGCTAAGTACCCTTCATAGAAGACTGTAGAAAAAGAAAGCACAAAGTCCTGGACAGATGCATTAATGGATGCAGCATGCTCTAGATTCTGTGGCCAGCAAGCTGGGGAAAAGGTGGTTAAATCTTTTATGCGTGTCTATCTATAGATATTGATATCAATATGGATGTAGATATAGCTAGACAGCTATTGGCACTGATTATTTAATAATAAAAGAAATAAACCATATTTTCAGCCCTATCAGCCATTAACCTCTCCCCAAAAAAGTGGCAGAAGACCTCTCACTTCTAATTCTTGTAATGAACTACAGAGTACTGCCAGGCTGGCCTTTTTCCACTGGCACAGCAGATAGACTGAACTGATAGATGCTTTTCATATTTAACTCCCATGACTCATCATGTAGAAGGACAGGATACCACAGTAAAAAAATGAAAGCCAAAACTTACAAGAAGCAGACCAGTAGACTGACTTGAATACAACTATTAAAGCTTCAGGTTAAGAAGGTAATGACTATATGTCTAATTAAAAATATTTTGCTCTCTCCATTGAATTAATTTAGCCATACGCTTATTTTGCATAATCAAACTGGAGACAGTATAGTACACTTGGAGCAATAGGATATCTTAACTCTTTTGTCAGTTAACATAAAACCTGAAGTATTTATTGTGTTATTTGCATGTCTGTTTTTAACAGATCAATGAATGACGTTGCAAACAGTGGATACTCAGGTAAATTGCTTCATTTTTCTAACTAAGTTCCCAAGGCATCAATTAGGTAAATTCTAATTACAGATTGTTCCAAAGTTTTAACTTGCAGCTTAATAAATAATGATGATGTTTCAAGCAATAGGAAAATTAAAATAATTTTATACATAATGAGAGTAGATTTCATTTCAAAATATTAAAGACAGACATACTATTTTAAAATCTATTAATATTAATAATTATTATGTATGAATTACATTGTCTTTTGGACTGTTAACTTCATATGTATTTATTTCATTGGAGGAAATAGAGGCAGGCATTTCAAAGACATTAATTTAGGAACATAAAATGTTCAGTTGGAAACTCATTTGTTTACATTTTAAGGTGCCAGCTTTTTCCCATTAACGAGCTGAAATCTTTTCAGATTCTTTTTATTGGAAATTTCATTAGCGCTTGTAAACAAATCATGTTTACAATTGAGTAGAATGTGTGAAAGTGACTGTGTGCCCATTCTGGTTTTTCCATTCCTCCCTGTCCATTCCTACCTATTTGTAGAACTGCCCATTCTCTTGCACTTTGGGTAAGCTCTTGTAGGAACATGTACTCCACTCAAAGAATAGCTCCCAGAGGGCATTTTGACACCTTGAGCCATATATTAGAGGTTTTCATGTCTCATTTCTACAAAACAATATTACAGTATGATGGAAGCCTTTGAATGGGCCCCAGCCAAACAGAAATCCCAAAGATACAAAGATCAACTTGGAAACTACCATTTGTCACTCATCTGCATCTCAAAAGAACCATGTTCTTCAAAAAAAAGCAGTATTTCTTCAATAGGCTATATTGAAATTGAAAGAAGAAAATGAAGATGATTCCTCATAGGATATCACTAGAGTAAAATCAAAGTCAGGATCTAGGAAATAAATATCTCAGGAAACAATTGGGGTTTGTAGCAGAAGCAGTAAATTCAGTAAAGTACATGTGAAGTAATTCTAAGAACTGTTCCTCATCCATTGATACACATAATGGCACTCTTCCTCCTGTCACTGTCAGTAAGGGTACATTATGGAAATTTAGAAGATAGATTTGTGGTAATTATCATGTCTGGTGATATTTGGAAACAATGATTTTTTATGTTTAATTGACATTTGCTGGGAAGATAGCAAAACCAGAACACGTATTTCACAGCACCTCATATCTTTTAAATGATAATCAGTTTCTTCTGTTTCTTTGTTGGGTTTTTTTGGGGTTTTTTTTTTTTTTTCCTGCAACAGTAATCCATAGGATGAATAGCACTTCTTTGAAATGACCCAGGAAATCTTTTTTTTTTTTTTTTTTTTAAATATTTTATTTCCCTAAACCCCCCCCCCCCCCCCAGAACATACACACTCTTTGAATATGAGTTAGTCTATTCAAAAATATCTTACATAAACTGGAATTGGGATGTGGACTAAGGTTTTCCCTCAAAATCACATATGAGTTTCATTCCTAGGGTATATAAAATCAGTGGTTTATACGTGTATCTCGAGGAAGGTGGATTGCCTTCTTTAAGGAGATGTTAGTCATGGGGACACAAACAATTCTGCCTCCAAGTTCTTAACCTATTTTTTGTGTTTCCAGAGCAAACTGCACAGAAGCGAGACTATCAGCAAGTGAACATAAGTCCTTAATTTTCATCAATAAGACAAAAAAGCAATGCATAAATGACTCCTAATGAAACAACCTAGGTTCTTACTCCTGCATGCCACAACTTCCTTCCCCACAAATAAGGAATACCCAGTATGGTACATAAACACAAACATTTGCACTACACAAAACTATTTGATCTTCTTTTGCATACATCATCCCATCCATAGATTCCAACATCCTGTCCTATGGTTATGGGAACTCAGTGCACAAATGTCTGATTAAGCTTTCAGTAAGACCAATAACAAGCTAGTGATATACATATGCCACATATGACAAATACATAATAATTCAGTTTTATATCTAGAACTTTGGGTTTAGTTTGTAGTCCTCAGGCCTAAAGCTTTGGCAGGCTGGTTTTGAGTAGTCTATAAGGAACTGAGGAAAACAAGCTTATGCTTAAGTTTAATAGGCATACATTCAAACATCCACTGGGAAACATTTCCATGTCCACAGATTAAATGAAAGATTGATAATGACTGGTCTGCTCAGGTTAAAAACATGAACAAAGAAAATCACTAGTGTAAAACACAAACAGGGTTGCAAGAAAGGATAGAAAATGTCGTTCATATTAAAAATGACAAATTCAAGGGTCTGATGCTTGATATTTACATGTACTTCTTGTATAGCACCAACTAGACTGCCTTATAATTAGAGACAACTCCCATGAGGTAGAAAGTAATTGCTCATTTGTAGATGAGGTACTTCTGGATCAAGAAGTGATTAAAATATTTATATTGCACAGCTTGTTCAATTCACTCATATTATCAGATTAATTTACTTTAATTCACCATGCATCAACATTTACATGGTTTTCCTCCAAAAATGGTACTTGAAATAGAATAACTTTTTATTGCCTATTTTGCAGCTTAATAATGTCAATGTGTGGAGTGGATAGATGGCTACTACCTCATTAGCATGTTTTATTTACTCTATAATCATTATGTTGTGTACTGGACATGAAAAATTTATAGGTACTTACGACGAAATAAATTTCAATCTGGAATCTCTAGAGAACATGGTTTTAATTAATAAAGACTTACTAGTAAGAAGTATGTATAGTTTTGCAAGTCCAGAGCAAAAATAGGTGGTTTTTTTCTTCCCTTCATCAAATCAAAGTATTTGTATCTGAAGGTTTCATAAAACCTGATATTCTACTCTGACCTTTATTTACAAACTAAAATGTCTACACTGCTGTGATTTGTGCTGATTTGTCTCCCAAAAGACATAAGATGGTAAATTAACTGGAGCACAAATCTACAAATGGGTGTTTGAAAATCATCTCAACTCATACTCATATATATATACACACACATATATATAAGTACAGACCCATTGAAATAAGGTGTAATATATTTGGTAGTGTCAAAGCTAGTATATTGTTTCTGATACAAAATCTCCAGATTCACAAGGTGGGAGTTTCATAAGTGTCAAAGTGTTTGACAAAACCCGTGGTGGACTCTTTTGCAGATTGAACAGATGTGCCTGAAGCTAAACTGCTTGGAGTTCAGAGCAGGAATTACAGCCTGCTCAAGAAGGTGGATAATGGCTCAGATTTACTAACTGGTTTAAGCCAATTCAGACATGTTTGCCCTGCTTGCTATTACAGCAAGGTAGAAACAGAAAGGTAGAAACAACCCATGTAAATGTGCTATCTAACAGTGACATTACTGAGAAAACCTATCAGCTCTGGGGACTTCACATTATTAGCTACCTTTCCCATATTCCAATCCATATGGATGTATATGGAAAGGCAGGTGGTGAAAAAGGCATTTTGGGCACACAGAAGGCAGTTTGTATTATGATGTAACCTACCCTTGCTCCTTAGTACTTAGGCTGTGGTTACAGGACAGACCAGCATATTGAGGTTTAGACTTCCAGACTCAATAAACTGATTAAAAATTTATAATTCTTATTAGCTACATAATCACTAATATTTCCACTGAAGTCAGATAAGATGATTACAATCGTGGACATAGAAAGTTTGTGGCAATTTTTTTTGTGCTATATACTTCTGCAAGACAAAGAAATCATCAAGAAGGTGATCATACTAATAAGTCACTATTATTTCAACTTCTGTTTTCAGAAAACTGTTTGCTGGCTTAGCAGTTTCACAACCATATTGCCAAAACATCTGACTCACAAGTCAAAGATTGTAACCTGCACAAAACCTGTGAATATGTCAGTCTATGATTTGCTTATAAAATGGTCCATGAACTGACTAATCCACCTTCAACCAAAACAAAACTGAGAAAGAGAGCAAATGTACTGGGAATTAATTAGAATGTGGTTGAAAGAGTAGAACATATTTTCTTTTTTTTTTTCCTATAGTCAACAGAAAATGTGATACATAGGAATTTGGAACTATTGGGTTTACAGGAAGCTTGCCCACACTTCAGCAAAACAAACCTCAAAGCAAGAATAGTTCTGTAAAGTATTTTAAAATAAATGCTAAATTAAGTCTCTGATTCGTAGTATTTATTTGCCTTCTATTTCAGTGCAGATGGACAATATTTAGTTTAGGGCAGGGGATCCACAGTGAGCCTTGTTGCCCTCAGGAAAGGAAGAAAAGGTGGAGAAAAGCTGTCAGAACTCTGGACATTGAGTTCTGTCAAACACAGGCTGCCTACAGTATCTACTGGTATAAAAGAAAATAAAACAGACAGTTGTCCAGTATCGGATTCAATGATACCTCCTAAGAGACTTTGCTGTGGTTGGTTAAACAACAAATAAAAAAAAATTAAAAAAGAATTGTTACAGGAATGCATTTGACAAAACAAAAGCCTACAAGCCTACAATGCCTCTCTGACCAGCAAAGGGCCTTTATGGTCACCATTAGTGTTTTCACCTGTAGGCATAGTTCTTAGACTCCAAGTATAAAAATCCTGTAAAAAAGCACATAAAAAAATCTGATGAGACCTTGTGAGGAGCAGACTCTCTCTGGAAAGAATTGTAAGAGGCTTTGAAACTACAACACAGAAGAGATTTTAAATAAAGATATTATTTTAGTATAAAAAGAAAAAAAATATTTTTTTTTTAAATTTTAGTTGTCATGTTTTACAACAATTAAGGCTGAAGACAGTTCTTTTGTTTAGCCATAGTAGCATTCTTTCCTCGGGATTTTTGCTTTGTTATAGTTAACTGTACCTTTGATCACTAGTGTTGTTACCTCCTACTTCTGACCCTTAATAACAGCAGAAGCTTCTCCACAGCAGAGCAGCCACAAGCTGATTTCCTGGTTTTCATGTTTCATAATGAAAACAAACAAACAAATAAATAAATAAAATTAAAAAATGTCTTCATACATTTCTTTAGCAGATTGTGTAATACTCTTCATAGGAGATACATTTTTTCCTGCAAAACTAAAAAGGAAAATCTTTCAAGGTTTGATTCTCAATTCTCGTGCATCTTACTGGACAAACTCATACAAAAATATGGCTTTGTTGATATTTTTATATTTATATATTATATATTTTTATTTATTTAAGTCATCAGTATTGTCCTAATTAGTAATCAGGATTTTCATAGAGTCACAGAATCACAGAAAATTCAGGCTGGAAGGGAGTTCAGGAGGTCTCCAGTCTAATCTTTTTGTGGGTTTTTTTCCACATTTTCCCTGTGACATCCTTTCCATGATATCTTGTGATAGAGAAATTCCAATCCCTTCACTTCCAGTGATGTGATACAACCAGGGAATTCTAAACTTTAATGCCGATTTTAAATTTAATTGACAAGTGACTTATTTCTCTCACCTGCTTTAACAACGTCCTTTTTCTTGAACTGTTTTCTTTGAATTGAACTGACTTCTTTGTCCACCCATGGAGTACTTAAGCACAGGTCCAGGTAACATGTATGAACTCACTCCTTTCCTTGATATTTCTTTTTCCCCAAGTCTGCATTCCACACAAATGTATCTATGAATATGCATATCTCAACAGAAATCAATATAGATCTAGAGATTTATCTTGTTCCTCAACTCTCAGATCAAGTCCAGTTCATCAATGAACTGGAAATAGTACCTGTATTCCTAATGTAGAGAAGATCAGTTTTTCTTAATTAATTTATTAGTGAAAACTGAAAGCTTGTAGAGAAAACACTTCCCACAGACACACAATCTTGATTCCAGACAACTAAATTATTTTTAAAATTGAGAAGCCAAGAATTACTGGTTTCTGTTGGAGGCACTGTTTCTGGGACTTTCCGTAGTACCGTACTTAATGACAAATGTTTCAAACTTAATTTGGAATACAAAAAGAAAAGCCATGCACACACATACAAGCATACACAAGAGAAATAAAAACCTTAGAGTAAGTTAAAAATGATGAAGTTTCTACTAGTAATGAGATGCTTCTGGAAACAGCTCTTCAGATTTCTCTAGGGACTTCTAGTTGCCAGAGACAGACATAATATTTTCTCATTATTAGCTCTTCAGTAGAGAGGAAACAAAGTATCATTTCTTTTCAGTCAAATAGAAAATGTGGTATTTTGAACAATAATTTAGAGCAGTAAAATGAAGGAAAGATAGCTGCAGAAATTACAGTGAGGCACAATTATCAGAGCAAAAGAGATGGGCTGTGAACTCTTCTGTCAGGGTTCTTCCAAATAATAAAACCACAAACCTTCATGATTTAGGAAAAGAAAGAGGAAAGAAGAATAAGAAAAACAGTGCCTGAGCATATGCACTCCTGCACTACACGTGGTAATGTTTAATCTGCATAGTTTCATATTCATCATAACAAGACAAGCAGGTGCAAATTGTGGAGGCATCATTTGGACATCTTGTTGATTCAGTCAAATAATCAGTTTTCCAAGCAGTAAACAAATGATTCTGTTAAAGACTATCTTTAGCAAAGCAGTATATTTTGCTTCCAAATGTGGACAAGAGATGTCATCCCAGCTGTTCTGTATGCAACAGCTTTCAAAAATAAGTATTTTCAGTGCCACAAAAGCAGGAGGTCATTTTTCATCCCGTTTTCTTAAAGACATCTCTGTCATCTTCAGTTATTATTAGGTGGGACTTTCATAAGCCCCAGACAAGTTAGAAAAATAGCTCCACAGAGATTTAATGAAACTGGTATTATTAACTCATTATCTTCATATCTTTGAACCATCTCTCTAGTTGTGAATTTTATGGTTAAATCTGTGGTCCCTTGAAGTCCCTTGAATTGTATTTTGAAGCACTCTTACACAACAAAGTAAGGCAACTAAATTTTAAGTTCTGGAAAATCATATTTTGCAGTCTGAAGACACTTACTGTGTTTCATCCTTTGGTTTCTCCATTGGTAAAAGGTGGATAATGATATTCACTGGCATGCAGAGAAGACTTTTAATTGCATTTAGATTAATTTATCATTGAAACTGGTGATAGAACTATCACTGGCATTAGTGACTGGACTCTTTATAGAAACTGTATTTCATAAGGTTTGAGGAGACCTTACAAAGCAATCCAGCCAGTCCTCTGTTCTAGTCTATACAAACTAGATCTATCTGATGGCCATCTAGTCTGTCTTTTGCAGCATCTCAAGGTAATCTGTTCTACTGTTTAGCTATGCTTGCAAGAATATTTTTTTCCCCCCAATTTCTGTCATTAATTACTTGTGCAACAAATTAATTATTTCTTGATGATAAGCAAAATACTTTGTAACACAGTGACAGTTTACTGTGTGAAAATTGATATTGTGCTTCCTCTCATTTCTCCTATTTCTGTCTCTCCTGTTCTGTCACCCTAGGAAGCTTACCTTGTAAATATGTCTTTTAAAGATGTTGACAGGGTACTTTTAAGGCAGGCAACTACTAAAAGAGCAATTACTTCTCTTTTCTTAAATATTTGTCTTACTAGATACCAGATGATGTTTGCCATCTCTGCCACTATATCATTTTGGCTCAAATACTGTATATCAATAGATAGAACTCTTGAGATCAGTTATCCTCCGTCCTAGCAGGATTTCTGTCCCCACTTTAAATCTGGTATTTGCTGAAGACAGGAGGCCAAATTGACTTAAAAAAATATAGTACTTACCCTCACTGAATTTCATCATGTTAATTTGAGATCATACCCCCATTTATAAAATTCATTTTTAATTCAAAGCTTATCCTTGCTATGTGACTTGATCTTCCCCTACTGTATAAGGAAATTCCTTATTCCATTAACATAGTTTTTAATACAAATTCTGCGTAGTTCAAGGTCCAGGAAAGATATCCAATGGCTCATACAGCAAATCTCAGTCTTAGAGAAAGTTTTCACTGAATTACAAGGAAGTTTTTTTGCTGGATAGCAAAGACCTGTTAAAGCCGAGGAAACAATGGATGGTCTTCTGATGGATAGTCCTAATAGGCCCTGTATATGCAATATTCATGGACTTGCAGCAGACTTGTGAAAGATGGGAATCCTGTGATTTCAGAGAACAAAGTTGGAAAAAACCTGAAGGCTAAGCTTTTAAGCTAAATCATCACCACTTAAGACACTAGCTTCCTACAATCTATTGATAAGATAATTTCTGAAATACAACAACCATCCAAAGAGATTAGATAAGGAAGAAGAAAGAAAAGAAAGCTCAGTCTTTCACTGATGTGAGAAAGAAGAGAAAATTCCAACAGTCTGGAAGCATATACCAGATGAAGTGTGTCCCTTTGATAGAAGCTATGCTCTTTGGCCTGATAGACATCTATAGAATAAAAATCAGACTGTGCAAATCAGGGAGAGAAAACATAACAGATAATTGTGGTAGACATCTAGCAATCCTTTATCAGAAATCACAAGCAAAACATAGCATAGAATGTAACAAAATATGGCCACTATAGAGTACCCCAATAAAATAACAAATAGCATTGAATTTCTTAAGCTGTGCTCCTGATGTTTAAGGGCAACAGAAAAGTTATGGTTAGGAACATTAAAAAAAAAAAAAAGAGTACACCAAAAGCAATAATTCCAGTTCTAAGTAAAAGAAACTGACACAATCCATACATAAGCTTTTGTACCTGTAAGTTCTTCTATGGATGAGCAGATTCTCCTTTTTATGTTTCTTTCAAAATAAAGGAATCACCCTGCAGGTTTAAGATTTTTGTGATGTGAAACACAGAAAAACTCTGCTCTCTTGTAAAACAATAAAATCTAACTAAAGAGAAGCAATTTCTTTTTTTTCATTTGCTTTATGATAGACTTCATTTTACTGCACCTGACAGAGGGAAAAAAAAAAAAATGTGGGGAGGGAATAAACATTTGTGTGAAGAACATCCAGACACATGACCTTTAAGAATATGTTATTAGGAACATTATGTATTCCAGCATGAAGCATCAGCTGATTTTCTTACAACTCCTTTAGTTTCTCAACTGATCAATCAGAGGTATGTTGGGCCTCTGACAAACATAACACTTAATCTGTTTATGTCTCATGCTAAGTATCCTCAGTGAAACTGTAATTAGAAAACTAATTTAGGAGGCCAAGGTCCAAGTCCACAAAGATATTTAGGCACATAAGTTCTTATTTAAAGGCCTAATTCCCCTTGAGAAGCACTCAGACATGACTGCCATGACAATAAGCCTTGTTTCTTTTATTTTCAATGGATATATGATAAGGTCCCTGTGGCATCTGGTGTAATATCTTTAAGAAGACTGTAGCCATCACAGCACAGCATAGCTGAAGCCAATTAATTCACGCAAGACCCTTTCTCCAACATCACTTTATATTTTCCAAGATAGCTTTGTCTCTGCTAGGTATTTCTGTGTCACATGCCATGCATTAGGGAAAATCTTGATATTGCAAACTAAGAAAAGAACAGAAAGCAGAACAAGTATAAATGATATTATTTTAAAAATTCTGAATAACTCAAAGTGATTATGTGTTGCTTGATAAAAATAAGAAAATACTGTTTCATTTGGAAAGACTTCACTATTTTCATGAATTACAAAAACATAAATAGCTATTTGAGAAACACAGCTGTGTATTAGTTGTGATTCAGAGAAGTGAAAAATAAGAAATTGGACAAATGAACAGTGCCGCTTCTTTTTTTTCTTTCTCTCTTACTAATGTTATATGTATTTCATGTCCCAGTATTTTGCATGAAGAGTCCACATACCTATTTCCAGAAGTATAGAATGTATTTTACTCATGTTTTGAATTTTTAAAAATTGAAAAGGAAATTTACTTTGTTTTTCAGGCTTTTTTTCTCCAGGAAATTAAAAGCAGTATCTATAATACCTCTGAAATACAGCTCTACCAAGCACCAAAATTCACATATTATTTTGAACCCTGAAGTTGTACACTAGTTTTCTGCACAGGTTTTAAGGACTTCCATGAATTTCATGTCCTTTGAGCTACCCTTTGCATGTAAGTGCCTACATTACGTCCTAATTCAGGTTACTTTGTGGAGTTGGTTATAAAAGTGGATTTTTCGGAAGGTCCTTCTGTGCAGCTGTGACCTGGGAAGAGATGAAGAGTCTCCAATCTGGAGTTTCTAAGCAGTTTGAGAATTATTTCACTATCTCTTGCAGTGATATACCTCTCTGTCTCGTGAACTTACTTTACTTCAAGTAGTGGAAAAGGATCATAGATGGGGCTAGTATGAATCACTTTTAGCCTTTCTTGTTCCTGTAGTGCTTCTATGCCTTCTTCTACTGTGGCATATCAGTTCCCCACCATTGACTAGGTAACCTAGGCAGGATGCTGAAATGAAATGTGAATAATGTGTTAAAATGGATGAGAAGAAAAGGCCGATGAAATCTTGAATGTATGCTTAGGTGCTTCATATAATGAAGAAACTATTACCCTCTAAAAGGCATAGTTAAATAATTTAACTACATTGATGAATTTTCACCTTAAGAAAGATCTAGAGCACTTGGTTATTAGCATATGCCAGGAGGAGAGAAGAAATAGGGATAGGTAAAAAACTTGATCTTAACTTATGTTCTAATATTTCTAGATGATAATATGAAATCCTAATATATAAATTATCATGCACTCAAAAATTTAATCCCAGTTATTATCATTTCCAGTAATACCCTGTGAAACGGCAACTTGTCAACCTCTTACAAATTTGAAACAGCAAGTCATTTTGTTGATCCAAGGAAATACAACAGAGTGAAATTTACCATAGGAAGGACAATTTAGCGTAAATATTCATTCAATGCTGTCTTCTAGGCAATATTTATTAGCAAATATGTGAGTCAACCTTCTAATATGCAACCATAAAATTATACCACCCATGTATATTGTCTAGCTACTACCAGATGGGACTATATGTCACTATTTCATAAAGGAGTTCTATGGTATTTTAAGAAGTAGGAATGATTTCACTGGCGGAAACTTCAGTTTTCAAAAATGTAGCTTAAAGAATAACCATTAAGAAGCTTGGATATTCTTTTATAAGAACAGCAGATTTCTTTACCAAAATGTCTCCAAGAGAGGAAGAGGTGGTGTTATTCTAGGCTGAGTATATACATTAGGACACTACGAAAGGGTTTGTAAGAGAAAACTGCCATGAACTGAATGATAACTTTTTCATTAAGTTTAAGTTAAGAAGGAAGACAAACAAAAGTACAAGGCTACCATGTGAAGGCAACTGGACTGGATATTTCACAAAGTTCCATTTTTCAGAGAACTGAGGATTTAGAAGAACCAGGATGGGACAATCAAAGGGCAATCAAATACAGTGGTGCACTGGTATAGTGCAAATTAGAAACGAAAGAGTAGTTGGTTGTAAACCAATTAGAAATAATTGTATTATGTGCTTCCTGAAATGTGTTTCTTGTGTAGTATTTGTAGTAAAGACACATTATAATGAATATTGATGTAAAAGGCCCTGATTAAATTTCTTCTAGAATCTGGAAACCTGTTCAGTCATGTCCAGGAAAGATGCATTCAAAATGGAACAGGTTCTGTCAAGAGTGTGCAAACTAAACCATGGAATAAAGCATGTCTTGTTCAAGAAAAGCTTGTAAAATATGCATGTACAAAGGATATAAATACTTCCTATTATTACACCATGCTGACTAACACATTTTAATGTTAATAATGTATTTAAAGCATAGTAATATTGACACAACCTAAATAGATATACAATGGCCATTAAAAAAACAGATTAATTAGAATATTTTGACTAGGAGACTAGGGGAAAACAAGGGGATATACAGCAATAGCTTTCTAATGCACACCAAATGATTGTCTTCTTCCTCAGAACCAGACATGATAAGCAGAACTGGCTTCCTTGTCAGGTTTTCTCCATCTGCCTTACTGCCCACATACTATGATGGTCTGAGTGTACCTCACCCACATCAAAGACTAACTCTTCTTGGACATGTTTCCTTGCACAGACTAAGAGGTGTACAGCCTGGGAATTTTAGGGACATTGAGGGTAGAGGAAGTAGACAAGAACATCTGACTTTGAAACTATTGGAATTTAGTACATTAAATTGGGTTAATGTTGCTCTAAAGCCATTTTACTTTGAATGCAGTTTTATTCCTCATAAAAAGGACGATTGGAGGCTTTTATATGCCAAATGTGTGATTGTAAATATAAGTACCGGTTTTCAGTTTGTAGTAACTCCCATTGGTGGCTAAAAGCAAGACATTCTCCAATATTAAAGAAATTTAAAGAAACAGATGAAACAATTAATCATTTGAAAAGGCACAGCAAACACTGAAATACCTTATTCTCATTTAAAATATTCAGAATTGGTTACAGTTATTTATCTGAGAAAAATTATCATTACAAATACTGTTTGAACAGGCTGCTAAACTGAGGTAAATCAGTTTATCTTAGAATCATAGAATCATCTAGGTTGGAAAAGACCTTTAAGATCATCGAGTCCAACCATCAATCCTATTCTACCAAGTCCACCACTAAGCCATATCCCCAAGGACCACAGACTTTTAAAAACATCCAGAGATAGTGACTCAACCACCTCCCTTGGCAGCCTGTTCCAACTCCTGAAAACCTTTTCAGTGAAAAAATTTTTCCTAATGTTCAGTTTAAACCTTCCCTGGTGCAGCTTGAGGCTGTTCCCTCTTCTTCTACCACCAGTTACTCGAGAAGAGTCTAGTGCTTACCTCTCTACAACCTCCTTTCAGATAGCTGTAGAGAGCAATAAAGTCTTGCCTCAGCCTCCTTTCTTTAGACTAAATAGCCCCAGTTCCCTCAGCCCCTCGTCATAAGACTTGTTCTCCAGGCTGGTGAACAGCTTAGTTGCTCATCTCTGGACCTGCTCCAGCACCTCAATGTCTTTCTTGTATTGAGGTGCCCAAAACTGAACACAGTACCTGAGGTGTGGACTCACCGATGCTGAGTACAAAGGCACAATCACCTCCCTGGTCTTGCTTGCTACACTATTTCTGATCCAGGCCAGGATGCCGTTGGACTTCTTGGCCACCTGGACACACTGCTGGCTCATGTTCAGCCACTTGTTGATCAGTACCCCCAGGTCCCTTTCTACCACCACAATATCAGCCATTTTGGCCTTCCTCTTGATTTTTATCTATAGACACTCAACTCTATCATCACTTTCATTAATTTTTATCTTCACTGATACCTGTGAAGCTTTGCCATTATACACACGCTTGACTCATTTTTTAAAATTAAATAATGCAGGCAAAAGCCATCATTTTCTCTAAAGTAATAAAAAAATTGTGTAACAATTAAATTTTTCTTTTTTTGAAAAACGGTTCTGCACTTTTTTGTTTAAGGTAGCTGTGTAAGGTCTGTCAAATTCAGTACAGTATGCCTTATTAATGGCCTCTAAGCCAACCCTCAGATAGCCATAAGCCTACAGCATTATTTGAGATGTATTTGAACAAAAAAATTGCTTGACACTAGTAAAAAGGTTAGTGCTACGCTGCAGGGATTCTAATCCTTAGTTTCATTAAGGAATTAAATTAGAGTGAAACTTTTACCCTTTCCTCCTCCCTCCGTCACAAAAAGGAGTGTTAACCTCAAACGGACCTGCTGCTCATCTTCAGTATTTTGTAACCTTTTCTTCACAGCAAGGGCAAAGGCCTCCACATTGATATTCTGAAGGGAATCTGCATGACATTGTTAGGAATGGGCAAATGATCTGAAAGTCCCTACACAGCCAATATAATTCTGATTAAAGCTTGGCATTTGTTTTCTTGCTCTTTGGAGCAGACAGCATGCTGCCTGGAATTAGAAATATGAAAGGCAGAGGAACTTCCTACTGTGCAGAGAGAGTATTTTTTCTTTCTTCTTTTCAAAATGCAGCTAAGTTTGCAAACTTTTTGGTTGTTGTTGTTTTGAGGGCATATCATTAAAATGAGGTCATCCTTGTTTTTCCTTTTAGAATGAGATGTACTGTGTCTCACACATTTTCCTCCAGAACTACTGAGAAAGCCCTTGCTCTACTAGATTTCTAGCTAATATTTCTTCTCTGGCATTTTAAACTGGAAATTCATGATTTAGGTCTTCAATAAAAGAGATTGCTTTACAGAGAAACTTACACATATAAAAAAAATCAAACTGAATGTCTGTAGTAAACCTCCAAAATTTTGAAGTTCTTGTTTAAATGTGTACATTCCCACTTACCTACACCAAAGTCATCTGTAACCCCATTTCAAACTCTGACTTAAAAATTTATTAATTTCCACTTAAAGACACCTACCAAGAACCCTGGATGCAGGCTTGTTTCCACCAAATTACAAAGTACCTACATGCTATAAAGTAAAATCTTTGATTGAAATACTAATTCCCTTAAAGTCAGTGTCAGAACCATCACTAGTCTTCTGGAGTTTAGGATTTAATTCTTTGTTTCCATTACATGTGTTATAACCATTCTTTTGAATCAAGGTGACTCTGGTAATGTGATTCAATACAAGTATTTATAGCACAAACCACATAGTAAACATACAGTAAACCTTACACACGTACCATAATTTTGTTGTTATTGTTGTTTCTGAAAGTGCAGAATAGGTTTTCAGATAAGAAACGTTTGGTCACTACAACATTATTTATTTTTAAGAAATTAGAGATTTTGGCTGCATCAGTTCATTTACAAAAGTAAGGCAGAGTATCAGGGAAAATGGCAGAGTTTTGTTGATATTAATGAAGTGAAACTGCAGAAGAAAGATGAGCACAGCAGGAGCCATCCTACAGGAAGCATGTTACGTGAGATTCAGACTATCCCAGACAACCGTGTTTTGTTCTTACACAGCCCCAGACAAGTGGTTCAGTACTCAGGCCCATAGGCTCTCCTGTTTCTCTATTGCTCCCCATATTTAACCTGCAAGAATCTTAGGACATGCACAAAATGGGAAAAAAAAGAAATCTAAAACTGTCTCAAGACACAAAAAATAATTGAGGAAGGTCATTGGACCTTGCAACAAAATGTTTTGTTTCCAAATTTAATAATCAGGAACTCCCTTTTGTAGGAAATAAATCCTCCTTCACCACTAGCATTTATATTCAGATCCAGTAGCAGTTCAAATTCCTAAACTGCTACATTTGTGTCAACAGAATATGTCTTAATTAGTGTTTTCCTTGAATCCTTCACCTACTTTTATTCATACACTGTGAGAAATAAGGAGGTTCATTGCATATAACGTATGGTTAAATATTTCATAGAGAAGTAATATGGACAAACTATAAATATGAATATATGTAGATATACATATATAAATAAAACAGCCTGACAAGTTCAACACAAATCCAACTGTTCAGAAGAAATATATTCATCCAGTTTATCTTCTCTTTCACTTGTAAACAAGTTCTGTTATGTAGGAATTATGTCCAAGGAAATTTTCTATGAATACTTTTCAACTGAGCAAAGTTTAGATTTGTAGTTTATTACCATTGTAGTTATGCCTTTATAATAGGTAAAAATTCTTACATTTACCTTGAGTTAGAGTGAAGAAGAGGAATTTTTTTTCTGTTCAGATGAGATGCCTCATAAAGAAGGTCATGGTATTTTATCTATCTATAGCTAGGAATAACAATACCAAACTCTACAAAACAGCAAAGAGACCAGAAATAATCAGTGGCATACTTCTTTGTGAGTACTACTTTGTGAGTACTATTATTACTGATGTAATAATATTTTAGATAAAGGCAATGTGAGGTCAGAACATCTCATTTAAATGAGCAAGAGTTGCATTCTTATCTGACATTTCCTGTATTTGCAGATTTTATGAAGCAGTGTATTATGGTGATCTAGGCCAAAATCACACCCTGACTATTACTATTTTATAGCTACATATTAAGTGTGCTGCAAAGTTTTATATGAAGTCAAGAAAAGTTCCACCCTTAGGAATTAAAAGGCCTTGTCCCTGCCTGAATTTTCACCCTTCATTGACCATTTATATTTTTCAATAAATTTAATTCTAATCTGTGGAATTATCTATGACACCCATTAATCTAAACTGTGGGCTATGTAAATAGGATATTTTTTGTTTTCTTGTCTTACTTACAGCCACTGTGCATCTTTCCCCTAGAATTCTGCACTCAGACATATCTCTGGTATATACCTGTACACGTGCCAGACTTCTTAATTAATGTGATGCTTACTCTGAACAAACACAATAAAGTTATTTCCTTTTCCAATACATTACTCTGCCTCACTGTTTCTTTTTTATTGGTAAGCCACAGCTAAAAAGGCAAAGAGGCTGATTGGAATAAATACTGGAACTGAGAAGGACAAGAAGGTTCTGTTTGTATGGCTATTACTAGGCAGCTGCAAAGTTAATCAGTTCACTGATCTGTGCCTCAGTTTCCCCATATGGCATATGGTAAGACTTATGTAAAATCGTCTTACTGTTTTGTGAGAGGAAGCAATGATGACAAATTCTGTAATTAAGCATTTGATATATTTTCGAAATTACTTTCTGCTTATTTGAGGAATTTCTTTACAATTTCACAAAAATAATTACTATTACTCAGCTGTTATGTTTTGCTATGTGATGAGAAATTCGGTCTGCTATTATAATATAAACACTATTTAAAGCCTTTGTCTTTACAGGCAGAACTAAATTATTTGGGTTTTTTCTGTCATTTAAACCAGAAAATTAAAAAATTATAATAATAAAAAAAATTAATTACTTTGGATCATTTTACACTGCTGAAGTTTAAGCAACACTCATTGCTAATTTTGTTGAGATTTATCCATACATCAGTGACACTGTTGCCTGGCAGTACTAGCAAGCTTATAGTAGTAAAGACATTGTATTTGCCATCTGAAGGCTTCAGAATGCCTTGTCGTCACCATGTTCCCAAGTGACTTATAAAATATTCTTGCATGATAAACCAAACCATTGCCATCTACCTGAGAGACTGACAGGCTGAAAGATATTTTCTATAGCAATCGTGCTTAATAGAAACTGTCAACAGAAGACGTACGATTGAAGGAGGCTGAGTAAATGAAGAAAGCAATAGGGTTTTTTATATGCATCTTGCTTTATATGAAATCTGCCCATTTCACTAGTAATACATGATAAATAATCTTTGAAATTAAGTAGGAGGATTTTTTGTCTAGAAAGAATTCTGATACATATTTTAATAATAAATTTTACCCTAAAAAAGAACTACAGTAAAAACCTTCACCCCTTAAAGGATTATCAGGAGTAAATTTTTACTACCTCCTTTATTCTTGGAAGAAAATCCTAGAAAACAAGCCACTAAGAGGTTACTATAATTGAAGATATATGTACGTAACTTAAATATATTACCAGGTCCCATGCATTTTCTTCCTTTGCTGTTACTGATTTGATCTAAAACACACACAGGTTTCTTTTTAACAGTCTTATCTGATTTCCCATTTTTGGTCCCTATGTTGTGTCATCTAAAGTAGTTACACTAGTTACAGTCATACTTTTTAAACCAAGAAATTTTCAACTCAGCATAAAGAAGAATGAGAAAAAAAAAACCAACCTTGAGTTTTCTTGGCTTCAGCAATAACAATATAGTCCTCAAAGTAGATATATAAGCCGTCAAACAGATTAATCAAGCACTCGTAAACTATAGACAGTTTTCAAAGCATCTAGTTAAATGTTAGTAGTAATTAGTCTTCACTGCATCATCCTTTACAATGGTACTCTTTGTGTGCACACATGATGCCTTCATGAAAGCATCATGAAAGGAACTGCAGATTATTTAAAACCAAAAGCATGCTACAAAATATATTACGATACTTTTTTCTCGATCATAGCAAACTGAATTTTGACTTACTCCCACAGGAAATGAAAAAAAAAAAAAAACAGAAAAAAAAGAAAAATTAGGGAAAACAAACAAACAAAATAAACAAACAAAGAAAAACACACACACACACAAAAAAAAACCAAACATGAAGAAAGATCACAAGTCATCTTAATTCTTACAAAATGACTGTAAAGGTAGGTAACTTTCACAGTGATGGGAACAGTATTGCATTGTTTCAACTAAACCAATAGAATAACTGTGGCTGACACCCAGCAAAGTCCGACTCTCTTTCTACAAGATGCATAATAGATCTTGAAGTTAATTTTAAAAGTGTAGGTACACTGACTGAGAAAATGTTCATTCATGTATCTTATGCAAAAAAGCCCAACAAACTTATAAAAGTAATTCCCTACATGTTAGACAGAAGGTTAGATTTGATACATGGGTACCATACCATAACAACAACAACCCAGTGTTATGAATCCTTTGTTTAATGAACATTTCTCCAGACACCTAAGATTTTGTTTTCATTTTTAACAAACAGAATCATTCTGTCGAGGAAATGAGATCTCAGATGAAGGTGGATGGATGTAGTTGGAAAAATAAAAGTAGTCTTTCCAGGAAAGTGAGGGCCAAAGTCTCCTCTCTAAACTACAGCTTATGAGAAATAAAATTTGTGATGAAATTTTGTGTGCTGTGGTTGATATACATTACTTTAATAGAGCTGATCTTAGAAACTGATGTCCCAAGATGAAGACAGTACAGCTTCTTGAGCAAATACTTCTCTAATTGTCAGTGAACTGAAGTTGGGTTTCAGCATCTGCAAAAGGGCAACCCCATGATGCAACAAGATCAAACAGTAGCTTCAAATAATTTTTATCCTGGTTCATTAGAGAAAAGAAGGTGATATGTATTCCTTTTTCATAACACCTCTAATTTTCTTCATGGTACTTGACATGAACCACATTAGTATCACACTAATTACATTATAGATCACATTTTCTTCCTCTAACTCAATTTCTCAGGATTAACCTACCTCCAAAGAACAGTCATTTTGCCATTTTCCTTCCTCTTATGTCACTGAAACCTTTATTAAATGAGCTTCCTGAAGGATAAAAGCCTATGGAAAAGACAAGGGGTAATGGGTACGAGTTACTTCTGGGGAGATTCAATTTGGACTTTAAAAGAAAATTTTTCAGTTTGACATTGGAATAATCTCCCAAGGGAAGTGGTGGATTCCCCTACATTGAACAGTTTTAAGACTCAGCTTGACAGGATTCTGGGCCATCTCATTTAAACTATATACATATATGTGTGTGTGTGTGTATATATATATATATGTTGATATGTTGTTTCTTTTTTTTCTAACCTTAAAAGGTTGGACTAAATGATCCTTGAGGTCCCTTCCAACCTGGCATTGTATTCTATGAATCTATTCTTTGTAATAGTTTCAGTTACTTTTCCCTGAAGAAAAATAAATTCAAGAGTAACTTTGACAAGGAAGAACTCATACCCCAAACCTAAAAGTGATTTAGCATTGTCATCAAGGAAAAAAAGAAGTACAAATACTTGTCTAGTCATATTTTTCATGCAGTGACAAAAATTATTATGTCTTGTCAAATAATACATGTAACATTTACTGGTGAAACTTTTAAGCCCCAGTACCACACTTTCTTTCACTCCTTTCAGGATAATATGAATTCCACTTCAATTAAGACAAAAAATTACTTCTACACTGTACAGAAGAGCACATATTCAAGTGAAGCAAAACATACGTGCAGCCTCAGTGGATCAGACATGGAGAGCTGCAGAGTCCTGTTCTGAGTAGTGAGTCTTTAAACGGATGTTTAAATGTTCTCTTCTGTTGAAGCATGTAGAAACACATCTCTGTTTCTGAGCACTACAAGCCTTAGTTAACCTTCCTTTGTCTTTACAGGTGCCAAAAAAGTGACTGGTAGCTCAAGACCACTCTTTATAACAGGAGTAAGGTAGGCGAGCTTTATAAAAATCACAATAAGACTAAATCAAATAGACTATTCAGGTATTCATTTCCTACAGGGTATTCTCAGGGGATAAAAGAAAGAAAAATAATTTAAAAAATGTAAAAAAGAAAAAAAAAAGAAAAAAAAAAAAAAAAGAAAAAGAAAAAGAAAAAAAGTCTTTGTGCAAAACCAGTCAACTGGAAGGAGCATGTACTTTGACCCTGATGTCAGAACTCCACTTCCCATTAGAAGTGTTTTGATTGTGAAATAAGCATGGCAAATGTCAAAGTACAGTTATGTCAAATGATATTTCAAATGATCCAAGCCATGTCCTTCCTCCCTTATAACAACTTATAAAATAACATACTATGGCATGATACAATGAGTAGATTACTAAATACACTTCAGTCATTGATAGCTACCAATGACTATGAAAAGAAATTTTACTGAGCTTTGTGGTGTTTTAATTTTATTTAAAAGAACAATAGAACAAATAAGCACCTTGCCAGATGTTCGTTGTCAAAGCAACTGAGCTGTTTTGGCTGAGCCTTGCAGTTCTTGCAAGACAACCTAGGAGATGCCATCTCTTGCAGGGCAGCAGATGAAATCAGCTGTTGAGCACAGAGGGAGCACAATTTACTCTAAATATTTTTATCAGTCTCAGCAAAAACTTTGTTTCATCAAGGGTAAAAAAGAAAAAACCTTCCTTTGCAAACAAAGATGTTAATAACTTTACATGATAAATGCTTGCCTTCCTCAAGATATTAAGCCTTTTTTTTTTTTCTTTTGTGCAGGCTTTGCAGAAACTGTAACCTGAATTATAGAACAATTTCCATGTCTTTGGTACAGTAACTAAAAAGGAATACTCAAAGAGTGCAGAGAACTGCAAGAGCAGAGCTAACATGGCCACTGTATAATTCACAAACTATATAGGTGATCTGGTTGAAGAGGGGAAAAAGGATAATTTCTTATGTCAATGTCCTGTCTTTAGCTGGGATAGAGTTAATTTTCTTCCTATCAACTGGTGCAGTGCTATATTTTACATTTAGTGTGAGAATAACATTGATAACACCCTGATGTTTCAGCTGTTGTTATTCAGTGTTTGCACTATAAGTCAAGGATTTTCAGTTTCCCATACTCTGCCAGTTACCCTGCACTCTTGTGAGGAGGGGCACAAGAAGCAGGGAGGAAGCATGGCCAGGATAGCTGACCCAAACTAGCCAAAGGGAAATTCCATACTATAACATATCATGTCCAGCATATAAATTGGGGGGAGTTTGCCAGGGAGAGTGGATCACTGTTTGGGCAATGGTGAACAATTACGTTGTACATTCACTTGTCTTTCTTGGGTTTTATTGATCTCTATTTGTTATATGCCTTTTTATTTTATTATTGATATTATTATTCTGCCCATTGCTACTATTTTTGTTTTGTTTTAATTATTAAACTGTATTATGTCAAGGCACAAGTTTTACTTTTTTTTCCTAATTCTCCTCCCCATCCCACTGGGAGAAGGGAGGAGGGAGCAAGCAGTTGTCTGGTGTTTAGATGATGGCTGGGGTTAAAGTACAACAGTCTATTTGTTCCTCCCTACCACAGTGGTAGGGTGGATCATTTTATTTGGTTCTTTCATTCTTTTCTCCTGAGGTAAGGAGATGTCTGTCAAAGACAATCCAATCACTGTAAAAGAAGCCAGGAAACTGAGTACTAGGCATCCAAAAATATTACCCAAAACAGTACACAGTAAAAAATATTTTCACTCTACTTTTAATCTCTTCTCTTGGGAAGGCACATCAACAGGCACAGAAAGTAAACTACCTAACAAGAAAAAAAAAAAAAAACAGGAAGGATTTTTAGATCCTTCCTGATTTTAAACAGGTGTAATTGCTTTCATTTCAGTGTAGGTCTAAATTTATGATATCCCCTGGTTAGATTTCAGAAATTAGTATTTTATACAGATGTTTATAATTGCTACTTTTTGCTATTTGCCAAATGTAAAATGTAGTTTCCAAGCCTGTAAATATTTATATATTAGAGAAACTTTTTGTACATGAATAACCTTGTTGACTGAAAACAGTAAATGGGGATTTTGGTGAGACTCCTCATATTGGGAAAGCTATTTACTTGTCCAAATATTTAGGTATTCAGCTTTCCAGTTACCTGATAAATACATGAAAACAAGTAAATACACACAACCAGAAAAGAAATACATTCCTTGAAAAAAAGAACCACCACCAGAGCTTATGTGAGATTATTATGATAAGAAAGAAAAATAAAATCCCAGTGCTTTACTTCATAGTATTTTTAACACTGAGCATTTTTTCGTTTGAGATTTTTAAAATGTTATCTTTTTCTTCTTCTAGAACTGTAAATAAATACATGTATTTAATATTTATGATAACTCATAATGACGAAAATCAGTCTGGATCTCATAGGTCCCTGAAGCTCTTGTGATATGCTATATCAATAGTCTAAATTTCTCTGAAGGTAGCTGACATTATATACCATCCTGTTCTAGATTTCTTCCAGATTCTCATCATTTGGTAAACATAGTATATGCCAAAGCATTTCCTCTGAAACAGTGTTAAGATTGACAAACATTCACCTGCAGAGAGATAAAAGATAAAGTGCATGTGTATGGTATTTCTGAAGAAGATAGGATGAATTTACATAAGCAATTATGCAGAGAACCAAATGCTGAAGACAATTATACTCTACAGGGTTTGGTCAAAAAAGAGGGTGAAGGCAGGTTTGGGGTTTTTTCCCTCCAGATTGGCTCTATATACTGGTAATTTTGCAAAGACTTCACAACCCGCTAAAACTGACTGTATGCCTTTGAAAATCTCAGCCTTATGAACACATGCAGCTTCCTGCTTCAAATATCAAGTCAAATATTGATATGTCTGGATTCAGCAAAAAGAAATGTACTGTCAGGAAAACACCTGACAGTAGTAGAAATTGCACCATCTTGAATCTTGCAGTCAGATTTTGCCTTTTTTATTCCCCCCCCCCCCCCCCCCCCCCCACTATCTAGGACAAGATGGAAGGCATAGAGCAAACACATTCAGGGTGTTCCTGTAAAAGAGGAAAAAATGATTAGTAAGGAAAAAATGTGTAAAGTATCAGAGATGTAATGGACAAGAGAAAGAAAGAAAGCAAGCAAGGGAGAAAGAAAAAAGGACTTTATGTTCTCCCTGAGACTGACAATGACATTGAGATGCTACAGAAAGCATGTGGGCATAACAGAGCACTGCAGAGGTATTTGTTGTTCTGCCAGGTTAGAAATAGAAATAACTCACCAGTGTGAGCCAGAGAGATTCTTACATAAGATTTCAGTCTAGAAGTTTTCTGCTGTAACATTTAAGAGCAAAGGCAAAAAGTGAGTAATACAGAAATGTGTTGTGTTGGGTCAATTTTCTCCTATTCCCATATTTTTATTAATTATATTAGTATTCCTTAAAAAAAAAAAAAATCATTTAAAAACATAAAGCTTTAAACCTGTTTTGTTCTGCTGTTAACTGCACTCAGGAGGTGAGTATGGTATCACCATGGGCTGTAACTGTGCCATGTCTGCCTGACCAAAAGTCTTCTCCATGTGGTGCCAGTGCTTTTAGCCAGCTGGCAGAGCTTAGATCAGCTGCTGGCCCTCATTCTCCTGTCCCAGAACCAATGCAGAAATCCTTTCAGAAGAGGGAGCTTCTGCTGTTAGGACTGTAATTAGCAAGCTGAACCTCTATGTTTAAAGCCATCTACTGAAATAATTCCTCCAAAGCTTGCCACTTGCTTAGAAGGAAAACAAACACAGTAAAATAAAATCACAATGAACTTCCTCCCCTCTCTCCCCCAGGTGATGTAAAAGCTCTCTTCCCCACTAGTCTGCCTTTTCAATGTTCTTGGTATAACAATTGGCTAATTAGATGTGCTTTCATTTTTCATTTGAACACATTTAAGGTGCTTCTGTGATCATGATGTGTTCACAGGCATTGACAGGGGAGCAGGTGGATCATATCAGTCCCTGCCAGCTCAGTGGCTCTGAATATAGCACTCCTTGGATTTATTTTGCTTATTAGATCTGATTCTACATGCCTGTTTTGGCTTTAACGTACTGCTGTGTTGTGAGGTATTAATTTTCTTGTTTCTTTATAAATGTGAAGATAAACTCTACTCTTTAGCCATTTTTCAACTTCTATTGCTATTCAGGATAGCCTTTTTTTTTTTTTTCCTTTATAAACGTCCTTAATTCATTTCTATCATCCTTGTGGATATTTTACATAATCAAATGCCATAGTTATGCAATAGTTTTCCAATGTAGTAATATTGCATTTTTGGATGAAACCAAGCTAGAGCGGTTTGGGGAAAGCAAACTCTGTCTATCTTCATGCAGAAGAGCTGGGGTCATCACTTCTTTGTGACTGCTTTGGGACCTCAGAAAGAACCCTGTTATTTGCAGCACTGATGGTGAAACTGGAGGGGTTTCCACCAGCTGCAGAAGGCTGACTTACAATGTCATCATTACAAACCATTTCTACAACATGCAAAGTAATAAACTGCCCTTTTCTTAGTTGTTTTGGGGTCAAAATCAGGAAGAATTTTTAATTTATGTTGTAGTTAAGTGACCTGGCCTCCACCTCAGAAGCTCAGTAAAGGCATAGCAAGAAAAAAGTACTGTCAGATATTTCCACCACTTATCTCAGTGGAAGTTTTCTTTGTCCTTCAGGTAATCTCTAACCTTGAAGCCGAAGCAGTTCTGAGATTTTAGAAGTTCAGAGCAGTCATGTAATCAAGGTGCCTTGTTACCACCTTTGAAATGGAGCACTTGAGATCTGGGCTCCTGAGGGCAGCTACAGATATATTAGCTCATATGGTTCAGGGGGGGTCTATTTTTCCCTGCCTTAACTTGTACACTGCAATTTTCTATTCTTGGTTTCTCAAGGTAATTCTTGTGTGCAATTCAACTGCAAAGACACATGTTGTGCCTTCAACAGTTCTGCAACTCTGTTTAAATTGCAGTTAGGACATGATTCTCCTAATCAAAGCTTTTAACAACTTAAATCAAACCATAGTTTAGGCTAGATTGTAATTTTCCATTATCCATTCATTCATCAAAATGTAGTTTATAAATGTGCGTGTAAACATGTGCACAAGATTTTCTTAGAGGTTGTGCTATTTTAGACTTTGGCACTGCAGCCTAATTTATTCATGCACTTTGAAACAGAGGAGAATCCATGTTTAAGACACTATTTTAAAAAATGTTCTGCAGGATTAAGCATTTTAAAGTTTTATTGGTGCCTATGTTTTATATTAATTCTGTGGTATGCCCCAAGGTATTTTCACAAAGGGCATTTTAGAAAGGTAAATTCAGCTGATGGATGAATTTCTCTGCAGAGGTTTATTAACATTTTTGTCAATTTATCCCATTAAATACAGCAACATCCCTAGGTGGTGATGAACTGCAATAGCAGCACAGGTTTCACACAATGATGGCAAACTGATTCCAATAATTTTCTCAGTAGTATCCTCATAGCATAAGTGAAGTACAGTGTGCCTAGGTAAGTAAAAAATACGTATATAAATAAACAAATAAGTATTTATGAATATTCATTTAAAGCAAATCTACCACATTATGTGTTCAATTATATAATAAACTACACCAACAGTCTAGGACATGGAATTAAATGAATTAATACTGTTAATTCAGTGTTAATTAAATGTGTATGTATAAGGTGACAAATGAGGCATATGTATCAAAAACTTGATGATGAAATCTCACTTTGTCTAAAAGAAGGAATTTAATTCATACAACATACCAACACTCCAATGCCCACAAATACCAGTGAGATGGTTCCAACTGATTTCAGCAGGCAGTACACCAGGTGCAATAGCCTACCAAAAAACACTTCAAATTAAAATTTTGTTTACTAAATATTTACAATGATGTGCTTATCAATAAATTACATTTCTTGGCAGGGATTATTCAGCTTCAAATACTCAATCTGAGAAAATGCAATTTATCTATTTTCATTAGTCACTCAAAAAATGGCAAAAATCACTGAATAAAATATTAATTGCAAATTTTTCCCTCTTGTGACAGTGATCCCCTATCTCTCACAACACAAGGAATTTACTTTTACCACATTACTGTTTTTCTTTCCTATAACAAAAAATAAGTGCTTGTAGAAGTTTAAGCAATATTATGAATGCTACATCAAAGACTATATATATATATATTAAACTTGTATAAAGCATTTTGAAATTTAAGTATAATAAAATAAGGATGATGGGAAGAAAATAAGAAAAGGATATAAAGTAATCTGTAAAAGCAATCTGATTGTAATATTAAATGATATCCCAAAAGAAATGATAGGAGTTCAAATGATCAGGTCATTCATAAGCAAAGAATGGTCTCTGAAAATACATTGTACGGGGGGGAAAATTTGCCCATGGAATGAAATGGAGAAGTAAATTGAACACAGCTTCTCTCCACATTACCACTTGTAATTTGTGAATTGTTTCTACTTATCTGCCTTCATGCAGTAAAAAATAATTTGATACAGTAAAAAATAATTTGATTTTTGGTACTTAATATCCTAACAGGACTATAACTGCTTTATATCTCCTAACAGGCCTCTATCTTCTTTGTGTATCATCAGGTTTTCTAAGAAACTGTGGGCTAACGTAGTCTTTCAGAAACTGTTTTGTGTTTGTTTGTTGCTTAAACAATGATGGATAAAGCAGAAACAGGGTTGGCTCGTTGTGAATATTGTACAATGCAGGAATGAGAAAGGCGACTGTACACTGAAGCATCTTCAGTATTCACTTCTCCCTTTGAATGTATGAATCCATCCCTGTTCAGAAATATTAATGTGGCAAAGAGTGTGATTTTTCCTTATTTTGGTGTTTTTCTAAGGCTGACACAGAACAGAGAAAAAGACACCTTATTTTTCCAATTGCAAATTGGCTTTGCCAGCAGTGGGAAAAATCCACTTTTGGTTTCTAAACAGATTTGGTCCAATATTTTTTTTTATTCTTTCTTTTGCTGAGAATAATGAGAGTCATCAAAGTATTCATTTTTGTAATATTTTTTTTTCGGAATAGAATAATTTAATCCCAAACTGAATCTTAGCCATAGATTCCCAGTACACGAAGTTCTCCAGTAAACTAGTGCTCATTTGTATGTATCTTTATTTTTCTTGGTTACAAAATAAATATTAGTTACTGAAAGTAATTGCTAGAGTTTTTCATTATCAGTTCAGAACTGTCACTGATAGAAAACAACCAAATCCATGTTGCTGCCATATAAAAGAATATTTCTCTTTAGATGACTCTTCAAGGATTAGAAGTCCATAGTTTCATGAACTTTCATCAAAATACCTTATTTTGTGTCTTAACACCAATCCTATAATTATGTCAAACAAAAACATACTGAATATGCTATCAAGGGCTCAGAGGTATGATAAAGTTAGAGCATTTAAAAATATTTGAAGTAAAAAATAGTTTCATTCTTGGCTTTATCTAAAGTATCTTTTTTGCTAGCCTTTTTAGTACTCCTTTTTACAGCTTAGACATGCAGCAAATACTAATTCCATCAGACACAAATGAATTAAATTATTCTGCATTGCATTATTTATTGTTTTCTATTTCCTTACAAGGTCCTGGATTTCTGACTTAGTTCAAATACCTAGATCTAATCAGTCATATAGTCCAACAAACACTTCCATTTTGTACAAATCCAGCCAAGTTTCTCTGACACAGCTAGCTTCTGCTTGTTTTGGAACAAGAAGAGTCTTCTCACAGATGTGGATCAAACACCAAAACCAAAATGAATGATTTTTCAGTATGGAATGTAAGGACAGCAAGTCCTAAAAACAAGCAGTTTACATGTTCAGAAAAACATTTAAGCTCAGAGGACCATAGTTCAAACTCTTCAGTCACCTCTTCTCAAACAACTGACTTCCTAATGCATGGATTTGAATATCTATCTACTTCAAAGTGAGATAAAACCTGATCAAATGATCAAAAGCATTTATAAAAGGACAAAATTAACATTGTGTCTATTAACATCAGCATCAATAAAAAAACATATTGGAGGGTCTCATGATATTTATTTTGGCTCACCTAAAAACCATTGTTGCTCTTTTCTTTCTTTCCTTGTAAAGGTTTTCCTATGATTCTCACACTGACTACTTACAGCCATAAATTAAAATGTAACTTTCAAGATAAATGATGTTATCTCCCTTATATTCTACCTGGGTGACACAAGAATCCATTTCTAAATATTTATTTCTTCCCTTTCCAGATTATAGTTCTAAGAAACATTGCACTTCAGAAACAACATGAACCACTTCATCTCATCTGAAGATGGATATTTAAATAGGTGATATGAATCACCTAGAAGTTGCTATTCCTCTTTATCTATGATAAATGATATTTGATGCTAACTCAGGTTGCACTAGAGAATCCAGACACCCAAAAACTTCCAGGTCCCTTCACCTTCACTTTCTGTCCCACACTGGGGAGAGACAAGAATAAAAAAATATTTGTCATAAACAGCTGATAACTAATAGAGCTAAGACAATACCTGACATGTAGAAAATCTCAGTGTTTGGAAATTTTCACAGGTAGAAAATAACAAGGTACAGATATATTTCAAAGAACAAATAATGCAGTAGGAGCTGGACAAACCATAATTTCTACATCTGCCTAATCTACTGATGCCAGCAGAACCATATATCTGCTTCAAGCACAGTAGTGCGTCCAGAAAATACACCTGTCATGAAGATATAGAAGCTGAAGCAAAAATTCTCATAGTGGTAGGTCAGTTAAATGAGGATACAGACATCAATAAGAAATGAAACATTTTAGTCCCATTCACCCAATAGGAAATTTAATCAAAATTTGTATTTTCCTAGAGAAGAGGACCTTTAGAGTGTAGTATAAAAATACATGTATTTTCCCTTTCATTGCAGCTGAGGCAAGAATATTTGTTTTAACTAGTGAGCTGTGATGTAGAATGAAGCACAAAGATTGGCAGAGGACATAGTACACGTCTTCCTCTCTGCCTCAATGGAAGTAAAGTAGTTCAGTTCTTTAGATGGATAGTACTCAGCTTGGAATCATGACTACTATGTTTCTCATGAGGCTTAATTGTCAGAACTGTTCTGAGCTTGAAAGTCTTTTCAAGAGAGAGTTGACTGCAGTAATACAGGACTTAACAGCTGAGTCAGTGAAGTACTTAAGATACTCATAAAAGATACATGTTGTGGCTTTTCCACAGCAGTGGAGTGCTATTGTAAATATCAGGTATCCTTCATTGATGGGTCCAGAACTGCTGCTATTTGTCTCACAACACAAAACATGGCTGCTCATGCAGTTACATGCACAGCAACTCCAAGCAAAGCCACTGAGGACGTACTTACTACTGTGCCTGACCCAGCTCAAAATCTGTGGTTTAAACCCTAGGGTTTGTCCCAGGATCACTCATTCTCCTCAAATGCTTACACCAATCTATGGTGCCCAATCTACTCTATCTCATGTACGGTCAGAAGCATGTCAGCATGTTGCAGAATGCTTACATTGGTTTGTGCTAGTATATTTTGCATAGAGAATGTTCTACCCCCTTGATAAGTTTTCAGTAGATTCAGAGTTGGCCTAAGAGTTCAATGATTCCACATAATCTGCCCTAGTTTTGTCCTGCTCTGGCAGGGGGCTTGGACTTGATCTTTGGAGGTCCCTTCCAACCCCTAACATTCTGTGATTCTGTGAAAAGAGTGAATCCTTTTCCATTTCCCTTTAGTCCTGGCTAAATACTCTCTTATATAACTAATTTATCTGTAGTACCTCTGTCCACCAAAGGAAACAAGAATGAATTTTACCAAAGCAAGCCCAAAGTAAAAAAGTAGACAATAGATTTCTCACTTCATGAGTTTTAGGGTCTAACAGGCACCACAGTAAAGGTGACAAAACCACAAATGCTGGAATAGTAGAGGACAAAGAGAAAAGTGATGAAAAAGAGGCATGGAAAAGCTCAGGGCAGAGAACAGGAGCTAGTAAATCACATTAAATGATCACAGAGACAGATTAAATATTAGCTTATTTCATGTAGGAACTCTCTTTGGTTATTCAAGGTTTGTTTTGATTCAGACTCCCCCTACATCTAACTCTAGGAAACCTTATCTTTGTCCAACAGTCACACGTGAACTCGCCTCAGTGAGGACTCCTCTGCTACTTCAGGGAAAATCAAATGACAATCTGAATTAGTAAAGAAATCCAAAGTCTTTCTTTGATTTTTCTTAAGCGGGTATCTGATAAAAAGCTGTGTGGTAACTACTCTGCATAGACAAAAGATCGTGAATATTAAGACTTTGCTGACAGCCAAGGTCAGAGTGATTCATTCACTAACAGCAGGTTTTAATCTAATTCCTTTAATGGCCACCTGCTCCCAAAATACCCTGGCCACTTGTTTCCGCCCTCACATTGCCAGTTGGCCCAAGCATCATGTAGCAGTGCAAACAATAAGATAAGAAAAATCAGTCCAGTCAAGAAGTTACCCAGAAAATTGCTTTTATCTGGATCAGTTCCCTGGTGCTGTTTACCTCCTGGCTTCATAATCATTTGCATTAGCCACATTGGCACTGTCTGAAAAGAACTAGAACAACTAAGACCTTTTGTTGTGTTTCTTCCAGAAGACTATTTACCTTCCTAGTTGTCTGGGCTTATGTATACAGTGTGAACTTCTCACTCTTCACAATGTGTAGTTACTCTGCAAGACTCCTCAGGACTACAACAGCCCATAATCAATACTGTTCGTACATACTGTTACAAACGCTGACCAAGTATGTGAGGGCCAAAAGTTGCAAAGAAGAACTGATGTAGGCTACAGTATAACTTGTCATTCTGTAGTTAGGGAAGTAACTTCAGTGTTTATGGTGCTGATCATGAACAAACCACAATGGAAATAACTTAGGCAAACAATTGTAACAATAAGCTGCTTCCTCAGATACTGCGAACCTCATATCAAATCTCACATTGAGTTTCTTCAGTAGCTCTTCGATAGTTAGGCGGGAGAGGGGGCTATGTCAAAAATTGTGTGTAGTGAGTGAAGAATCAAATAAAACTAAGTCTATATAATTTGCAGTCTGAATTAGTTAAGAAAAAATAAATCCCTTCTGCATAATCTCTTTGATCCATTCAAACAGTACACAGAGTTCGAATAAAAGACAACCAAATAATAATTTTCCAGTCATTTAGAGATAATAATTTATGTTCATGTTGGAATATTTCTTTCTTTTTTTTGTTTTTTAAATATTCTAGACAAAATAAAAGCCTTAAAATATGCACATTTTAACAGCAGTAGAGTTGCTTTGGTACAGTTACTTATTTTGTGAATGACAAGATGTCTACTTACTCAGAAAAGAAATTGCAACAAATATTCCATAAAATTGTGTCTCATTAAACTATCATGAGTGCTTCCCTGAAAAAGGTGAGAGCTGATATGCAACAGGTTCATGACTGCAAATTGATCACCCAGTTTGACCTTTCACTGCAGAACTGTGTTGGACTTCTGCTGTATTACAGATGGTCTTCATATAAATATCCAGATGCCCCCCTTAAAACTTCCATAGTTTCCAGATGCCCCCATTAAACTTTCCATAGCTTTTCACCAGCTGGAAAACACTGGAAGTGGTTATAGCAGCATAAGCTCTTGAACCACAAAATTAAATCAAACTGATGATGGTATGACAGTTTTTCAAGTTTTTATCAGAAGTTTTGATAAACACTTGTGTAACATATCACATTTACGTGTGTGTGTAGCAAGCTTTTAAGCTTTTTCAAGCTTTTTTTTTTTCAACTAAAAATGTTCATTCGATGCTACATAACAAAATCTAGAAGAAAATTTGACATGGAACAGCATGTTACAGTGTATCAATCACAGTTTGAAGCAGTTTCCTTATGCTATAACTGCAGACTCCTGTCATAATTCCACTGGTTTTAGAGCACCTAGTTCTGTATTTTGTGGAGACAGAAAACAGCATGCTTAAGGCGACTGGATTAGACCATTAAATCATGAACCTTTTCTTCAAATTCCATCCACAAACGAGTCTTATTTATAGTCTTCTTACACTTAGAAGAAAAAAGTGAGACATTAATATAAATTTACCAGAAAATCAGCACACCAAACTAGGATGTTTGGTATGGGCATATATATGCAGTATATACTTATTAAATGAAAACATGACTTGCAGTGTATGGTGTGAAGAATTCTTTGAAAATCATGGTGATAGTCAGCAATCCCCACAACAATGGTTAAATGCAATTAAGGCTATTGTTTGGGATACAATTACACTGATCTTCATCACTATAACTGGGAATTTTGAAATTTTAAAAGGAATATGATTCTATTTACAGATGCTTTTGATACCTTTAAAATAGTTATTCACTGATAATGAATGAGTTGGTGAAACAATCTTTCTGCTAATGTTAAGAATCCATCTGTAGAACAAAAGAGTTGTATTTCCTATCTAATTTACAAATAATGAGGTCTTAGTACTGTTTAAAAAATAGGTAAGTACAAAGTACAGACAGGTCCCATGCTTTTGATTTTACTAAATCAGTAGAAGTTTGTTTCACTGTGATTCCTAGCACCTTCTCAAATGAAAAGTATTAATTCTCCTGTCAGCAGGATATCCCCAAACTCTTTCCCTCTAACAGAAGCTCCAAATATATTAATTCCATTTCACAAATTAAAAAAAAAAAAAAAAAAAGAAAAAAAAAATCAGAAAAAAAAAAAAAGAAAAAAAAAGAAAAAGAAAAAAAAGAAGACAGGAAAAAAAATTAAAGGATGTTCCTTTCTGGTGCAGAAGCATCAAAATCTGACCTTTGAAATTCCTTGAAGAATTCTGCCAGAGATCTGCAAAAGAAACAAGAAACTGGTCTCAGCATGGTACTGCTCACGTTTCACAAACACTTCAGAAAACTGGATATAGTTTTCTCATGGGCGTACCTTCAACTCATTACAGAGAGCAAACTGTGAGGACTGCTCACCAAGCAAAATGAGTAAATTAATTATATGACAAGTGTTAGTATCTTATTTAGAATGAGTAATCCCCAAATATCAATTAAAAGTTTTCCTTAGTGTTGGAGACAGTTTACATCTTAAAGGACAAAAAAAGCACAAAAAACTTAATGTGAGAGTAAACCCATGTATTTTTCCCCCCCTTTAAAACGTTTTATAAGATTAAAACTATTCAACATTCCTCAAGGAGAGAGCTTCAGTGCTGAAAATCAAATCCTCATATGAATGAGAGGTTTCCATGGGAACTTTTTATTCCCATGAACAAACAATTCTGCCATAGTGACGACAAAAAAAAAAAAATTAGTTCTCAGTATGATATTTCAATATATTGCTTAATGTAGTGAAATCTAACTCTATTTTAATTTTAGGAATAACATGAGGGTGAAATATTAAAACCATATAATTTTCTTCAGCCTACTCAAAGAATCAGATCAATCTTGGTTCAACCTCAGTGACTGCTGAATAAGATAACACCATAAATGGAAACTTTCCTATGTCTTTATGTTTCGTATAAATATTGTACCCATCAACAAAATCCAAGAGGTCTCTCTTACTGGCTATTTCACTTTAACAGCCACTTTAATACCCACAGAAGACAGTGGTTGCAATTTGCAACAAAGTAAAATTTTCTGTAACCTGCTCAGTATTACTCTTCCATCTACAAAAACTGTCAGAGGATATACAATGTATATGCAAATTGAAATACCGCTGCCCTAGGAAGGGAGAGTGGGCTTGAGCTCTTCCTGATACAGAAAATGAAGTAGGTGGATGAATGAAAAGAGAAATGTCAGAGAGAAACCTACACTATCTGGCTTTTTGCTTGTGTTGATGCTTTTAAAATTTCTAGACTGCAATCACTCCCTCAAAAGCACCAGAAAACTTGGGTTTTTAGGACATGGATGGTGAGGTGTCTTGTTAAAGGCTGTTGATATTTGGAAGAATCTATCACAATTTAGATAGCCGTGCAATGCAGGAAAGGTATAGATGTGTCAAATTTTTTAATAAAAATAAAAACTGGATATTCTTTGCAATAGGTTGACCCAAAATCAGATTTGTATTTTGTGCATATAGTGTAATATTAATAAAAAAAAAATCCTGTAAGCAGCAAGTGAAGAAACTTCACAGAGTTTAAGAAATTGGTTCTGAATGCAGTGGTAAACATTTCTCTAAATTATTTATATTTTTTGTAGGCATAATGAATATAAACATTTATGTTTCTTCTCCCCGCCCCCCAGATATATTCACCAATCTGGAAATTATTATTTTATTTCAGATGGACAGGTGCCCATTTTTAAGTACTGTGGCATATTTATAGTTTATATATTATGTTTTTCACTTGAATTTTATTGTACTGTAATCTACTCATTTTATTTTAGTATGAGGACTAAGCATTGCTATACAAAAAATTAGACTGTAAATTCATCTAGTACAGTATTAACCCTCTGAAAATAATTAGTACTCATCTTTCCCAAATGTTACATCTAATTGATCCAATTGATCCAACATTTTATGAAGAGGTATTTACAGTTGAATTCCTTTTCATTTTGCGGGTTATTTTCTTACAGTGAGCTTTGATGATAAATCCTTGATAAATTACCTGTTATTTTTTACAGTTATAATACTCAGTTCTTCTCATCTTTATGTGAAAAATACGCTTATCATCTTTATGCTTTTGTCCCTTAATTAAAAAATAATTAATTAAAAAAAATTTTAAAACTCTTTATAAAAAGCTTTTATTGTACTTTTTTATATATAGGCTCATCATCTTTCTTATCTAAACTTGTCTAAATTTTCTTTATCCTTTTGAAAGCAAGGTAACCCATATTGCAAACAGGATTCCAAATGAGTCTGCATCACTGATCTACATAAAGACATTTACAGAGTATTTATTCACAGCAGAAAACAAACACAAAATTTGTATAAACACAATTAAAATAAATTCATTTTCCAAATCAATCCCACAGATTTTTCACAGCATTAACACAGCTCTGGCTGAGAGCTCCCACTTCTGTTGTCATTCTATAATTATATGAGAAAGGCATTACCTCTCAGTACAGTGGAGCAGCAATCTCTCTTTTATTGAACAACACTGTATGTCATGATGTGTAATACTCAGCTGATGTACGCATATAAATCTTAAATACACATTTTAAAACCAGCTTTGGTTAGAAAGCATAGATATTGGCTCCACTGAAATATTAAGTGCACAGATTTAGCTTTGTTGAACATTTTGAGATTATGACTTAGCACTCAGATATGATAGATTTGCTAAAATATTTACAGAATTATAACCCAAAAAAGCACATAACTCAAGGATCACTTAGTGACTTCAGAGGAGGTATCTCATATAGTGGACATAAAATGTCAACTTCTTTGCTCATCAGTCAAGAGACTTTGGCTTTGGTTACTTTCACCCTCTCATTATAGAAATTTATATATCCAACAGTGTTTTCACAAGAAATTCTTTCACTTTCTCTGTATATTTGAACACACGGTATTACTAAGTTCACAGAATTCCATTTCCCAGATAACATCAGCAAGTCCTATTAGAGCAGTTGAATCTGATAAAACCTCAAACCTTCCTGTGATATTTGAGGGTGTTAAAACATACTTAATTTCTAAACTGCTAGATTCTGTTTAAGTCAAGAAAATATAGTCTTCATCTCTCATTGAACAAGAATTGTTTGTGCTTATGAACTCCATATGTACTTCTATATCAGCTTCAGCACTACTGAAGAAACTGTCTGAGAGAGTTCTCATCAGTCTTGCAGCCCATCCAGGGATTGCCAGAAAGTAGTATTGCACTGTCTTTCTTCCTGTCAAGTCTGCAACACCTATCTGGACTGAGACAGAAAAAAAATCTCTGCTTTCATTACAGTACACCTGCTTCCTCTTTCTTTTTTTTCTTTTTGTATGTGCATATATATGTATATCTATCATATGTATCACTTATCTATACATATAGATGTGTATATCTATTATATACATATATAGTGTATATATTTATATTGTGTATACATATATATTCTCTAATAAAGATGTTCTGAGAAAAGTATGGTGTGTTAGGCAGGTTTGCATTGCTAACTCCATCTTTTTCTTTGTTGGAGCCTGTAATACATAAAATGTGTTAATATACATATTGCATGTAATATTACATTACCACACATATTAATAGTATACATGTTATTATCAGTATGCAGATTTATGTAGCTCACATTAGATATACCTTTAAATTATCCATAGTCTACAAATCTGTCACAGTTTACATTCTCTTCTCAGACAAGAATACTAAGAGCCTATTATGGTACAACATACTTTGTGCATTACTACTCCTAGTTCCATCAGGAGATACCACTAAAGAGGATAGCAGAGGGGGCATCAGGCAGCTGCTACGCTCCTCCAACACTTGGCTTATTTGTCATCCAGACAATCAATTGCTGCTGTTGTGGCAATTTCAGTTTAAAGATTTTTGTGTGAAATCTTCCTTTCTCTTTGTTATAACTTCTTAATGCTCACCAACTCTTTAACGCTCATCGTGTAAGTAAAGAAATGACAACATGAAATTTGGAGGCAGGGGCAGTGGACTTTGGCAAAGCTCTGAGCTGGCCACATATGGACAAGAAATAAGAAATGCCATTACTGTTGCTAATGCAAGTTTGACCCTTACCTAAGAAACTTTGATAGGTGTGTTAGCCTGGGTTCCATGTAACAACCACAAATCTCGCTTCTAATTTGGTGCTGGACAGAGGAAACTAAAACTTATTTTGTAGGCATTTTTAGAGGTCTTGATAAAAGGTAAAACTATCAGAGTTGAGGTCAATTACAGTAATTACTGAAAAAAAATTGTTTTCAGAACAAAAATAGTCTTAGATTACTAACTGCTAAAATTGGTATATTACACTGTAGACAATATATACATAAAGATATTAACTGCAATGACATCCAATCAATTCTCAAGACATCTGTAATAAAAACAGACAGGTAAGGCACTTTATTAATAGGGGAGGCCTCCGAAGCCAAACAATTCTGGGAAGACTAAAGGAAATATTCCTTTTTCTGTTATGCATATACCCACAGTTTTCTTGTAAGTAATGTGACATCTCTGTCTTTAAGAAGTGAGTGGGTGTCCTGGTTTGTGTGAGAACAGTACTGATTCAGTGATTTTACTTTTCAGCTCAGTTTCTCTAACTGCACTGTCTGAAGTCAGCAGCCTGTTTGTACAGACAGTGTCTGCGTCCAGCAGTGATAACACCCCATGGTTAGAGTTAGTACCAAGGGTTGGGGTGCAGACCAAGGCCACTGCTGGGTCTTGTGCACCACATTGGGGGGTGCAGAAAAGTGAAAGACGGCACCTGCAGGGAGGGGTGGACAGGACAGGTGACCCCAAACTGACCAATGAGGGATTCCAGCCCATATACAACATATTCAGTATAAAGATGAGGTATCAGGAGGGTCTCAGCCCTCTTGGACCACTTTTCCAGCTTTGTGCAGCTTGGTTCAGTTCCTCTTCTGGTTTCTTCCTCAGAGCATCCAAGGAGGCCTCTGTCCATTCTGCCTTTGATCCAGATCTGTGTGTTCCTGAACCCAGTACCAGAATCCAGCTCCTGAACACAGCTCCCATCTGCTGCTGGGCCCAGTCTGGGACTGACCCGGTGCCTGCTCCACAGCATCAGTGGTGATGGTGACATAATTGCCACTGGGGGGCTTGGATTTGATACTGGTTTGTATATATTTGTATATATTCCATTTTTTATTAGTATTATTATTATTTTATTTTTTATTGAAGCTGTTCTAGTTTCCTTTTCTAATCACTCAGTCTCTCTCCCTTATTCCCTTTCTCTTCCCCTTTGTGGAGGGACGGGGATTAACAGAGTGTCTGTTATAGGTCTAAGGATCTGCCCTGACCCTGAACCATGACAGTGGGCAAGGTTCAGGGTGCAAAAATGTCTGAGTTTCTATCCTCCAGTCTGTGGTACTTCTCAGTTCCAGAGGAACATCATAATTTCAAGGAGATTCTCTGTTTTCACAGCATGACTGTAACACAGCGTAGTCTTCATAGGTAGAGAATCAACCCTCTGTCTAGTTATACTCTCTTTCATTATTAAAGAAGTCTTGTAAACACACAGTAAGTTAGGTCCAACAGCAGATAGAGACAATAGTATGTTTCATAAGAAAACATAAGTCCAGGTGATTATTAATCTAATTTTGTGTCTTTTTTTTTAACTGTGCTAATTCTGTTTAAATATTTGAATATATTTCCATATCATGGTGGTAGCTCTTACTGTTCTGCTCTCTTTAGGAGCCTTATGTTTAGAAAAAGTATTTTTTTCTGAGATAACAAAATTCTTCATCTGAACTCAGCAATCAGTTATGTCTCCAGGCGTAACTTTCAAACCTATAAGCTCTGGGCTTCTCAGGTGATTTAGCTGTACCACTGCACTACAGATATTTAAATATAATTTGAATCACTTGTTAATACATTTTATTTTTAGTTATTAGCTACAGGTCCATGCACTACCTGGTACAATCACGGTGTATTTGTCAAGCTTTCCACCCTTGGTAAGACAATGGAATTTCTAGCAAGATAACTGAAATAACTCCACTGTACCTATTTTTCTAGCATTGCTCAGATGAAAAAAAAAAAAAAGCATCTTTCCAATTAAAACATATATTTTCATAGGAATGTTGAGACTAATGAGTCAGTTGTAGTTATAATAAATTTAGACAATACAGGAGAGCTCTAACCTTGAGAAACAGGCAACGCATCACTTTGAACTATAAGTATTCTGCAAAATTCATATACTGGTTAATGATGTCAATTAAAAATAAATAAAATTTTGACATTATTGTAATTACCAAAAGAAATCATCCTCAGAATAGTTATGTTAGTGCTAGAATAGTTGAAGAACAGTGCATCTTGTCAGTGGGATCAATGGGTTCTCATTTCCTGGGCATTGTTCCAGCATTCTTGGGGAATACCTGCTTCTACTATCATGGATTTCATTCTTAACTCCTGTTTCTCTGAATTATCCTATCTTTCTGAGAGTTTGTGGTTTCTCAAGTACAGGGGAACATATAGGAACATTCTTTTGTTTCTTTTGTAGGTTAGCAGCAGTACTCAATAGTCCTATTCTTCCTATTGCCTGTGATCTACAGAGTTCAGAATACTTAGCTCTGCTTTCTCCAAGAAGTATGTGTGTACTGCAGATATACCATGAAAGGGGACACATGTGAGAATGTCCATATTTTGTTTAAAATGTTCAGAATATATTGTCATTCCTGAAAGAAAGAAATCTGTCTGGGAAATAACTAAATTACTAGTTATCTGGAATGGCAGATACACGTGAAATCTAATCGGTAAAATGAGAGTTAAATTCTATTGGAAATGTTTTGGTAATATAGCGGCACTCGTTTAACATTTTTTAGGTATTTGCTATCCTGTGTTTATTTATAAAATTTAATTACAAAAATTAAAGATAATTTTTACTGAAAAGAAACCTAACGTATGACTGTGTGCGAAAGCAATCTGAAATGCAGAACTGCGAAATCAACCAATACATTCACACAAGACCTCAGTCAGAACATTTCTGTGTGGTGAAACCATCAATTCCTGTATAAGTGAAACAGGAAAGAAAATAGAACCTAGTCCTGTGCAGAGAACCAGAAGTTGAATATATCATCAGATTTTTAAGTAACCAACCAATTTATTAGAATTTATGTCATAATTATTTCCTGAAATTTCAGACAGTGGACTCAAGAAATGAATTATTTTCTTGCTGCAAGATGAATTAAAAGATACAGTACATTTTTGTCTTAATCTAATGTACTGATAAATGCAATAATTGAAATTACCAACTAATCCAATTTATTAGAGTGCATGTTGAACAGGGTTATTAGACAGAAAAAAATCCTTCATTATCTGATTCATGATTATGCAGAACAAAGACTGAAGGGAATGATTTGTTTGTCTTCAGATAGATAGAAGTTTTTTCCTTCCTCTTCTAGAGGGTATGTCGCCACCTCATTGACTTCTGTGATTTAACCAAGATTAAATGATCTATCTAAGACCATAAAAAAAACATTTCTGGAGGACAGCCCAGGTCCTGAAACTTCACTGTTCCCATTCTTATTAGAAACCAGCCTTCTGTTCTTTTTCTAGATTTAGTCCAATCTCCTCAGGAGTTCAACCTGGCTTCGTGAAGTCTGAACTGAAGACATACTTGGTCGTGCACTCATTCAAATAACACTCCTTGTCAGCTGCATGTTCAGCTGAACCCTCTCTTATGATACAGAAGTTCAACTTCAATGGCAAAGTCAGTTAGATTTAACCTTTAATTATTAATCTACCAGCCAGCAGATGACATGTTTCTTCTGCAGTCTCTCATTTCATGCATTAATTCTAGTGAGGCAATTGCTTCTGTGTCTTTTAGCCCATCTACTACTGTTGATCCCGAATTTTTCTTGTGAGCAGAATAGATTATTTACATGTTTGTAATCTGAGTGAAATGTCAGCAGACCAATACAATTGAACTATAGTAAAACACTGATTCAAAGACTAGAAAAAGGCCAACAAACACAAAGTGACAACTTTCTAACAAATAGACAAAGCAATAATTAACTGTCTCTTCAACTAGCTATAATTAGCAGGAGCAGAGCTAATGATTGTAAGTCATGCTGGTGATCTTTTGTTTCAGCATTTGAAAACACGCACAAAAGCTTCCCATCAGACAGTATGTTTAAAGACCCCTCCTCCCCCCCCGCCTTATTACCACATATTCTCATAGATTGTCATCTCTCAAGGGAATAGATTCATGGCAGCAACACTACACGTAAATAATACATCAAAGCAAGGTTTGTCATTTACAGCTATTATTGTGCTTCTGAGTGGATGAGTTGTGAGTCTATTTACTAGTTAATTTAAGATTTCAATAGCCATTTTAGGTAGCAAGGAATGGGAGAGAAGGGAACAGTGAAAGGCAAGATGTCTCTTGTAAAGAATTGTTAGGGTGCAAAATACAAAACATGATTAAAGTACTGCCATGGAATCTGTAGATAGAAAGACTCTCATTACACTCTGACAATGTGAATTAGGTCTTTCCTGTCTGGATAATAAATGCAACATGCAGGTAAAACAAGATCACCCATCGTTTTCATGTTGTGACTTCATGGAGTGGGGTGTATATAATATCACATCAAATAAAAAAAAAACCAAAAGCCCAAAAAAAAACCCCAACCCTTTTACGGAAACTTTAGTCACGGGATATAAAAGGAAAATGCACTTCCACAAATAATTCTGAGAATATATGAAAGTATGCATTTCCTTTGAGAAATTTTTCAAATATGAAGTAGACTAGCAAGATTGTAACATCTTTCTTCTCTCCACTTTATTTTCAAGCTGAATTTGAAAACTAAGAAATGCTTAATATCTCTGAAAAACAAATCAATATTTTTACTCTCTTGTAGATAAAAATGAGGGGTTTTTAATGACACTGGGCATAGATCCTCCCAAGAGGTGAAATACTCAAAGGCAGTAATCGTTTAAGAACACAAGACTGTCTTATTTTCAAAAACACTCCTGTGGCTCTGAGATTTAAAAATGTATCTTCATCACTAATAGACAATCATGAAATAAAATAGGAAAATAATAAAAAAAATAAAGTGTCTGTATATTTTTCAACTTTTGTTTTAAGGAGTTTCTTAAGGATGATAGTTTACTTTCCTGAAACCAGGATAATTTTATTCCTTTCACAAGACTGAGGGAGACAGAAGAAGACAGGAGTATAGACAGGTTGTATCTACCTTGAAAGGCATAGCTGGACTCCAGAGGAACTCTTCTGGCTTTTTCTCTTTAGAGGGGGATATGAGATAGCAGGATGCTCCTAAGGCAATTGCTTGGACATCTACATTGTAGGCAGAGGTGACATGGGTGAGGAAACCAGCTAACAGTGATGTCTCAAAGAAGCAGAACACATGAATCACCTGCAAAATCCTAGGGAAGCGCAGATTTCAGATGGGCTAGAAAAGAAGACTAGCTGAGTCAATGAGGATGTGGTACTGGTAAAAGGGTCACAACACTTGGAAATATTCTGAAAGATACCTATGGCTCCTTCTCTTTGAGACATAGCAACCTGTGATGGCATATTAATGTGTCCCATTGTCATTCATTACCGTTGTTTGAAATTTCTCTGAAGACAAGTGGCTGAAAGAACCCCCCTCTATTGGGAGGAGCAGGAGGGGGAAGGAGACAGAGAGGGGGAGAGGAAGAAATGGAGAGGGCAGGAACATAGGGGTTTGTGACTCCATGATTCAACATAATCCTATACACGCACAAAAAAAGAGAAAGTACTTCAAGGTTAGAAATATATTCACAGAGGAAATCATGTTTTAAGGCTTCTAAAATACAGTGGTTTTAAAACAAGTGAAGCGAGGATGTAAAAAAACCTGTAGAAAGTGTTAGGAAACTCTTTTGTCATAGCTTTTAACCTCTATCTCCACTGTAACTGTCATCGTTGTACAATTATCATTTCACATCAGAACAACACACCAACGGTAAAAAGAATTTTACATGATATACATCGATCTCAACAGAATAATGACATTTTCATTGAGCTTAGTATGCCACAAAAGCTCAGACATAAATAACATGTACGTTTTATGAAGATTGCTGATTTTTCAGATCTAAAAGAGTTATCTGAAAAGCAGATTGTGGACAATTATGGGCATTTTATGATGTATGCATTATTAGTTGTAGCTCAGGCAGCAGACCTGAGGTCGCCTGCATGGTGCAATTTGACTGGTGTGAAAGCTAATTTAGGGCAGCGTTCTGAAAGCATGGCTTCAATTTTAAAGCTCAACAGGGACAGAGTGTTATCAGTTACTGTCCTGCCTACATGACATGAAGACAACTGTATATAATTAAAATATATCCAGGAAGCATCAGAAGAACATTGAGCACACTGTGGATCATTTGAACCATGTAGAACTTCAAAATATCAAACCTGCAGAAAAGAGTTTGGTGTTTAACAATGGCATATATTGAAATGGAAAAAAAAAAAAAAAAAAAAAAAAAAAAGAGGTCACCCTTGTAGTTGTGTCTTGGAATTTTATTATAGATCTGGATGATAAATTTGATGAAATTATCAGTTTACAATTAAAATTTGTTGAAAGCAAGAAGTGCAAAGTTTTAATATTTTTTCATGGTAAGGCTTCTTGAGCTTAGGATGTGGATTTTTTTTCTTTTTGCAAGAATGGTTATTTCAGTCTCTAGTGTACCTCCACCAATCCTGCAGTCATCTGTCATCGTGTAATTTCTTCATTACAAGGTGAAATTTGTACAGATGTATGTAGGAAAAGCTTTAAATAATGAAGTACATATGGCAGAACAGAGCAAACCCCTATGTTAAACTTCCTATATGTTTTTAAATATTTGTATTAAAATAAACTGGTTGGATTAGTGTGTACAAGGGGAACAGAGATATTTCCTGGAAAAGTTCATTAAGTGGTCTAAATAAAAACTATGTCTTGTAGATTGTTTTAAAAACTTTGTGTAAAAACAGGAATAAAGTACAATATATACCCTGAGAGACTTAAGATTCTCTTTCACTGTACTGAAAGTTAGCTACTATCCTGAAATATAAGGATGTGGTCCAGTAACATTCTTGATTTATTACTTTATTCTTTTACTTTATTGTAATATGAACAATTGAGAAAGTTAACCTAAATTGAAGTGACAGATCACAGTATTCTGTATGAAAACCAGACATATAAACACAGAAAGGCAGAACTTTGAAGAAAACATGTATCTATAGGTGGCTTTAAAGGGAAAAATTTTAGCAACAGGCATGGTAATTGCTGGAGGATGAAGACAATACTGTTAAACAGAAAATCAATGGCAACATTTGTACACAAAGTGACTTATATTACATCCTGCCACTGAACCTTAAACCTAATTGACACTCAGTATCTCTGTCCTTTCTATTCTCCTTTCTAGTTTATTTCCACTTTAAAAAGTGACAAGTCCTACAGAACATGCCATCTGATACTCCAAAAAACTTTCATTACATAGATTTATTTTCTTGTGTTCCAAAGGGCTCTGTGCCCATTTGAAAGAGAGTTTTATCTTCAATAGATTAATATGAAGTAAACTTTTGGTGAAGACAAGGCAGATAGTGAACTTAACAGTTAAGACCAACTCAGTAAGTGCTCAAGTTTACCCCTTCAACATCACTGAAAGCAGTTTTTAAATCCCCAGTTCCTGTAGCAGGCTTGAGTCAGGTACCAAAACTCCCAAGTTGTTACATGGAAAAAGCGTCTAGTAACAAAACTCATGACCACTAGTACACAAAGCAGTTCAGTAAGAATACTCCACTCAGGAGGAGTTACTTAAGAAAGGTTGTATCTTAACTCCTTCCAGACCACACACTTAAATGCAGACCAGTGGCAGGTCACAGCCCATCTGGAATTCCTTATGAGGACTAAGGACACAGTCCTCTTAAAATAAAGCAGCAGGTCATTCTTCTCAAATTTAACAAGGGAAGATCTAGACCATCTGCACTGGGAAACATTCAAGCCTACAGGAATGGACACAATATTAATTTTACTGTGGGGAACAATCACAGAAATTCCTAGTTTACACATTCTGAATAAAATAATTATAAAACCAGAATGGCAGAGTCCTCTTTGGGCACGGGCCATTGAAGAAGAGGCTTTAACACTTGTGATCCCTTTACTTTATATTGAATATAATGTTAATGGGATGGAATACCACCTTGGTCAGACAGGGTCACCTGTCCTGTCTGCTCCTCCCTGCAGGTGTGGCCTTTTACTTTCTGCACCCCACAAAGTGGTGCACAAGATGCAGCAGTGGCCTTGGTCTTCATAGGAGCAAGGATAAGCAAGAGCAGTTCTGCACACACCAGTCCTTGGTAGTAACTCTAAACATGAAGCATTATCACTGCTGGAAGCAGTGACTGTCTCCAACAATGTGCTGTTAACTTCAGAAAGTGCAGTGACTTAGAAGAGACTGAACTGAAAGGTAAAATTACTGAACAGAATTAGTTCTATTCTAACTCAAACCAGGACATTCTCATGACACAGGTAAATTTCTATAACAAATAAGAAAAAAATAAAGGACACAATCTTTAGCAAGAAGTGAAGATGGCTAAAGCAAAGCTTCCCCATTCATGTTAGCAGTTCTCATAGACAAGGTATGTAACAATATTTCATAAATACTGTACTGCGATGTCCTAAGCACATTAGACAGGAAAGAATTGTTTAAAGGTATTTGGGAAGCAATGCAAACATCTTAAACATAGTCTTCCATTTAGGAAATAGAAAATCAGAATAACTGGGAGGGAAAGGTCTAGTTTTTACTATGATGAGAAATATACTTTGAAACTTTTGGGTTTCTGTCTTAATTTAATACTATCTACAAGTTTACTGAATTAAGTACCCTACTTCCACAATAATAATTCTATGTGATACAGAAGAGCTTCTGGGCAAGCTTAGACTTCTGAAATGATAATTATATTTCTATGTATCACAACAGGTCTTAGTAACCATTTACCTTATCTAAGACATGGGAGTATATATGTGATTCTGAACTGCGCTAAAATTGAATAATGCAGGAAATATATCACTCAACTAACTGCATCACTCTATATTGTATTAGACTTACACTTGCATTTGGTATGTATCAGATATATTTGTTTAGGTCTAATATTAAAGCAGAAACAATGAAGGATTTATTGAATTCAAGGACAGAAATCTATACTCAGGTTAATTGATATTGATTTGTAACTAACACCACATTCAACAACATTGATATCACAAGGGGAGATACCATAAATTAGTGAAATTATTCTGTCAGATCTAATGGCAACAGAAAATCTAGAATTGAATTTGCCTGGAGAACTTTTTCTACAATACATAAAGCTATCGTTAGAGCCATTTTAATGTGCAGCCCTTTCTGGAAAACAGTCTGTGATAGATATGGCAGCTATTTTAAGAGTTTGTGACTATTTTCTGTTCTGGTGTAGCATCTTTTTACTTCAAACAAGTGAACAAAACCAGATGGTTTGAGAAGACTTCCTGGGCAAATAGGACCTGAAGTTTATGCCAAATGGCATTAAAAAAGCAGTTTGAAAATGCATAAATATTTGTGTGTTCACAATATGAGCTTTATTTTCGTCACATCAGCAGAATGTCTGCAACGTGCTTAGATGAAAATAAATACCTTTCCATAAATTTTTTTTAAAAATTTTGTTGCTTAAAATATAGAAATAACAATATAAGTGAAATACGAGATTTCCCCCACAAAAAAGGAAAAACACAGATTTATTTGGGTAAAGGTGTTACTAAGAAAGAATCTTTTTGTTCTAATATTGAATTTCCTGCTACATATTATTCAAACAGAAAGACCTATATTTTGTTGAAAAGAATGAAAATTAAAAATGCTCTTTTATGGAAAAAAAACGGATAATCTCTATAGACAAAACCAAAACAGTGAAGTAATCCTTTTACTTATGCCCAGTTTTCTGGGAACCACCTTGTGAAAATGAAGTACATTACTTGGACATTGAAACAGTCTAGTGTTTCTATCTGATGGGATTCCTTATGGGAAACATAACACAGGTTATGACTTTAAAGTTTCCAGAGCAAGATAATGACTTGAGAAAACCACTGGGTATTCAAGTCTGTAATTTCTGCCCTTTGCTCTTTAAAGCATCGGTGCACCAGTGAAAGACTGCTCAAGCTGGAGGAAGAGGAAATGCTTCCCAAAAAGCCAAGTGAGAATCTACCTAGGTGTTAGATCAGATAGAAGACTTAGTCATACAATAGTCTGGGTTGGAAGACATCATTAAAAGTCATCTAGTTCAACCCCTTACAATTATCAGGGACATCTTTACCCAGATCAGGTTGCTCAGGGCCCCATCCAACCTCAACTTGAATGTTTCCAGGGATGAAGCAACAACCATCTCTCTGAGTAAATTGTGTCTCATCACCCTCATTGCAAAAGATGTCTTCCTTATATCTAGTCTCAATCTACCCTCTTTTAGTTTAAAACATCACCCCTCATCCTGTTGCAACAGGCCCTGCTAAAAGGTTTGTCCCCATCTTTCTTATTGGTCCCCTTGAAGTATTGAAAGGCCACAATAAGGTCTCCCTGGAGCCTTCTCTTCTCTAGGCTGAACAACCCCAAATCTCTCAGCCTGGCCTCACAGCAGAGGTGCTTCATCCCTCTGATCATTTTTGTAGCCCTCCTCTGGCCTAGCTCCAGCATGTCCATGTCTTTCTTGTGCAAGGACTCCAGAGCTGGACACAGCACTGCAGGTGGGGTGTCACCAGGGTGTAGTAGAAGGGCAGAATCACCTCCCCTGATCTGTTGGCCATGTTTGGCACATTGCTGGCTCATGTCCAGCTTTTCATCCATGAGCACCCCCAAGTCTTCTCCACAGGGCTGCTCTCAATCTCTTCATCCCCCAGCCTGGACTGATATCAGGGATTGGCCTGACCCAGATGCAGGACCCTGCACTTGGCCTTCCTCATCTTCATGAGGCCTACTTCTCAAGCTTGTCCACATCCCTCTGAGTGGCATCCCGTCCCTCAGGCACGTCAGCTACACCACTCAACCTGGTCTTACCTGAAAATTAGCTGAGGGTGCACTTGATCCTGCTGTCTGTGTCACTGATGAAGATGCTGTACTGTACAGATACAGTACTGGTCACAATACAGAATTTAAGAATTTAATTACATGGAAGCACAAAATAAACTCCAAAAACAAGTTAAGCTCAAGAAGAAGCAGAACTTTCTTCTAAAATCAAATACATTGCATAACAGTTTATTTCATTTTCTTTAAATATTTTTTTCAAACACACAAAAATCAAAACAAATTACTCCAAATTGTGAATAAAGAAAGAACAAGAAGCATATGGAAATACATACTGAGAGTGATTAATATTTTATTTTGTATGTTTTTGCTGTTCAGACACAATGATCATAACACTATTTTAATAACAGCCAGATCACACCTAAGAGAAAAACCTCTGAGACAGTTTATCTATTTACAGTAAATAAAACTATTCATTAATAATGAATATTTTGCACCAGGTTACAATAGGACTGAGCCCAAACAAAGAATGTTCTCCCTACAGCTCTCAAAGGAAATCATTAGTTCCAAGTCAGTTCTGCACTGGGATATTTAGTATTTATTTTAGCATTAAGTAAGAAAAGATATTCATGAGTGAAATTTCTTCTTTAATAATAATGGAGAAAGTTGAATGCGTCCAAAATTATGTTTCCATATAAAATATATTCCTTTACTGAAGGAAATTACCAAACAAAGCTGCAGATATGTGCATATGCTATTGAGAGTGACCAGTGTGATCCACGTTCCTGAGATGCCTGTGAGACTGAAGGACAAATTCAGAATCTTTCACCCAGCATAAATTTGATAGTATTGTATTTTACTTTCAGACTATTTCTAGTGTACAGTTAATACATCTTGACTTCTAGATAGATTAACTAATTAGCAGATGTTCATGTAGCAAAATATTCACACTTCCTAAACATCAAATAAATTGCCCAGAAATACACAATTGAAGAATTAGAAAGGGGAGGAGAAACCATTGGGAAACCAGGGAGAACATAAGGCTGTCAGCACCAACTGAAAAGGCTGAATAGCTCCAGAAACAAAATCATAATTTAAAATGTCTCTGCTAAAGCTATGATATTTCCAATTACTTTAGGTTTAAGACAATGAAAAGGGAGAAATTATGTTTAATTCTCTTCCCCTGTAAAACATGCTAGCTTGACTACAAAGAAAACAGGGTACATCTTGTTGCCCTGACAGTACAAAACCAGAATGGACTCTTAAGAACCACAGCCTCTAAGTGGATCTCATGTTGCTGGAACATCTTTAGATCAAAACTTTTCCAGATCCTGGAAAATGGAGGGAACATGAGAGTAGCAAGAGCATAGTCAGACCATTCCTTTCTTTCTAAGTAAAGCAGAGCAGACAGACTGCAAAATTATACTCAGAAGTACCCTGAGTGACAACATGGTCCCTGCAGGGCTGAAATATCCATATCATAAGCTGTTTGAAGTTCCTTGTGCTATTTGTGTTGCTTATTGAAAAAACTGGGCAGCAAAAAACCTCTATCCCATATCTTTATCTGTCACAAGCACAAAAGGCAGCCTATTCTGTTGTGTTGCCAATGTGTTTGACACAGAAGGAGACCAGTTGTCTGTCTTTGAGGCTTGGTTATGTCCACAAAATGGGAAATGTGGGAAGCAGACAGGCACAGATCGCTGCAGAAAAGAGGAATCATGTTTTCTGAAGTTACTTTGCTGGCATAGAGAAAGACTGAAACATGTAGAGAAAGATGTGACTGGATATAATAACAACAAAAGTACCTAGAATAGAAACTCTTTGGTGTTACTGGTAGTAGAAGGTAGTGTTTTACAAAGACTTTAAGGCTCAGGGTATTTACTGGGGGTTATGATGAAACAGCAAACAAAATATTATGAATTGGGCAAAGATAGAAGAGAATCTGCTGCACAAATAGCAGTAGGTTTTCCTCAGCCTACTGTAAATTTTCAAATAAATGAACTTTCCAAGCTTTAGAAAAGCTTTAGATTTTTTCTGAAGATGAAGGAGAATTTAAGCTGTTAGCAAAGGACAACTTGAAAAGTCGATTGGGGATTTTGATGGATATGGAGGAGTTGTTACCCTCACTTGATCCATGAGTACAAGAGCTTAAAATTAGCTACAATGTTAAAAAAAATCTGTAAAACTAACCATTGTAACTGGAAAATACATCATCATAAAAAAAATAGTCATATAAAATAAAAGAATGATGGTTTCCTCCCATGCGAGACAGACACAAAGAACACAGAAGATATTAGCCAGTATACTGTGGACGGCCACAATAAACTGGGGCAACAAAAGACATCTGAAACAATTTCTACAGTAACTAATGTTTTTAGAATATGTGTTCATCAGGGTGTTTAGAGGACAATTCCACTACATAAAAGATTTTCTAGATGTGTTATTTTAGTTACAGTTACTTAGTGTTGTATAAAACTTCCAAAAGCCTCTTGAACCAACCACTACTTCCCAGATCTCCTCCATTCAAATACAGCCCAACAGTAGATATTCATATGCCAATATTTTCGCTTCTATTTTTATCCAAATCTGAGGTGATATTGAAGAAACGTTCCTGTGTAGATAAGGCTAAACATAAATTCTCTGCAAATATATTTTAACAATGACATTTTTTTCTTACTCATTGTATAGAGTAGGAATGAATGAAAAGAAAAAGTAGAACTGAGAGTTCAAAATTACACCTATGTATGCCACTGAAATGACAGCAGACCAGAATGCACTGTTGATAGTTACCTGACTAATGCAAAGATATAGCCCTAAACACAAGTCATAGGAAAGGATGGAAAATTCTGCAAGTATATGCAATCTTACCTTCAAGAAAAACTCCATCTTAATCTTTCATTAATACACAGTTTATAAAGTAAAATGTTGCTATTTCTTCATTTGCTTTATACTCACCTAACAACAACAAAAATGTATAAAAATGATTGTGAAAATTGTCCTTGATAAAGTGTTTCTGTACTAGAAAATTAAGTTCTGTTTAGATAAATAGTTCTGAGTATTTGAAAATTGCAAATATTGGACAACAGAAAAATTCCATTGAGAAAAACAATTTTTGAGCCAACAAGAAACAACTCTTTTGAGGGTTTTGTGCAATTTTTAACTTGATCCAAATATAGTAAGTATATTGTTGGGTTGTTTGGGTTTTTTTATTAAAACAAAAACAAACCCAAAAAAAACCCCACTAAAATATTATTTCTTCCTGTAAAGAAAAAAAAAAAGGTACTAGTAATAATTAGATTTTTTTTACTGTAAAGTTTGTAAGAATTCCACATGCAAATGAAAACTCCTCTGCACTCAAATAAGATAAACTATGTCCTGTATTAATGGGACTTGTTTTGTGCTCTTGCCTGCCAAATACCTGCTGGTCAAGCAAGAGTGCTGACTGCTTAAATTGATTAAACACCCATGTGGGAGACTGTGTTGTTTTTTTAACTCACTGAAATGCAACAGCTCATTTAGTCAGTGACAAATTGGTTTTGAAATGAATCACGTGTTTAAGAAACAGTTATGTGGTGCCCTAGGAAAAAACAGCACTTGGGAAAATTTCCCTTTTAAATGTCACTTTCTTCTCACTTTTTACTTTTCCTGCTCAAGTGAGGGAAACTACATTTGTAGACATTCCTACTCTGATTATAGCAAGAACAAGATACATTTTCTACTTTACTATACAATTATGTTTCACAGATTTGTCTTTTTACATTCTGTGCAATTAGATGTGCCATCAGAATGATGAAATTCATGTGACAGGGAGTACAATTTTTATAGTTATATCATCTCCTTAATCCATCAGTTATAGATAAAAGAAGGCTAATCCCTATCAGTAGAGATGAGAGAAATAACACTAATTCACAGAAGCCATCAACTAGTTTGCAAGTTTAGAAAAAAAGTATTGATGTATGTGCAACAAATTATGGAAAAAAAACCCCAGTCATGGATCCATGGGGGGAAAATGAAGAAAAAGAAGTAAAATAAGTTTTATTGATACGAATTATTAATGAAAATTAGATATAAAAGTTCATGGTACCTTAGTCTATTGTCTACCAAAGTATCTTTTTAGCATTTGTGTTGCGTAAGTACCATTTGTTAATAGTAGGTTCTATGCTGACTTTTAGAAGTATGATTTACAAAGGACTGAAACACTTGTGAAAGTGGTGAGGCTAGTGTTCTGCGCCACACAGTCCTCAGTCCTGGTTTTCCAATTATCCATATTGAGAACCTGACATAGCACAGTATTTTTCCCTTCCTTCTTAGGCAACTAAGATTCCTTTTTATTGAAACAGAAACAGATACAGGTCCTTTTTATGGCAAAAGTACAATGGAGGGGGGTTTGGGGGGCGGGGGTGAGTGGATGGTTCACATTTCAGTTTCATTCTGTCAGGAAGACAAAGCTGAAAAGTGCTCAGAAATATTCCAATTAAGACATGTCTCAGTAAAACAATATTTTTGCACGTCTGACTTCCTTTGATCAAAGAAACTACAGTTCTTTTTCAGAGGAAATTTCTGAAATGTCTTTACAAAAATTAAAATTAAAACCCTTTACTGCTGTTCTTATCTTGCTAATATCTTATCTAATAGAACCAAAAGAGAAAATATGCTCCATGTGATTGCAATCTGCTCCATGGGCTCTTACTGCTAGTGCTTCCATGTCTTATTCCATAAATATAATTTGTATAGTAATTGAGACAAAGGAAAACTTCAAGCAAAGGAGTTTTCCTTGGTGAAATATTTCCTTTTCTACATGTGTATCTTCAGACAGTCCTTGAAACAAATTTTTAACAAAAACAGAGGAAAGCCCTAAGTGTTATACTTTTCTAAAGCTACCTCTTCCTCTCACATCAAAATGTTAAATCAAGGTAATTACCTTTCTTTAGCAGTCCTTTCATCTTTTGGTGTGGTCAAAGAGTTCAGGAAGTGCTCTACTGTTATGAGTACTTAAGAAACATAAAGGTCTGTGAGGTCTGAGGAGACCATATATTAAATACACAAAAGTATCTATGTGCTGTCAGAGCTCTTCTGAAGTGCTCTTTGGTAGCATTTGTTGTACAGGTATCTATCTTATGAAAAATTCAACAGATTCTGAAATTAATAAGACAGAAATAAAACATATTTCTTACTCTTTTTTTAGGTGGAGTGGGATATATTATGCCCTTGGTTGCTTTGTTCAGTCAAGGTTGATGTCAACTCCAAAAATAATAAAGTTCAGTAACAGTATTCTGTTTGTTTAAGTGCTGTGGACACTTTGACTATGTAACACAGAATTAATCCTCATCCTCTTAAATAATTTCTTATTTTTTCTTTCTGTCTAAAGTCACTCCTGTCATGAAGAAGTTTCTGGGCTGCATTTTAGAAAGTATTATACATACCACTGGAAGAGCTTTTGTAGGATTCCGTGCAAGGCTTACTTGACAAATCACTATTCGACAGAAGGTCATTGGCAGCAAAGTGCAGACTGATAGATATTTAGATATAGCAAGGCATTGAAATATTAAAAGAATGTGTACGACCCATGATTTGAAGGCTGGCATTTAAAATGAAGCTCACTAATGCCTTTTCCTTTCCATGTGCAATTTCAACCTGTGACTGAGTTCAGTGTTTATTAAAGCTATCACTCAGTTAAATGGGAGATAACAAAGACAGCAAGAAGAAAGAGAGGGAAAAGGTAGAGCTGGAGAATCTCTAGAGAACTTAAAGCAATTTAGCAAAACTGCTGATTTCTAAATTCTTAAAAGTTAAGGATAGCTTTTTGATAAAATTATTTAGAACACTGGAGAAAAAAAAAATTCTCTTCTGTGTATAAGCTGGATGAAACTCAAGAAGGTTAGACCAAAACAAGAGTATGACATTTAAAAGTGGAGAACTGTCTGCTTTCTCAGTGAAATGTAAATGTTTAAAATAACATATCTCACTATGTACAGGTATTCATCATGACTCAGTAAGTTCACATCCATGAAAAACATATATACATATCCATCTATCTGTATATGCACACAGGGCACTTGTACAAATGTACACAGGCACACAGGTTTTCCACTTCACAGTTGGGATAGGGTTAGATAGAGTGGCAGCATCACATTGTGTGTTTTCAGGAGCTAACAGTGACATGGTCGGATTTGAACAAAAAAATTGTTGTTAGAGTCAACTTTACTACTAAAGATGTTTAAGATTTAATGAGGGGAACAAGAATGCTCAGATTAGGAAAAAGAAGGAGGAAAAGAGGAAGATTAGGATGAGCACCAGTATGAGACTGTAGAGAACTGCAGTGGAAGGCAAGTTCAGTTTTAGAGTGCCTTGGAGCCTTTTTCAGCCATCACCTGGGAAAGGCACTGGACTGTAACTTGGAAAACCATGATGATGTGTCAAGACGGTACATACTGCTTCCCCACAGCACTTTCCCACATAGAAAACACCAGCAGAAAACTGTTATCAAAGTGCCAGTAAAAGCTTGTTCCTCTTTACATGATGCTATTAAAAAAATGAGGCTCACTAGAGTTAATTCTGACAGCAGTCTCTAGCTTCACAACTGCCCTGTGACTGCACTCTGCTGGATATGAAGAGAGGAAGGAAATCCCAGCTACCTCCATCCTCATTTACTGTGAGCAACCTTCAGAGACACCAAGAAAATATATAGCCAAGCAAGCACAAGGGAAGGAGAAACAGCCCAAGTAACATAGGTAGAAATACTCTAAAAATACCTTCGTAACTATCAGGGCCAGCAGAACAGGACAGATTCCCCTGTTGGTGTTCATCTCAAGGTGATTTCATCATTCAAAGGAACTTCAAATAAATTATGCATCAATCTGTTGAGATCAGGAGGGGATCTGTGTGATGGTAGTAGTAAAATCTGACTTGTGGTGGAATAAGTTCACATCCCTGCCTGAAGTCCCCCATCAGAGAGGAAGTCCTGAAACATATACATCGGAAGTGTTACTGTAAGGCCATGGAACATGATTTGTATGCTGAAGTATTATATATCATTCATAAATCAACAAAGGCTGGGGAGTTTCTTTACCCCAGAACTGTGTAACACAAGCTCTATATGATGTAAGAAGTAACTCAAAGGGCCTGAAACACCTGGACCCCTGAGAGCAGAATACTTGTTAATTCACCATACACCCTTAATAGCCATTTTTTTTGGAGTAATATTATTTATTCTAGAATGTGTAAACAAGACTGCAGGTGTTTTCTGTTTGGCAATGAAGAAAAGTAGGTAAGGTTGGAGAGATGTCTCCAAGACATGTTGTCAACCTGGTCTAGAAGCTAAGAGATGTAAAAAGGAAGCATATAATCAGCATGATGTTGTCAAGATCCAAGAGTCCATATTTGATGAACAAAAAATTCATATTTCATAATATAAAACATAGAAATGGCAAGACCAGGTCAGACCAAAGGTCTATGTTGCTAGCTTGTCCCTTCTGTGTTTCTTCTTTTACATATCCTAAACAGAAGAATAAAATCCTCAGCTGCAGTGTTTTGCAGCAGAGATTATTCAGGCAGTAAGTCTGGGCCATTTATGAATAGCAATATATTTGTGTTGCATTTTGATGCAATTAACATAAACTGTCTTTCCACCATGATCCCTCTCCCTCCTCTCTGGATAACGATATATATAGTCTACTAGTTAGAACAGCTTTCTTTTTTCAGAACACAGACGTAAGATACATGGTGTTATTATATTCTGATTATTCTAATTCTAATAATTCTAATTCTAAGATGCTGCTGTGAACTCTAACATGCTTGCCCATTATATATCTGTTATGTAGAAGACATGAGACATGGGTAATTTGGAAAGTACGTCTGGGAATAAATTGCTTTGGTTGGACTCCGAGATGCGTGAACACATCACTCAATTAGGAGCATGTATTATAGAATCATGGAACCATTTTGGTTGGAAAAGACTTTTAAGATGATCAAGTCCACCTGTTAACCCAACACTGACAGGTCACCACTAAAACATGTCTGTCAGCACCACAACTACATATCTTTTAAATAAGTTCCAGGGATGGTGACTCTACCATTTTCCAGGGCAGCTTGTTCCAGTGCTTTATAACCCTTTTGGTGAAGAAATTTTTCCTAATATCCAGTCTAATCCCCCCCTGCCTGATGCAACTTGCAGTCATTCCTCTTGTCCTATGAGACAAGAGGATTGCTTGTCACTTATGACAAGAGACTGACCTCCACCTCACTACAACCTGCTTTCAGGTAACTGTAGAGAGCAAGGTCTCCTCTGACCCTCCATTTCTCCAGGCTAAAGAACCCTGGTTCCCTCAGCTTCTCCTTGTAAGGCTTGTTCTCTAGACCCTTCACCAGCTGCATTGCTGTTCTTGTGCATGTTTTCACACCCACTTTTTTGTTCATATACCAGCCCTTAACTAAACAGAAAGTGGTCAGCAGTGAAAACTGTCCCAATGTCTAAGTATTAAATGTTGTTATTACTGCTTTAGGAATGAAATATCTTACATCTTCGCAACAATCTCTGTCAAAATTTGCAGACTTGATAGCACTGATTTACAAGCTATCTCACATCTGGAAACTACATAAATTATTTTTGTATCCTGGTAAATAAACAAGATCATACAGTCATATAACAAGATCCTTGCGATTTCCACAATATTATCTTTTCTCATAATACCCATATTTCAATGTCATAGTTATGGCATTGCAATAATTAGGATTTACTACCTAAGCAGTCATATCAAGCATATCTTCAGTGATAAGATCAGTCTTGAAGGTAGATAGTTTTCAAGAGGTAAAGAGAGAAATGCTATATAGAAATTAGCCCAAGCCCAAAGTATACCCATCCTGGATGGGTATACTATCAGCTAGAAGCTGACTGAATAAAGCAAGGTTAGCATGAGTCCAAACTAAAAGAATTCCTAGATATTTCAGGGAGGGGGCAGATATAATTGTATCTTCACATATATGTACATGTATATATATAGAGAGAGCAAGACAGTCATAAAACTGAAAGGTTGGAGAAGACATAAAAAACTACAGTGGAAGACTTGCATCATCTCCATAGTTATGGGAAACAATTTTCTCATCACACATAAACATGTGCAGTTACACAACTTGTCTTCTACAGTCATTCTGAAGAGGATATAGTAAAAGACATACAAACTTAGAATATATGATGTACCACGAATAGCATACCACACATACCATGATATTTGGACAGGGCAGCCCTCCTTGTGCTATCAATCCACTAAGGATTTAAAGAGGCAGTCAAGGAAGCAATTTTCAATGAAATACATGTTAACTGCTCTTGTTGAGGTCCGTGATAATTATAAAAATGTAACTTATCTTAACGAAGTCCATCATGTTCACATAGGTATTCCAGTCATACATTTCTTCATGCACTTTTTAAGAACAGCTAATAAATCTTGATTTATAACACCTTGTAATTCAAAACTGTGAACAAAAGTGATTTTGCAATCTCTAAATTTCAAGATGTTTCTGAAATTCAGAAAGATTTGTCTTCACATCTTCAGTTAAAAAGCCTCACAGACTAGAGTATTAGCTGGTGATGAGTATGGATTTTACTACTAGATATAGGAAAATACTAGAGTACATAATAACTTCATTATGATGATTCTAATGACTGCTGGATATTATTCTGACGTTGTCATAACGAAGTCTGATTGTAAATTTTTTTTTTTTTAAATCTAGACTTGAATAACGGCATTTTACATATGCCACATAGTATCACCTCTTCTCTCCATTCTCAAAAGACAGCATTAAATAAGAAAAAAGTCTTAACATAAGTCTTGTTGTACTTGCTTGGTGAGCTACTGACATGTTCCAAGATGCCTATTACAAACATTGCAAGAAATAAATACATTTATGCCTTCTGGACAATATGTCGAAGGAGGAAGAAAATATGTAAAAAAGTGAGATTTCTGAGCCCCTGCTGGGCAAGTTATTCTGAAACTCCCAGAGAATCATGGATTGCAGCAGTACTACCCTCAGAGTTTATTCTATTTCATAAAAGGTGAAATAAGGACGTAGTTACTATTGCTATTTCGCTGAAACTATTTGTTACTATCCCAGTCTATTTTCAACCTTTGTCAAACAGATCTAATAGCAATGCAATATAATTATATAAGCAATAGCTAACACTGCAGCCAACTTCTGTATGTCTGTTTCTGTAGTACACACTATTTTAGTGACATAGAGTCTGTGAACTAAACAACATTTTTCCCACTGAGTCTCATTCTCCTTTTGCTATGATTGTAATCAACGTGCCAGATGAAAACACTGGAGTCACTTGAAGCCAGTGCAGCTACGCAGTCAGGGAGATGTGGACATTCATCTCCCTTCCTGGCTGCTATTGCAAGATGTAGAGCTAAGTCAAAAGAAGAAGGTAATTTTGAGTGACATGAAGAAAAGTGTCCATAGACTGTCATAACTTGCACTTATTTTATACAATACACTTCTTGTCCCTGAAGAAATGTGTAAATCGGATGATTTTTACAACCAGTCTTGTTAGCAACAGGGTTCTCTTCCTGCTTCAAAGCCTAATTATCTTTAAAAATACTAAAAGCTGAAACTCCTTTGGGTATTGGAGAGATCTAGTATTCAGAGAACTGTAGAGGTCTTTTTTTTTTAAATCTGTTGTGACACATAAAATCAAGATTACATCTCTGGAAATGCCACAGGTTTCATTTCTGACATCAAACAAGGCATGAGTTGTTGTTTTTTCAAAGTTAGATATTTCAGCTATCTGTAAATAGCATGAGAAAAGTAATTTTCCATTTATGCTTCTATTTTTTCTTTACAGACTTATTTACCGACTATTACTTAGGACGTCTACATTCAACAGTGATAAAACATCCAAGCAATGTAAATAATTTGAGTTTTCTTCCCAAATATGTGCTTTTCTCAAACTGGCTTCCACTCACTTTATTCATATGATTAAGATATGCAGTTAGCAGAACTTGACCTCCTGTGTATGAACACTCTATGTGCTGTACTTGTAGAAAAAAACACATTTAATACTTCTTTTGGGGAAATGCAATTATTTTTCCTTGACATTGACTCTTTTAGGTTCTTTTTTGAGCAGAGATTTATGACAGCATTCCTGTTGTCCATTTTCTTCTACAGCTGAATGACCACTACCAACATCCATAAAAAAAAAAAAAAAAAAAAGTCTCTTTCTATGTTTTTCTTGCCATCCAACAAGATGTTCAGTGGGAGTTCCACAAGCTTCATCTGCCATTCAGTGTGCCTGACAATGTATCACATACCTGTACACTTTATTTACTCTTCTTCTTGGATTTAGACCTATCAATGCTACCCCTCTGCTAGACCACAGCTGATAAATTGTTTCTGTCACAAAAATCAAGATATGACAAAAAGTTTTAATTTTCTAAGCACTTGTTGAAATTTTGTCAGATCTTTGTCTTCTCCCAAGGTATTGAATTCTATACTCTAAGTATTTTTCAGATTATAACTACAACACCAATAGGAGCAAGAAATATTATTTTGTTTAACCTTCTCTCAGGGGTAGCAATTAATTCCCTTCTTTTTAAGAGGAAAGAACCTCGACTCTGACCTTCAAAACTGTGGTATGACCTTCAGAAAGAAGTCCAAAAGCACAGTAAGTTGAGACAGCGAGTTTCTCTTGAGCAACAGCAACAGCTGTAGGAGCTCTGGCAGTTTAGAAGAACTAGTTCTTTTCTAGGTTGCCATGGTGAAGCTTCTCATGTATAAGCTATTAATGTTATGCTTTTGTTCCTCAAAGTCAAAACTGATTGTTTAGCAAATGCCTTGCGCAGGAGGTGGGTTAATGAAATAGATCGGTTTACAAATCCTGTAAAATAAATTGGCAATCCACCCTTTCAGAATCTCTTCTGTCATTCTTACTTTTTAAAATTCCCTATTAAAATTCTGCACAAGTTTTTTTGTTGTCCATACATTGCTATTTTAGCTAAAATATTTGTTTTTAAAGCCTCTTCAATGCAGCCTGTCTTGCAACAAATGTATAATTTATATATGTGACCAAAGAAACTCTTCTGATGTTGAATATATCACTTACTGAAGTTGTGCTCTCTACTTTGATTTCAAAGCAACACCTTTGCATCATAAAACATGTTTGCTATGAACAACTAGTTTTTACATATCACTTTTCTCAGTACTATTCTTTATATGCCCTTTGTGCTTTTCCTTAATTTCTGCCTGTAATAATCATTCCTGTTCACTAAGGCTCCTCTACTGCCTACAGTACATGGATGGGCACACTAATAAATCTCAAAGATACACTACCTTTGTTTCAAAACATGACAATAAAGAACTTTGGACCTTTTTACATACCACTTACTCTTCTTTCATTAATATAAAATTAGTCCTTTTAAAAAAAACCAAGGCTGTTAATAAATATCACAAAGTCAAACCCACCTTAAAGGCTATATTAAAATGAGCCAAAAAAGTCTACCACAGGGGCAAGTGCACTCATTAGTGCTATTAGTATCACAGGAATACACTCTTTCATATTTTGGGGCTTCTAAGAATGATTAATTATTCTAAAAGCATAATTCAATGCACCTTGTTTTCAGCTCCTGAAGCCAAAATGTCTTTACATGTTGATTCATACCTGATTGCCAAATCAGATAAGCATCAGTACAAACTGATTTCAAATGACACAGAAAGAATTGTTCCCCAGGTATTAATTCTCCAGAAACGTAACATTTAGCCTTTCAGGAGCACTTTGTTGTTAAAAACACTGGCATGGTGTAGGATTAAGTAACTGGCAACTTATATTTCTGAAGGCTAATCAGTGTGATCTGTAATAAGAGAGAGCATGAAAGATTATTAAATCAAAACATTTTTCTTGATGTAATTTTCTGAAGAGTTCATGTGGAATGGTACAGCTGAAGATAGAGAGCAAAAGCAATCGAATGAAGTGAGTCTTGTGGAAAAGAGACATTAAAAAGACTAGAAAAAATGGCAAGCAAAAACAAGTGTACATAAAAGCAAAAGGAAAGAATGAAGAATGTAATGAGCAAATTGGCCTGGCATGAAGTAGTAGTACATGAAAAAGTGATAGGCAGGGAATAGTCAAACAGCCACCTGAGGAATCATGGATGGGACACAGCTGCTGCAAACGGGCCAAGCCTTTAGCCTTCAAAAGAGTGTTATTCTGAATATAGATTATGAAACTTGTCTGCACAATGAAGAAACATATGGAACACAACACAGCTGCTGCTGCTGCTGCTGCTGCTGCTGCTGCTGCTGCTGGGAAACAAGAAGGCAGTTACCTGAAAGACACACAGGAGGCGAACAAGGCTAAGCTTGTGAACAACTGATGTCTTTTCATTAGTTAATTTTACTTACGTAACATAATAAAAAACGCAAGTCTCCAAAGAAAAGTAATTCATATGTTAAAAAGATTTTTTTAAGACTGAATTGTTGAGAGAAAAGAGGACAATCCTTACAGAATGTAAAATATGAAAATACAATCCCTATCTCAATCCTATTGAGATGAACTTCCATTTTAATCATTTTCATCTGACAGAATTCAGAGGTTATGGCTTTATGCCTTCCAGAACACAAAGCATGAAGGTTACACCCCTAAATTCAGTGGCAATATTTGCTTACTTTGTCTCCAAGAATCATTTCCATATCTCTTTCTCTTATCTGCATTGTTGTGAGTTATGGTTGAAGATACATGTTGCTCTACAGTTTTAGCACAATTCTTCTTGTTGCTTTGTCTGGAGTTTGGCATTACCACAGAGACTCCAGACAGGCAATTCTGAATGTCCTTACCTCTTTTCAAGAGTTCTTGAAAAGTGGAGCACTAGTCCAGTCATCATTCCACCTTCTTATACCCTCTGCTGCTGCTCTCTTCAGATGTAGTCTTTATTTTCCTGAACTTTCTGTCTGTGACGTGGATATTTGCTCTTTTTCTTCTCTCAGGTTTGTTTCCAGAAATACTGACGGGATCTTCAAAGTAGTCCAAGAAAATCCCTTCCTTGAAGAAATATGGAGAGCAAAGAGGAGGTTCAGGCAAATACTGTGAAAATGGTGGGTAGGGGCTTACACTCATGAATCCTAACACCTTAGGGCTGTATGATGGAAAGTATCCATGGAACAGAAAGACTCTCCACAGGTACCAACTTCTTCCTGCAGATGTGATGGCAACAGTGTGTTCTAATGACAGATTTTGGAGAGGATGAAGCTGTAGCTTTATGAACATCTGGTGGAACCTCTTTCATGTCATAAATGACAAGAGTCAAAGAACACATACATGTATTTGTTTGCAACTCTTGTCAGTGAACAATGAAGAATGACAGAACAGATTTCATTCTACCTGAATGCACCATCAACTTCGTGTAAGGGGCAAAAATAATGTGAGATGAGTGTCTCTTAGAGCAATATTTTTTTTTGCATCCTTCAAAATACTGAGACATATCAAAATCCTTGACAATGTCATCAATATCTTTGCATTAAATAGTCTGAGGTACTTTATTTCTCAGACACACTACTGAGTTTCTGATATACATTTTTAATCTGTTACATGAATAAGGGTTAGAAATTTTTTATTCCCCCAGTGAGAGCTCTGACTCTCAAGTGAAAAGGGGTAGCAAGTATGTAATCTGTAAAACAGTTTGATTATTACAAAATGTACATTAGATTGTGATTATATAATTTAAAAAACATCAGTACTTTTAAATAGAATCCACTAGTATTTGTGTATTCATTAAACATTTTCATCACACTCACTCCATATTAAGGTTGTGTCAAATCACTTGATTATTAACACAAAATGGAGCTTATTCTTTGACATGATACCAAGCACATTATGCTAGATGAGTCATGTTATTCCATTCATGTTCATTATACTTTATTATGCTTCTTGATTTTATTCAGTGCAATTTACTCTGGTCTTTTTAAAACAAACACAAAAATAAGGACACCTGGAAATAACAGTGAAAGAATATTTTAAAATCTGACTGTCTTTTTATGTAAAGTCCTCCAATTAGAAAACCTCATGGAAGTTCAGAACGTTTTCTTCCACATGACTTTTGAAAGAATAAAGGGTTTTTTTCCTATTACGCCATGAATATGGATCCTGAAACATAAAGTGCCATTAATTCAATACAAGTTCACAATGTTTCAAAATCTTGGTAATTATAATGGAACAGTTTACCATGTGCACTCTGTCTCCTATAAATACCTATGTATATATTCCCGAACATCATGAATTCATAAAAGCACACTCACATGTTCATATTAATTATTGAAAACAAGATTAATGATAGTTATTTCATTATTAATAATAGAAATTATTATAAAAAGCCCCGACAATCATCTTTATCCTATAAATCCTTTACAGTTTACGGGGTTAAAAATAACTTTATAAATCTTTCATACTGCACAACTGCAGTTCCTCTTTTCCTTTACATGGATTTACTGAGGGGAAGTCATGTCTGACTAATCTGACAGCCTTCTCTGATGTTGTGATTGGAGGGGTAGGTGCAGGGAGAGCAGTGGCTGTTGTCTGCCTTGAGTTCAGCAAGGCTTTTGATGCTGTCTCCCATAACAACCTCTTGGGTAAGCTCAAGAAGTGTGGGTTAGAAGAGGAGATGGGGAGATGCGTTGAGAACTGCCTAAACAACTGAGCTCAGAGGGTCGTGACCAGTGGCACAGAGTCCAGATGGTGACCTGTAGCTAGTGGTGTTCTCCAGGGGTCAGTACTGGGTCCAGTCTTGTTCAACACCTTCCTCAGTGACCTGGATGAAGGGACAGAGTATACCCGCAGCAAGTTTGCTGATTATACGAAACTGGGGGGAGTGACTGATACACCAGAAGGCTGTGCTGCCATCCAGCGAGTTCTAGACAGACTGGAGAGCTGGGCAAAGGGGAACCTCACGTAGTTCAACAAGGAGAAGCATAGAGTCCTTCACCCGGGGAAGAATAGCACCATGCACCAGTACAGGTTAGGGGCAGACGTGCTGGAGATGGGATTCACAGAGAAGGACTTTGGGAGACCCGGTGGACAGTAAGTTGTCCATGGGATGGCAGCGTGCACTTGTGGCCAAGCAGGCCAGTGGTATCCTGGGGTGCATCAAGAAGAGTGTGGCCAGCAGGTCGAGGAAGGTTCTCCTTGCCCCTCCACTCTGCCCTAGTGAGACCACATCTGCAGTATTGTGTCCAGTTGTGGTCTGCCCAGTTCAAGAGGGACAGGGCAATGCTAGAGAGAGTCCAACGGAGAGCTGCAAGGATGGTTAAGGGACTGGAACATCTCTCTGATGAGGAAAGGCCAAGAGACCTGGGGCCGTTTAGCCTGGAGAACAGAAGACTGAGAGGGGATCTTATCAATGCTTACAAATAGCTGAAGGGTGGGTGTCAAGTAGATGGGGCCAGTCTCGTTTCAGTGGTGCCCTGGGTTAGGACAAGATGTAATGTTCACAAACTGGAACACTGGAAGTTCCCCCTCAACAGAGGGAAAAACTTCTTTACTGGGAGGGTGATGGAGCACTTGGAACAGGCTGCCCAGAGAGGCTGCGGAGTCTTCTGCTTTAGAGACTTTCAAAACCTGCCTGGATATGTTCCTGTGTGGCTTGGCCTAGGTTAGCCTTCTTTGGCAGGGGGATTGCACACAATGATCTCCAGAGGTCTCTTCTGACCCCTACCATTCCATGATTCTGTGATTCTATGATATGAAATAAAGTCACAATGTAATTACAATGTTTGAATTGACCAATATTTTGGGTTTAAGAACCAAAAAAAAAAAAAAAAAAAAAAAAAGAGATTAAATTCTTGATCAGAAATATAAGCAGCAACATATCATATTTATTTGGGAAATGGTGGCATGGCCTCTTTCAAGGTTGAAGATGGAGAACCATGAATGCAGGCAAGAGGCCAAGTCTGATGAGATCTAATGCTGGCAGTGTTCCACTGGGTTCTTCACAAATTGGGTGAGCTCTCAGGTCCTAGAAGAGTTGCAAGGATTTCCTGACCTCTTGGTCATCACCTTTATGCAGGAGCTTCACTTTCCATGAGAGCCTGAGACTGAGAGACTGTGAAGGCATTTCATCTGATTCCTGTGGCGCTGTCTCCAAAATGCTGGAGCTCCCTGTAGAGCCTTCCTGCCCTCAAACAGATCGACACTGCCCACCCATCGCCTCCGAAGCTGCCCCACAGCCGGCTGCAGTTTCCCACAGCGCCTCAGAAAAGCTGACACCGACTCTGAAGGGCAGTTTGTTGCCACGGGAAAAGGCCGTTCCCACCCTCCCTGCCCGTACGCAGGCTGCACGCAGGCCAGGGCTGCTGCTGTCAGGGCGGCAATTGTGACATAGGGGGCCTGGCTCACCAAACGGAATGCTGGGCACAGGCCCTTGGTCATTGCCACCTGGCGAGGTGAGGAGGGCGCAGGGGAGGGACGGGGCTGGTGCGGGGCTGCCGAGGCAGGACGGGGACCCCACACCTCAGGCCTCTGGGGCTGTGGACAAGCTCACTCGCTCCCTGCTTCTCCCTCACACGCAACCTGCTTCTCCTCAGACTCTGCAGAGGAGAGTTTGGAAGAGAGATTCCAGCACTGCTGGAAGACGGACTACAAACACTCCCTGTTGGTGTTAGCGGTGTCCGAGCGAGATAAGACCCTCGACTCGATGGAGCAGGGTGAGAGCAAAGCATCCTTCCCGCTGCCTGGCCGAGGGGTCGTTGGGCTGGTCAGCGTGGGGCCGAGGCCGGTGGCAGGGGGAGGCAGGAGCTCCCCAAGCACCCCGCGGCAGGGTCCACGCTCTCCTCAGCAAGCAGGTCACAGGCTGGGCAGGGGGCACCTGCAGGGACCCCCATGCCTGCCATGCCCCCTTGCTCTGCCGGACCACCAGCCCTAGCCATCAGCCAGCCAGGCAGGGACAGAGCAGGCCAAGGGGGCAATCCCTGAGGGACAGCCCCCTGGCCCTGCAGAGCTACTCACTCCCGCTGCCATCTGCTCTCTCCCCTCCAGTTTGCATGTTCTGCCAGCGGGCAGAGGCCGACCCGGAGCTCTGCGGGGACAGCATCGAGCTGCCGGGCTTCAGCGGCCATAAGTTCTGCCTGGTGAGTTCCTCCGGGATCCCTGCTGCTTTCTGACAGGCAGCCCCTGCCCCTGCCCCGCTCTCCCCATCAGCTCCTTCTCTCTTCCCTTCTCTAGTATTTTGCCAGCCAGCTGTGTCAGCAGCCCATCGAGCGAGGGGGATGGATCCGATATTCCTGCGGGAATATCGCCCGTGCCATAGAGGGGGCGGCACAGAAGGTGAGGACCGGACAGGCTCCGGGAGATTTGTGCCAGGAGAGGTTTGCGGGAGCATAGCCCAGACCCCGAGAAAGAAATCCCAGCCCTTCCACCCAGCTCTGGGACAAAAGTCTTGCTCCCAGCAGCTCTGCAGAGGCTCCAGCACAGGAGCCTCGTCTGCCAGGCAGGTCTGCAGGGGGTGACCCAGCAGTGACCACATCCTGCACCCTGCCCGGCGGCGTGGGGCTGGCTGCGGAGGCCCTGAGGCTGCTGCTGATGGGGGTGCTGTGACCTTTGCAGGTCTGCTGTGTCTGCAGGGGGAGCGGGGCTGCCATCGCCTGCGGGGAGATGGGCTGTGAACGCAGCTTCCATCTCCCCTGCGCCGCAAAGGGAGGCTGCGTCACCCAGTACCACCCTCAGTACAGGTACCTCCTCTGCCCTCTTCGCCAGCACCACCTGGGAAGGACCCAGCACTTCTCCCCTCACCCATCCCTTCCCTCTTCCCCCCAGAGCCTTCTGCCCCGAGCACAGCCCCGTGCAGGTGGTGGAGGCGGCCCCGGAGAAGGGCACCGCCTGCCTCATCTGCATGGAGGAGGTCGAGGGCAGGAAGACCTTCGGCACCCTGGTGTGCCCGGCGTGTAAACACGCCTGGTTCCACAGGCGCTGCATCCAGGTAGGAGCCCTTCCCTCGCCCCACCCTGGGGCACGGCAGGTGCTCAGCAGCTCCAGGGCCTCCCTCATGCTCCTGCCGTTTCTCCTGCAGGGACAGGCTCTGCGGGACCGTTTCGCTGGCTGCCGATGCCCACTCTGCAGGGAGAAGGGCATCTTCCGAAGGGAAATGCTGAGGCTGGGGATCCGCATACCCTTCGGGTTGGTGTCCTTGTGTCCAGCTCACACAACGGGAGGGTGCAAGGGCTGTGCCGAGCCAGGGGCTGCCCCTGCACTCCTGGCCCTGAGCTGAGTCTGGGCTTCAGCTTCACGGAGGAGCAGCAAGCAGGGCGGGGGGGAAGAAGGGCAGGGACGCCTCTGCCTTGGGCAGGGGCCCATCAGCGTTTCTTTCTCCATCAGACGGCCAGCGATCGATCCCGAAACGAATGCAGAGCTCAGCTCGAGGCACAGCCGCTGTGATGCTGGGCAGTGCCTCTGCCCTGGGGGCCGGGAGCAGGCAGGGGAAGAGGGGTGAGTTCCCCAAGCTGCACCCCGAGGCTCTGCACTGGGGCTCTCTCTCGCCAAGGGCTCGAAGCACGAAGAGCAAGAGCTCTGCCAGAGAATCCCACGCTGCGGTCACTTTGTCCTCACTGCCATGAACCTCTTTGCTCCCCTAGGCCCTGGGAACTGCTCCTGTGCAGCTCCTGTGCCGCTGAGGGCACGCACCGGCGCTGCTCCCAGCTGGGGACAACAGCGGACAGCTGGGAGTGCCAGAGCTGCGCTGGCCCCACCGCCGGTACGAGGCAAAGCGTCTGGCTGCCCCTGGGCTGGCGGCCTGGCAGCGGGTGCCCAGGGGGGGCTTGGCAGAGCCTCTCTGCTGCAGGAGGCCAGGGGCACCGCTCTGGCCTCTCCTGCCGCGCGCCTGGGGCCACGACCTTGACCTTCCCCTTCCCTTCCAGCCTCCAGTGCCAGTGCAGAGCTCGCCGGCCCCAGCTCCCCCAGCCGGGCAGCAGCGGGCTCCTCCAGCGACGGGGCAGCTCTGGAGGACAGCGGCCGCTCCAGCCCCCTCCATGGGCCCATGCGGCTGCGAGACAGCACCCGCCTGCAGCGCCGAGCCCGCAACCCCTACAGCCGGCCGGGCAGACGCTGTGAGTAGCCATGTGCTGGCACCCAGTGCTGGGAGCAGCAGCCCCGGCCGGGCAGCGCTGGGGCTGTGTCACAGCTCACCGCTGCCTTGACCTCCTGCTTCTCCTTCCAGCCTCCAGTGCCAGCATGGAGCTCCCCAGCCCCAGCAGCCCCAGTGCTGCCAGGGAGCTGCCATCAGGGGCCTCCAGCACCGGCCCAGGGCTCGACGCCGGCAGCCAGGACAGCCGCACGGGGCCCATGCGGGTGCCGGCCCGCTCCCGACAGGCACGTCAGGCCCACCAGCCGTACAGGCGGCCCCGCCACCGCCGCCGCAGGACCTGACGTGTCCTGTCGCCCCGTGCCGTCCCCAGTCCCCCTCCACCGGCACGGTAACGTTCGTTGTTTCTCTCTGCACTCTCCCCTCCTCGCCAGCGCCACGGCAGCACCCAGCACTTCTCACCTCACCCACCCCTTTCCATTTCCCCGCAGGACTTTCTTCTGCTGGGAGGAGGCTGTGGAGACAGCTTTGCAGGAGAACATCACCTGCCTCATCTGCCTGGAACACCTCAAGGGCAGAAAGTCCTACAGCACCAGGATGTGCCCAGCCTTTAAACACGCCTGGTTCCATAGGAGCTGCATGCAGCTAGGAGCCGTTCCCCCACCCCCAGGGCACGGCTGGTGCCTCTGCCCATCCTGCTGCAGGCCTGGGACCGTTCCCTTGACCTTCTGATTCCCCTTGTGGCCTCCAGTGCCAGCTCGCAGCTCGCCGGCCCCAGCACCCCCAGCCAGGCAGCATCAGAATCCTCCCGCAGCTCTCCAGCTCTCGAGGGCAGCAGCCGCTGCAGCTCCCCGGGCCCACACCTCTGCAGCTCCCCTGGGCCCACGCCGCTGCGAGACCACGAGTCCTGGAAGATACAGCCTTGGGCATCCGTGCTGCCTTTCAAACTAAGCACCAACAGTGAAGGAGGCTGGATGAGTTGTATGTGCCACTCCTCCGCAATCTGGGGACTGCCTTGCCATTTAAGCAACAAGAAGTTTCCATCTTTGCCTGGCCGGCCGAGTTAATTTTCCAGACAGCCGTTGCCACGCAAAGAGAAAAGAAAGGAGCGGGCCCCCAGATGGATGACTCCAGCGGATCTTCAGAACCCTTCCTGGAGCCGCACCGAGTGCCTTGGGCAATACGCTGTTGTACATCCCTGTCTTTCAAGCTACAGGAACGGGACGCTGTCTCGCCTTCAGGACCCAGGGCCACAGTGGGATCTGAAAACTCTCTAGCCACAGCCATTTGTAGAAAAGCAGAAGCTGTGCTTCTTGACACTGTGGTCAAGACACTGTTAGCAAAAAGAAAACATGTAACAACCTCTCAAAATGCCTTCTTTTATTTGTACAGTCACAGAAGACCTTTCCACCAAATAGCAAGGACCTTTCTAAGGAAATAAAATTAAGTAATAAAAAAAACCCAAAACCAGTGTGTGCTCCTCTCTGCTCCCCATGATGTGACTTTTCCCATTTGGATGCTTTCAGGGACCCGTTGTTTTGCTGTTAGCTGAGATTATCCCAGTGTTATTCCAGGTAGGAGAATTTTGTAACAATGTTCATCGTAGTGTAACAAAACAATTTAAAGAAGGAAGATCCTGGAAATTACAGAGCAGTCAGCCTCACCTCCACCCCTGGAAAGGTGATGGAGCAGCTCATTCTAGAGACCACCTCTAAGCACGTGGAAGAAAAGGGGGTTACCAAGAGCAGCCAGCATGGATTTACTGAAGGGAAGTCGTGTCTGACTAATCTGACAGCCTTCTCTGATGGTGTGACTGGAGGGGTAGGTGCAGGGAGAGCAGTGGATGTTGACACTCTCTCCCATAACAACCTCTTGGGTAAGCTCAGGAAGTGTGGGTTAGAAGAGGAGATGGGGAGATGCGTTGAGAACTGCCTAAACAACTGAGCTCAGAGGGTCGTGACCAGTGGCACAGAGTCCAGATGGTGACCTGTAGCTAGTGGTGTTCTCCAGGGGTCAGTACTGGGTCCAGTCTTGTTCAACACCTTCCTCAGTGACCTGGATGAAGGGACAGAGTGCACCCACAGGAACTTGTTGATGTCAAATATCTTTGATCCAGGTGTGTACTATTTGGACTGAAATTTTTAAACGATGCTTCATGTCTGGTAGTTGGATTTGTTTAGGGGTTGGTTTGTATTTTGGGGGGTTTGGGGATTTATATGTTTATTTATTTGTGATGCATGCCTTGTATCACAGTTGTTAGATAGTTTTAAAATAACTAAGACCAGAAAAAACTATTTCAAATTGGTATATTTATTTTTTTTTAAGAAACAGCACATATTACCAGATAACTTGTATATTACAAAAATGACACTGACGAAACTTTATCCTTAATGTTTATGTGGAGAATAAGGTTGAAGTTCTTTACATTTAAGTATAGCTCAGAGTTGAGTAAAATATTTAAATTACTGCATCTGACAACACCAAATAAATTATTGTTTTATGTTTTTTTTAATTTTAAAAAGATTTGTCTGATATTCCTACATGTGTATATTCATAGATAATGTAAGTGATCTAGAACAGATTCTGCATAATGGCACATTTATCCTTTGAAAACTGTCAAGCTTCTCATTTTCGCTCTTGTCATGTTATGTCAATCTAGAAGCATAAAATGTTGTTGACATTAAATACTCCAAACTAATATTCAACCATACAGACCTCTCACATTTAACAATGTTGGTTTTTACCTTTTTTCCTAAGAATGTGCTAGTTCACATAGCCTTGGTATAAATTATTAGGGTCTGGAAGGGGAAAAAAGTGTTTCAGATATTAGTGATTCTGTAATAATTTTAAGACTACCGTGGAACTATGCTGATGGGTTTTATTTTAATTATCAGAAATACATTTATCCGAACATCTCTAAAGCTCATTCAGACAAAACCCACATGGGACCATGCCACCTAATGTTACTGGAAATGATTTAAATTGAAACCAGGAGGAGAAAGCTGGTTCCAACATGAACAGTACTCAGAAATTCAGCTCGTTGCTTCTTAATCCATTGAACACTATTCAGACACATTAACTGGAAGACAGTATTATAATTATCCACCGTATGCCAAACCAGATAAAAACTAAACTTAATCTTTTTAAAATCAGAAGTTGGAATCTAAAGCCTGTATTTCAATTAAGAGGAATAGAGCTGCCTCTGTATATGAGGTTATAAATTATTATGTGAAAGTGCCCTACACTGATTTGCACTGAGCAAGGGATATTGGACAAATTATCAAAGCTACTGAACAAGAACCTTTCTACTTTGAAAGTCCACTGCAGCAGAAAGCTGAGGGAGAGGAGCAAAGAATGTAGAGATTAGCTGTCAGGTATACTAAACCAGTTATTTACTGAAACAAATCAGGACTTCTGCTTCCAAGGTCATTAAATGTTAGTTTAATGTGAAAATATGCCTGCAAATAGTGTGTGAGTTATATAAAGAGATAAAATATATTGAATACACTGTTTTTCTAAAGTATTTCAGCCTCGTTGTTATGATTCATCAAACACTGGTCTCAACATATCACCCAGAGTCTTCCCAATATGATATACCCAAGAGCAGCACAATAAAACAGAACTATAGTCCTGCTGTATACAACAGGATTCAGACACATCTTTTGAAACAGGTTCTTAACTAGATTAACTAGTCAGCCTGAGGGCACACCTAACATTCATCCTGGCAGCATCTGTACAACCTGCTCTGCAGCAGGTACTAAACAAGAGAAATTATACAACCAGAGTGTTTAAGGACCTTGCATTAATTTTCAATTAATGAGTGATGAGCAAATGAGTAAAGCCATTGTTGCTTTACCTCTAAAAGTGCTAAGCATTTAGCATGAGAATCAGGTCTATGCAAAAAAAACTCCTGAGCACCTCAAAAGATAGACACTAGAAAATACATTCTCATTGTGATAATAATATGATAAATTTGTGGCTCCACATCAAAGGAAAAGCCTCTGCAAGAGAAATATAGACATAAAATCTTATGGATCAATATTAACTTTTCTCTGTAAAGGTATAAAACTTAAAACTGTGTTTACAGTATTCCCCTTTCTAAAGACAAAGAGATCAAGCTGGTAATAAGGCACAACATTCAAGCTAATCATTGTGAAATTCTTAGATGTATGTTGAATTAAACTTTTCTTTTTAGGTTTAGATCTAAATCAGCTTTTACATTTGTGCAATCATAGAATTGTCAGGGTTGGAAGGGACCTTAAAGATCATCCCATTCCAACCCCCCTGCCATGGGCGCGGACGTCTCCCACTAGAGCAGGTTGCTCAGAGCCCCATACAGCCTGGTCTTAAAAACTTCCAAGGATGGGGCTTCCTCCACCTCTCTGGGCAACCTGTTCCAGTGTCTCACCACCCTCATGGGGAAGAAATTCTTCCTAATGTCTAACCTGAATCGACCTATCTCTGGCTTTAATCCATTCCCTCTAGCCCTATCACTGCCTGACAGCCTAAAAAGTCCCTCCCCAGCTTTCTTGTAGCCCCCTTCAGATACTGGAAGGCCACAAGAAGGTCTCCCCAGAGACCTCTTTACCAGACTGAACAATTCCAACTCTCTCAGTCTGTCCCCATAGCAGAGGTGCTCCAGCCCTCTGATCATCCTCGTGGCCCTTCTCTGGACACGTTCCAACACCTCCATATCCTTCCTGTGATAGGGACTCCAGAACTGGATGCAGTGCTCCAGGTGAGGCCTCATGAGAGTGGAGTAGAGGGGGAGAATCGCCTCACTTGACCTGCTGGCCACGCCTCTCTTGATGCAGCCCAGGACACGATTGGCTTTCTGGGCTGCAAGAGCACACTGATGGCTCATGTTGAGCTTCTCATCCACCAGCACTCCCAAGTCCTTTTCTTCAGGGCTGCTCTCAAGCCAGTCCCTGCCCAGCCCATATTGGTGCTTGGGATTGCTCCGACCCAGATGGAGGACCTTGCATTTGGCCTTGTTGAACTTCATGAGGTTGGCATGGGCCCACCTCTCCAGCCTGTCAAGGTCCCTCTGGATGGCATCCCTTCCCTCCAGCGTGTCAGCCGCCCCACACAGCTTGGTGTCATTGGCAAACTTGCTGAGGGTGTGCTCAATGCCACTGTCTGTGTCGCTGACAAAGGTGTTAAAGATGTTAAAGAAGGCTGGGTTACTTCATGCCTAAATGTTTCATTTGCAGTGAGACAATATTAACATTATGGGTCAGATTCTATTCTTGGTTTCCTGTTGAATGAGTGGACTTACAGTATATTTGTCATAAATTTAACAAGAATTCAGCTTTGTAATATATGTTGTTAATAAAATAATAAATAAAATCAGGGCCAGTTCTGTTGAGTATCTATCAATGATCTGGACAAGGGTATCGAGTGCATTCTCAGTAAGTTTGCAGATGATACCAAATTGGGCAGGAATGTTGATCTGCTTGAGGGTAGAGAGGCTCTGCAGAGGGATCTGGACAGGCTGGATTGATGGGCTGGGACCAAATGTATGAGGTTTAACAAGGCCAAGTGATGGGTCCTGCACTTGGGTCACAACAATCCCCTCCAATGATACAGGCCTGGCGGAAGTGCCCAGTGGAAAAGTACCTGCGGGTTCTAGTCAACAGCTGGCTGAATATGAGCCAGCAGTGTGCCCAGGTGGCCAAGAAGGTCAACAGAATCCTGGCTTTGTCAGAAGTAGCGTGGCCAGCAGGACTACTGAAGCCATCAACCCCTGTACTCAGAATTGATGAGGCTGCACCTTGAATACTGGGTTCAATTTTGGGCCCTCACTATAAAAAGGACATTGAGGTGCTCAAGCATCTCCAAATAAGGGCAATGAATCTGGTGAAGGGTCTAGAGCACAATTCTTGTGAGGAGTAGCTGAGGGAACTGGGATTACTTAGCTTGAAGAAAAGAAGGCTCAGGGGAGACCTTATCACTCTCCACAGCTACCTGAAAGGAGGTTGGAGTCAGGTGGGTGTTAGTCTCTTGCTTAAGGAACAAATGATAGGACAAGAAGAAAAACCCTCAAATTGTGCAAGGAAAGGATTACGTTGGACATTAGGAAAAATTCCACCACAGAAAGGGTGGTGAAGCATTGGAAGAGTATGCCCAGGGAAGTGGTTGTGGGATGGTGATCCTTGAAGGTATTTAAAAGATGTGTAGATGTGCTGCTGAGTGATATGGTTTAGTGGTGGACTTGGCAGTGTTGGGTTAATGGCTGGACTCAATGATCTTAAAGGTCTTTTGTTGCCTAAACAATTCTATGATTCTGTGATTCTATGGTAAACGTGAGCAAATGCTGAAGTAAATTGATAAGGTCAATAGGTAAATAGGTACGGACATATTGTGTCACTTTATCCTACCCTGTGTTTATTATACATTTTCACGGGTACTTATATGTGATTTCATTTATGTGTGCTTCTCTTCTGAATCTCTATTACTCACTTTTTACTATATTGCTGTTTCACCTATGCCCTTTATTTTTCTTTCATTTTCTCTATTTTTATGATACTTCAGCTTTATAGCTCCTGTTCTGTCTATCATTTCTTTCAGCTATTCTTTTTATGATTATTTTGGTACGACTCTGACATACTTTGATTTTGGTTTTGTTAGTTCTGATATCAGACAGTTCAATAAATTGTCATATTCTCCACTGTTAAATAACAGGGTTCACAAAACATGTAAGTCTCAATACAACACAGTTTAGGAATGGACCATATTTTCTACTTTCTACATATACACAGAATCATAATAATGTCTGAAAGAAAATAGGCTTCTGTCTTAAAAACAGAACCCACAGTCTTGGATCAGAGAGAAGAAGGAGGAAACTGAGTCATGATAAAAAACAAATGTTAAAAAAAAAAAAAGTCAAATTTTATGTTATTCAGGCATTATTATTGACATATTGGGTGTGAGATGGATGCACAAGCTTTAACATGACCCCCTTGTGGAAAGAGAATTAAATCAATCAGTAACCCCAGGCTAAGTAGTAAAAAAGTATTCAAAAACATGTAAACAATTTACATTGTTTACTATGTAAAGAGGAATATTGATAGTCCTTATACATGGTAACATCGATAATAACTTCTGACAGGGATGTGGGAACCTCTGCAAAGACTATTCACTTTTTTCCCCTGTTCTGCAAAAGCCTTGACATTTATAATTTTAGCTTTCATAATACAGGTAAGAGAGACAAAATACTGTCAAGACTTGTAATTTTAGTTAAGGCTTACTAAGGAAGAGTAAAAGAATAATCATTCAAGAAATTAATATACAAGTGTGAAGAAGTGGCAAAACACAGGTTACCTGGATTATAATGACTAGAAGAAAAGGGTCTTAAAAGTTCATTAGATAGCTTTCAGTCCCCAAGAAAAACATATTCGCATTTCAGATTGATTTAATATGGCAGCCCACAAAAAAAAAAAAAAAAAAAGTAAAAATAAAAATAGAGACATCAGACTAAATTACTGGGCTAAAATTGAAGTGCATTAGGAAACCTGAAGGTAAGTTGGGAACTTTTGAACGGAGTAGGTTTTTACCAGGAAATGCTGAATCATCAGAATTTGGCTGTTCCATTGCTGCTGTTTCTCTTGACAAACAGCAAATGCTCGGATGTGCCAGTTTACTGAGTGACCAGACTCCCAAGGTCTGCCAGTCTGAGCTTGGCCCTGCATGTATGATGCCATGGGGATGGGGACCTGGTGCTTTCAGAAACCACTCCTCTGGAAAGAGCTGCCAGTTGGACAGCTCGAGGTCACAGGCATGGGGATTTACAGATTTCTGGAACAGCTGCTGCCCTGCACTAACTGACATCCACAGTTCAGGAAAAACATCTGAGCAGACACAGGAAAACACAATAAATTGCATAGTTTCTTTGCTATAATGTGGTCTTTTCTGTAAAATCTACTTTAAACACAATTTGAGACAGGTAGGAAGAACAACTTTTAACACTTTGAAAATGTGGCAAGTGTAAATCCCAGTGGGAGACTGGGAAATGGCTTTTCCAGTCCTATATCATCACCAGCAGCCATTCTCAGTTCTCCCTATAGTGCCTCCTTGTTGTCTACCCAAGATCCTGCTGCATCCTTTTCCAGAAGGACACCTCTAGTATGGAGAGCTATTTTCTTATATTTCATGCAGCTAATACAAATGTGGACATAAATGCCAGTGTGAATGAATAGAAATAGCCCAAAGAGATGATATGCTCCCGTCCATAGGAATTCATAAAGTGTTCTGTTACATGCAGAATGATAAAGCATTAAATCTGAATTTCTTCCAACATTAAGCAATCATACATGTATTAGTCATTTGGGAAAACCATACACAGAGCAGGTTATAACTTTACTTTACAGCTCTCAAGAAACCATGGACTCTGACTTTGATTTATAACCTTTCACCTGCAAAGCATTAAAAATCAAAAACTGAAAAATTTTCCAACCTGTTTATTTTCTGTTATATTTCTAAACCAAGAGAATGAATAGGACCTCTTTGTATTCACCAGAACCTGTTTGGTCGTAGGGAAGTCTTCAATCACAACAATTGTATAATACACTTGTAAAAAATTAGGGTTTTTTATAACTTCCACTGGTGCCAGATTCTGTGTATGTTAGGGGAAAAGGGGAGAGCTACAAGCATATTCACCACTTCTGGAATCACAGAAAGCTAACTTGCTTTACGCTTATAGAATGCCAAAACATAGAATCATAAAATCACTGGGGTTGGAAGAGACCTCTAGAGGTCAACTAGTCCTGCAGTAAGCAGGGACATCTTCAACTAGAGCCAGCTACTCAGAGCCTCATCAAGCCTGACCGTGAATGTCTCCGGTGACGGGGCCTCCACCACATCCCTGGGGAACCTGTTCAGTGTTCCACCACCTTCAGAGTAAAGAACTTCTTCCTAATGTCCAATTTAAAAATATCTTGGTTTTAAACCATTACCCCTCATCTTATTGCTAAATGCCCTTTTAAACAGGCCTTCCACAGCTTTCCTGTAGCCCCCCTTCAGGTACTGGAAGGCCGTTATAAAGTCTATGGATCTGAAAGACAAGGTCCATAATGAAAAGCTTCCTGCATGTATGTGGAAACTACTTGGCTCCCAAAATTTTTGATAAATTGGTATCTCTCTTTCCAAAAGATCTGTAGAACATGTGAAAACATAACCGTCTTTTCTTTGACTGTGCATGATAATACATGGAGTCTTCAGATGTGTTTTGGGTCATCCCCCCTAGGAATTTGTCAGAACATGGTAAGTCTCCAGTTTGGCCTCCAAGCCCATATCCAGCATAATAGTATGATGTCAGCAAACTCAGTACACTTTAGAACTCATTTCAAATGATAAAGCTTAAAGATAGCAGAAACTTTCTCATAACAGAAGCATTCAAAGTATCAAAAATATATTTAATGAAAAGATGAACATTTTGTTCATGTTCTATAGAAGAAAAAGTACTGATAGTAGGAGGTTTTAAGCTTTCAATTGGAATTTTCTGTACATCACAGTATTAGCAAAATTTGGAATTCTATTTGATGCTAAGAAAATACAGCTTTCTGAGAAAAATATTGCTCCAGTAGAAAAATGCTAAATGTGGTTTCTCAATACACAAAAGAAAAAAGACGTTCAAAGAGGACAGAACAATATATACTGCAACACATCTCTCTTTTAAATCAACACATAAGCTCACAAGTATTTTAACAACAGGGAGTACTCAATTTTTCAAAATCTCAAAATATACATGATACTGTGTGAAGTTGTGTAAATGTCATAACATTTTTTTTTTCACAATGTGTCAAAGGAAGAGTTAGATTTCTTTTCCTCCAGCCAGAAGTATGATACCTGTATTATTTTATTGAAAAAAAAAAAAACTATAAATCTAAGAAAAAAATCATAAATAAAACACAAAAATGCGATTTCCTTGTACATTCAAATCCAGCTATTTTTTGTAGCTGCCTTTAAAGTCAAAGCATTTGTTATGTTGTATGTTATAAGCAGTTCTTCCAAAGATTTCTAAGTAGATTATTTTTAAAACTAGTAGTCTTTTAAAAACTTAAATTTTGATTATGCTGCCCTATCTCCTACTGCCTTGTTTCTATAACATTCTACCAGAATGTTATAGAAATATCCAACAGAGTATTATTGAAAATTATAGAAAATATCCACCACTAAGCCTTGTGAAACATTATTTTGTTAAAACAAAGCTTTTTACTATAAAGAGAATTCTCCAGTACTTTTGGAAAAGAAGACAGGGAAAATTCTGAATAGAAGGAAACAATATTCTTGAGAACCCAGAAACTTCATTTTGAGAACAATTGTTTGGAAATAGATTGACAAGGGTTTGTGAGGTTTTTTGGTCTGGGGTCTTTTTTTTGTGTTTGGTTTGTGGGTTTTTTTCTGGCTATTGTAAGAGACGTGGAATACTCATGGTACTCATACCATACTCAGATCCTGATGCTTTCTCTGTCAGTGCCAAAGTGCTTTCTATCAACCTCCTGTTCCACTACATAGATTTCAGTATATATATATATGTATGTGTCTTTTCAGTTCAGTGTTTCACACTGAATAGCTTCAGCGTATTTAACAAGTGATACACAGAGTCCTCTGTTTCTAAAGATCATTCATCCTTCTTTTTGTTTGCATGTTATTCTACGTCTTAGTTATTAATTAGATCCCACCTTAATTCCCCATAAGACTTTTGACATTATGGTCATCAATACATACTCTTTCAAACCCTTCCTGACAAGAAAATTTATGTTCCCCTGGGTTAATGTAGCTTAAAATGTCCATGACAGAGCATCTGTGTGAGACTGAAAGATAAACTCTTCTTGCTCAGTAAATAACCTGTGGGACCACATTTTATAATGATGTGAACAATTAGCTAATTGCATGAAGAGCTTTTATTCTCCTCTAGATGAGAAAGGAAAAGAAATTACTAGCTCTGGGAAAGGAGTTCAGTTCTTTGTAAAATCACAAGATACAAAGCTACTCAAGCCAACATAAAAGATCACATTTGAGAAACAGCAGAGTGACTTCTAAATATAAAAGTGCTGCATACCTAAGTATTAAACTGTCTAACAGCCTGAACCCGATTCTAAACATGCTAAATGTTAATTACATAGTAGGAGTTTAAGGGAAACTGAAAATGGTGGAAGATGAAATATCAACCAAAATACCTTTCGCTTTGCCTGCAGTGATTTCTTTGTCATCAGATCAATTCTCTGTACTCCCCAGCATTACAGAAAATCATTTTCATGGTAAAACCCTTTTTGAGCACCATGAAAATTTAAGGAGGTTAATCATTCAAATCTAAATAGGCACTTGAAATAGAAACAGCAACAAGAGTTTAATTTGGTTCAATAAAATGTCATCTTAATTCTTTGAATATAAAAAAAAAAGACATTAGGAAAAGAAAAGGAAACATATATAAATATTCAATAACCTAAAGCGAACAACAAATGGCAATGAGCTACATAAACGTATTGTGACCTATGACAGCCATAACATTAGTCTAGACAGCAGACAATAAACCTCCAAATATTTTATTCTACATAACCTAATACAAGCATGTCTGAAAATCTCCAAAGAAGCAATTTCTGTAACAAAGGGGAAATTTTTCTTTTTCTTTTTTTTTTTTTTTTGCTTGGGTAGCTTCAGTATAATCCACCCAGGAAGTCTTTCCTGGAAAATGTCCAGATTCTGTTCGCTTCTACAAGCTTAGAGAGACATACAATGTTCTTACTGTCACTCTTATGACATCCTTCCTTGAGAAATCTAGTCCATGACAGCACTATGGGGTTTATGAGGATATCAGGAAGTAAATGTAAAGGTATTATAGAGCATTACCAACTGTAAAGAGTGCTATTAAGGTGATTACTTTGGAGCTCGGGACAAGCTAAATTTCCAAGTATCTTTCTTACTTTCTTGGCCTTCTAATTTGAAAGATATGTTTCAGTCACTCTTTGCAAAAGTAGATTTTGCAGCAGCCCCAGGAGAGCGAAAAAGTGCTAGAGCATTTATTACCGTCTGTCTGAGAAATAACAGGGTTAATAATGTTTGATAAGCCTACGCAATGTAAAGAGTGAAAAGAACTGATGCATTTTTAAAGGGATTGTCAGTCCCATTTGAGGCAGGCACAACAGTCACGCAGAGAACTCTGTCAGTAAGCAATGTCATTAATAATGATTCATGGATATGGATATTCACAACAGCTGTGTCCTCACCTTTAAGTACCTCATACAATATTTAGAAAGTGCTGGGAGATATTGCAGCAGGGAAGCAACTAAATTGCTAGAAGGCAGTGCTGGTTTAAATTGTTTAATGTTCCTCCTCAAAACTGGTGTACTGATTTTTCAGAGTCAATCTCTCTTCCTCTGCCTCCTGCGGCAAGCAAAATAAGCAACATGCTAATCATCTCTCCAGCGAAATCCTACCATGGTTTGATGTGTTGGTATTAACACTAATATGTATCACCAGCTTATGTATAAACCGACTGCTATCAAATGTCCTTCCTCCATTAACATAGGAAAGAAACACGTGGAGCAGCTTTCCAGGAATATCTTGAATTTTAAAACTCAGAAGTAGATTCTTAATGTTCCTCTTTTACTCTGAGTTGTAGTTCAAAGCATGAATTCATTCTCTTTTTTCATTAAATAAAGGATGTTTCATCATCAGACTCTCAAAAACTCTAGCTACGATTTAATTACTCTTCAAAATATGGGGACAAATGACTAGTAAAACATTTATATATCTCTTATCATCATTAAAGAATATAAAATAATGAGCTCTGAAATCCCATACTAAAACTGCTTAAATGTTATCTAGCAATGCCTAGATTGTATTGTTTGAAAGAATTTTTGTAGGAGGAAGGTACCGTAAGGTGGCTCTGTGTACAGTTCCAGGACATTTCACATCCTGACTTCCTGAATGATTGCACTTTGGTCCCAGAGCTGACTCATGGATAACCTTCAAGTGATCACAAACAGGAAAAACTTACGAGTTACTAAATTTTGCAGTGACACAGGACCATCTCCAAGCCAAGGGTTCATTCAGTTTGCCAGTATATATCTCAGAAGGCATCCCAGCATACTGCAGCTGCTTCAGGTCATGACCCATACACTACACCTTCACAAATTGTGCCTTTCTTCTGCTAGTCCTCAACATAGTAAAGCTGACTCTTTTTTTGCATTGCTGGTTTTACATTAACAACGGTGTGCAGCAGCAACAGGGTGCCTGCTATGGATTCTTGTACTCTAGCATAGGTATCATTCACCAGAGCAAATCCAAAACCAAAAGCTGTTCCACTCTTGCAGTGATAATTGGAGAGTCTCATTTGTGGATCAGAGTAATTACAGAAGTAACTCTGCCAACTATCCTACCTCTAAGCCTAGCTTCATGCCTTTAAGAAACAGTCTGCACCAGTAGCTGGAGCACTGGTTCTGTCATTGCTGGCTAACACCAAGGGAAGGATTGCCAAGTGATTCCATTCTCCTTAGCATCCATTTGTGTAAGAGCTTCAGATGACAGCACCTAATCAGAGCATGCTGTTAAACAGTTGGTGCCTCATACATGAACATATCTGATGATGCCACTTAGTCTCTTGATAACTATTATTCATGCCTACTTGAGCACTCACTGTCTTCTCATTCTTGGATTTTGCCATTTCTGTACAGGCATAAACACTTCTTTCAGCCAATATGAAAACTCTGATACAGAGAAAACACAATTAGAAGTGGCTTTTATTAAGGTACAAACCAATCCTCTGGGAAACTCAATGAGCTTACTTCTTATAGACTCATCTGCCCATACCATACTTCGAATATTTAATTCATGGAAAGCTCTGAACTGCGTGGTATAAAGAATGCTAGCCTTTAAGACATGTATTTAATTTCGGTCAATAAAATATTTATAAACTCATTGCAACCTGTATTTCATTTTCCTAGTAAATTCAATTTACAGAACATCTATTTAGAGTCTAAAATATAGATATCAAATACTTGTAAAAATAAAGAATTAATAATATTTCTGTTTTTCTAAAATTCTACAGAATCCCTGGTATACAGCAAGTTTTCTGTGAGGATGGTCCATAGGAGGCCAAATAAATTCTACCTAAAAACGAGGTATTGCAGTCTCTTATTTTAGGAACACAAACTTTGCCCTGGGCAGATCAGATTGAAGCTACTAGCATTTTCTGAGACAGAAAACCACAAAAATAACAAAATAAATAGCTCAAATACCAATTAAAATTGACAACTTTCCCTTTCTCCTTACTGAAATCTTGTTCAATATCACAGAACCTCAGAAGCACAGAATGGTTGAGATTGGAAGAGACCTTGGAGATTGTTCCAAGACCTCTGCTCAAGCAAGGTCAACTACAGCAGGTTGCTTAAGGTCATATCCAGTTGGGTTCTGAGTATCTCCAAGGACTCTACAGCCTCCCTGAGAAACCTATTCCAGGATTTAGACAACCTCACACCGAAAAAAAGCATTTTTTCCTTAAGTGGAATTTCCCATATTTTAATATTATTAAATAAATAGTTATGGATTCAAATTATGGTACTTATTTTAATTTGTGGCATGTATAGAGATTCAAATTCTCACTTGCAAGAATGAAAGACAAATACACCAAAACTTTGAGTATTTCTCCATAATTCAGTTTTAATTGGACTGATAACCAACAGGGTAACTGAGGGCAGATATTTTTCACATGGCATGGGATTTCTATCTGCTTTTGAGGTGAAGATCAGTGAAATAAAGTAGTTCCTTTAATCACACTTAATAGTTTTGCCTCAAAATGGGACAACACACAGTTGGCTAATTCAATGCCATGAGACAAAGAGTGAACACATGCCCTACGCTGAAGATCAGCCAGCTGGCACAACCAGCTGCACCAGGCATGCTTCCAGTTTATGAAGTGGAACATTTAACGTATTGGTTCAAAACACTTACCCTCTTGCCAACCATGTGAAAACGAAATTAGCTATGGTCAATTTACTTATGTACAGAACAGAGAAGGATAATCAGACACCTTATTTAGAATTATTTCCTTGTCCCCAGGAGTGTACACATCCCATCCATACTGAATTACAAAGGGAAAAACATATTTCATTAATACTTATTTGGAAGACAGAAAACAATCTGCATGCTTTATAAACTGGACCACCTCAAAGTCAAGATAGAAAAACAGTAAAAGGGCCTCGGCATGTGACCCTAGTGATGAAAATTCAGAAGGAAATGTTAATGATTATTGCCAGCAACTTTTCCATTTCCCTTGCTGTTCCACTTCAAATATTTTGCCTCTTGAAGATATTCTGTCCAATCGTGCAGAAATGAGTTTCCTAGAGGTAAATGCTCAAAAGCATAAAGAGTAGTTCGTCATCTAAGTCATATTAAAGTTCCTACTCCACTTTTGACAATGTACTTGAGTAAAATGATTTCTCAGAGATATGTTTTGCTTGTTCACTTGTGGATAGACTGCCTTTATGGTTCTTTTACCAACATAAGGTGAGATAATACTTCTATTTCATATTAATTGAAATTCAGATAAGCAGTTACATTTACATAACTTTACAAAATAATATAATTTTACAAAACTGAAGTAAGGACTAAGACTCTAACATGCTAGATAAAAAGACAGTCATAGATCTACTGAGTTTATTTGTATTTGGGGTGAGAAATTTGGGTATTCAACTTCACAAAAGAACTCTGAATTATGGGACAATTTTGTATTGACAAAGTAGATACAATTAATTGCATTTTAATTAAACTTTTGGTTACATTTTATGAATAATAGGGAAAGTCTGCTATAATTTAACTAAACAGTACTTCACAAGGGCATTCCTAACCTCAGTATTATAAATGCTACAGTGAAAATAGAAATCTAAAGTATTTATTGTGTTTAATTCAAACATTGCTAATTATCCCTGAAATGAATTACAAAATATGGGGAAACAGTTTCTCTAACATGCGGCTTTGTTCAGTATATTTTCTGCACTGGATGTGGAAATCTACTCAGGTCACCCATGAACAAATACAATGCAAACTACTCTCATTCAAAAAGAACTTACTGTTCTGCTTCAAAGCTTTTGTTTCCTCATTAGCTGAGACAGAGGGAACACACTGAATAGGGGTTGCATTATTTATTTATTTATTATTTCTGGATAAAAGCTAGAACCAAGATATTCCTTTAAGCCTGTGTATCTTTACTGATGTTAAAAGGTTATTTCAATTAAACACAAGCAAATGTAGTTCTAATTTTCAAATGCTAGGGTGATGGAGCTAAACCTTTCATAAACAGTGATGTGTTTCTAAGACCTCGCCCTTTAAATCTATTGTATGACATGTGTTTTTCCATTTCACTAGCACTATCCATTAGTGTGCCTGTGCTTATTCAAGAGTTCTTTTTAGCTGAAAGAAGACATAGATAAGATTTGATCTGATGTAAGCTTATTATCTATTTAGACAAAACCACTTTTTCTTCTCTCAGCCATGTCCTCTGAGATGTACCAGTTACAGACCATTTTTTTGGCCACACCAAATGCTTTATAAATCAAAAATAACACAAAAAGTCTTAGACATCACAACTACTCTAGACTCATAATTCAATAGATGAGATTCAAGATTCACGTTTGATCTTAAGCATAAACAAAAATTTTAATAATATCAATAGCATGCATTATGTGATTTAAATAATAATAACATTGGTTTATTGAAATCGGATTTGAGTTATTTCTCAAACTTCTACTGAGGCATATAGGGGTCTTTCAGCTGACTTAAGAGACATGGATCATGCCCAGCTCCCAGTACTGTTTTCAGATGGAATATTAAATCTGTAGCAGTAGTACTTGTCACTATAGGAATCTGACAGAAGGAGTTCAAATATGGAGAAAGGGTGAAAAAAAACCCAACGTGACAAACATCAACAACCTTGTACTCAAGTAGGGGACAGGGCATGGGTGGCCAGAGGAAGGCTGAAGGGAGCAGGAATACTGAATGGGTCACTAGTTTTTCTTATCTTTAAAGCTGCGATCAGGTGGGGTGCCTATTTTACTCATTGGTGCAACTAAGGAGCTCCTGTGTTTGCAGTTAAAGCGGTTGTGGTCTTTTTTAAATGATGGTGGACTGGATAAAGTAAGGACCATGACAGAAGAACAGAGCTGGACAATGCAGACACAAGACAGGTTTGCAGAAGAGGTCTTCCTTTGCCTGCTTAGACAATGAGGAGGTGAAGGACTGAGGAGGTACATAACTTTCCATCAGAGCTTATTTCCTGGAAGAAATAAGGTTGAAACTGTGGTGTTCCTGTACGGTACTAGCAGCATGGAAGCTTTCAGCTCAGACAGGGACCTCATAGAAAGATGCATTGATCTGCCCCATACAGTATAAGTGTTCTGCATCAGGAAAGGAAGAAATGAGGGCAAGCATATGAAACTCAATACTGTGGACAATGCAGACAGACCTTAAGCAGCCCTTCAGCTGCCTTGGCCCCAGATGCTTGATAGACTACAAACTTGTGTACCAGGTTATAAGAAGTTTCAGAATTACAGTGCAAGCTGTTACAAGTCACACTGGAATTAATAAAAGAGTTTGAAATTATAACCTTTCTAAGAGTTAAGAATTAATTGCCTCTTGGTAGAGTAGCCAGCCTTTCAATCAATAAGTATGCCCCAATTTGTGAATATTGCCACCATTTTGATACTCAAACAGATCAAGCCTGTTCTGTGGGTGTTTTGGTACATAATAATATTAAGCTACTATTTGGCTCTTGGTGTGTGGCATTTGGCATTTTTGGTGTGGGGTATATATCCAAAGCTATGGATCTAGGCCTTGGTTCAAAAATTGCAATGCTGTCTTTATTGCTTGTTTATTAGCTTTTGCAGCATGAACATATCACAGATTTTAACATGCTAGGCTTCAAAACAAACATTAACAGGATGAGTTCCATCTTCCATGAGAAAAGATGAATAAAGTAAGAACTCTGGTGTTGGAAGCAAAAGTAACATCAAAAATGTGTTGCTGATATAATTCCAACATTAAAGCAACTGATGCATGCAAAAAATGGTAACATTGTATTAGATAAAATAAATAGCATTAAATAATAAAAATAACTTTGATTATTTAGTACATGAACGGCTGTCACTATCTTAAAATTACATTATTACAATAAAAAATAAGTTGTTAGTCCTGAACTTACAATACAGTTTTGTGAGTCATTAAAACGAGTTTGCTATTCTGACATTCATGTACTCCAAAAACTATGAAGGCGGTTATGTATGTCATTAAAATTAAGATTTTTTTCAAACCAGATTGCAAATGTAATTAAATATTTTTTTTTAATTTACACCACTAATATTATGTATTATTCAGCAAGGTTTAAACAATTAAAAAGTAATTAGCTAAGGGGAGTGAAAGAAAGGATGAGGAAATCAGAAAGGAGCACCAGTTCTTAGGCATGTTGTACAGATAGTTAAAAAATATGAATGTCAGGATATTCTTCGCTTAACAAAAAGTAGTGGATTGTGCCAGACAATAAGTAGTACACATAGCTTTTAACTAGGCTTAAGAAGCTTAGTTAAAAGCTAAGCAGAAACCTAAAAGCAGCTGAAATCTAAAATGGGGAAATAATTTAAGTTTAAAAAATGAATATTAAAGATTCAAAAATGAAAAATCTTCATACAGTGCAGCCTCTATTGTTTGGAATTCTTATGAAATGAAGCACATCTTAATTATAAGAATTACTACTTACAATTTTAATGGCTGAGGAATGTAAGTAACTGTAATTCAAATACAGATTTACCTTTGCCTAGAGACCTTAATCTAAACAGGAGATCTCCAACACAAGGTACAATATTGATAAAAGCATATGCTATGACCCATGTTACATACAGATGAGACAAGATATCATAATGGGCTAATGGAATTAATATTAATGCAGAAAATAATGGGGGAGGGGGTGTAGTGGTTTTTTCTCAGATGAAATGTCTCTTTCTGGCGTTGTTAGTCTTTCCTGGAAACATTCCTTTTTAAGTCTTGTTTAATATTATTCTGAGTCTTACGAGAGATGTAAAGATGATGGAGAAAGCAAATAATTTTGATGTAAACGCTTCTGCAAGAGTTCTATAAATGTGCCTGTCATGAATGGGTGTATTTCAGTCAAAATTGCCTCATTTTGCTTTTCAGCATACACCTGGGTGTCACAGGCTACATCTCACCCTTCTGTATCTGGTCACTGTGGGTCAAGAAACACACATGCAGGGTTAGCTGGTAGAGATTTAGCTGATTCAGGCAAGTCTCATCTATTAGAAGAGTAACTTTCACAATGTGTATCATTGGAAAGCATAATCTTAATGTGTAACTTCCCAGACATGAAGTCAGCTTCAGGAGAATCTGAGCACTGCCCCAGTTCAGAGCAAATGAGATTCATCTGCTTCCAATGCAGCTACAGTGAGCTGACCTCAGGCCACAAGGATGCCTCCATCAAGTTTTTAACACCCACTGAGTCTCCCTGGAGTGTGTGTTTCTCTGACAAGTGCAGCATTGCACACACTGCAGGAGGATATTACTGGACTGTACAGTACAGAAATATTCCATCAGAATCTGATCTCCACCTTTTCCACTGTCTTGCCTGATATAACCACCACCATTGTACCTACATCCAAAGAAAACATCTGTATCAACCTGGCTTCATGCTATTTCAATCATATCACAAATACTGGAGCAGCACTCCACTGAGGCATCTGTCCTTACCCTGACAGCAGTCAAAAAACTATCTCCTCACCCACTGTACACGGATAATATCTGCTTATGTCAACAAAGCCCATCACAGAAGATGCATACATGCTGATACAGTCACACTCAAATACATGAGTCTAGGTACCCACATGGCAAGACACATACTACTTTACGCTGCAACTCAGTTGCTACTAATGTGAGGTCCTTCTCCCCCACTCAAACCTGTTTCCATACTTCACTGCATTGACTTCCCCCACAGGACCCAGTCTCATGCATCCCTACAAAGACTGACCCTGCAGACTGTTACAGGCGTCTGAACGCATTTGACAGGTGAAGGCATCCTTTGTCTTTATGTGCACTGTCACTGTGTCTGGTTCATGAGACCATCAGAATGAATGCTGGTTTAGCTACAGATATTTGAACAATTGCTCACCCTTCGTAAGTGCACGGCGAGGAAAAATTAATCAGGGAAACATCCTGGTCATTGACATTGTCTAGAGACACACAGTCAGAAGTACGAGACCAGTATGTAGTTCTATTGTTGCCCATACGTATCATCCCCAGAGACACCTGAACCCCACAGACACAGGCTATGGTACTTCTTGAAGACAGCTAATTTACCATCATTTCCTTTATCCACTGATCCACAAGGACATCATGCAGAGGATCTCTGAAGAGAGTGACACACCAAACAGTAACACCCAAAACTGTGTATGAGATTGCACCGAGTTCATGCCTCAAGACGTGCGAATTGTTGCAAAAATGTTTTGCTGATCAGGCACAAAGGCAGGAGAAAGCAGAGGTGGGCAAGAAAAGAAAGAACAGGAAGAGACTGAATTTTGTGAAAAAGTCACAGGAAAGGCAGCTGCTCCCCTGCTGTCTTTTGAGTTTGCTCAGAGGGGATCAAGCTTCTCAAAGTTATCCAAGGATGAAGGAAGCTTAGAGAGGAGCAAACTCTGCTGTGCATCTAGTGTAGGCACCCCTCACTTCTCTCTGAATCCTTTGGTCCTGAGTTTCAAAGGAACTGTGGGGTTCCCAACTCTACCAGACATACCTTTCCTCCACAGTTGTCTAGCTACGCCTTTATTTTGACAAGACCAGAATAAGATGACTATGGAGCATGGACAATGTTGGAGCACTTTTAGATAGTATGGGATAATTTCACATCTGCGGCTTTTATGAAAGGGAAGCTTCCTGCATTGGGGATTCCACAACTGGGACCAAAAGAGTGGCCTGGAATGAATAAAAATGAGAGAGATTGGTAAGATTTTGTGATTGTTATTTCATCTGAGCAAGCCCTCTAAAGGCCCCGTAAATTCCATCAGAGTTTGTGAATTCTGAGAAAATGTGCGTATGAAAGGGCTTCTCTGGCTGAGATGGAAGGCACCCTCCCTGGAAGTGGCATATGTCTTCTGCCTTGTAGTGGAAGAGGTTTCAAAGGACGTTAAGAATATGTGAAGCCTCATACAGATACCCAGAAGACCCTCTCAATCAGAGGACTCGCTTTCTGGGCTGCTTGCCACAGCGACATATTGCACTCGGTCAGGCACTGCCCACACGGTTGTGCCCAGCGTGGTGGCACTATTGAAACGCACGCTGGCCACAGCTGCCTCCTCCGCTGCACCTGCGGCTGCTTGTGCATGCTGCTGCCACCGTGCATGTTCCCTGTCTGTGTCTCAAACTGCTCGTGGTCACACGGCATGTGTCACACTTCCAAGAGGTAGTTCATGTATTTAGCTTGAGTCTTTTATGACATGCTAAAAAAAAAATAATCAGATAATATAAACTGGTAATAATTTTTAGAGGAAAGATCATATAAAGAAGATTGTCTCAGCAGCTATAGTACTTCAGCTTTGGAATCATGGAATCACAAAATGTTTTGGGTTGGAAGGAGCCTTTAAAGGTCATCTAGCCCAGCCCTCTGCAGTGAGAAGGGACATCTTTAACTAGATCAGAATGGTTAGAATCCCATCCAAACTCACTGTGAATTTTTACAGCAATGGGGCATCCACCACCTCTCTGGGCAACCTGGGCCATAGTTTCACCACCCTCATTGGAAAAAACATCTTCCTTATATCTAGTCTCAATCTACCCTCTTTTAGTTTAAAACCATCACCGCTCACCCTGTTGCAACAGGCCCTGCTAAAAGGTTTGTGCCCACCTTTCTTACAGGCCCCCTTGAAGTACTGACAGGCCGCAATAAGGTCTCTCTGGAGCCTTCTCTTCTCTAGGCTGAACAACCCCAACTCTGAGACTGTCCTCAAGCAGAGGTGCTTCATCCCTCTGATCATTTTTGTGTCTCTCCTCTGGACCTTCTCCAACAAGTCCATGTCTCTCCAATGCTGAGGACTCCAGAGCTGAACACAGTACTCCAGGTTGGGTCTCACAAGAGTAGACTAGAATGGCAGAATCACCTCCCTCGTTCTGCTGGCCATGCTTCTTTTGATGGCTTCTGCACTCTGAGCACACATTGCCAGCTCATGTCCAGCTTTTCATCCACCAGCACCCACAAGCCCTTTTCCTCAGGGCCACTCTCAATCTCTTCATCCCCCAGTCTGTGTTGATACTGGGGATTGCCTCAACCCAGGTGTGGGACCTTGCACTTGGCTTTGTTGAACCTCGTGAGATTCATATGGACCCACTTCTTAAGCTTGTCCACATCTCTCTGAGTGGCATCTCATTCCTCAGGCATATCAACATCTTGGCATTGTCTGCAATTTTCTATTGCTTAAGTATATAGCTTTGAAAATACAACTAGCAAAAGAAATGTGTCCTGCCAGATCAATCATAAACATGTTGGAAAAAAGTAGTCCAGGGACTTTTCCCTCTCCTTGGAAATGAGCTTACAGCCTGGACTAAGCTTTCACCACCTGGATTTGAGCTCAGTTGCAATGCTATAAGGCAGTAACACATCTTTCAATTATGTTTTTTATAAAATCATGGGACATTATTATTTCACTGTCAATTATATAGCATGACACACCAATATAACCATTATTTGTCAACAGAGAAGAAACTTAGAATCACTCACTTTAATGGAAGGCAGAACATCTCACATTTTTTTTCCTAGAAAAGTTTTTTTCCAAAGTTGGTCTTGAATTAATCAAACAATGAAATCAGTCTCAATTAAAAGTTTGTTATTACATTGTGTTACTTGCTAAATCAGCCCATCACTACTTTTTTCCCTTTTTCCTTGTGAGGCTTTCTTTTTTCCTTCTACTTTTTTGCAACAAGGAAGGAAGTGACAATTATTTTTTGAATTTCTGAGAACAATTTTCATGTTACCTGAAGATTGCAGCAGTGGCGCCTACTTGTAAGGGCAACACTCATCATCTATTGGCAGACAGTGTCAGCCAAGAAGCCACTCATCACTGCACAAGACATTCATCCTTTATAAGGTATATGTTTTCTGGGCTCCTTTCCTGGAATGTGTTAGAGCAAAAGAGAGAGAGAGAGAGGAAATATCAGCACCACAGCTCTCAGGACATCCAGAGTTGGTGTCCTTGAATGTTACCAGCCTGGGAAGCACAGACCAGTGCAACACTCCTCTTTTCCCAAAAATAACATCAACAGTACTAAGGAACTGCAGAAATTTGCAAGGACACTGTAAAAAAGTGGAAAAAGAAAAAACAAAAGCTATCAAAACAAAATCAGGCTTCTTTCATGCCCTGTCAAATCAAAATGGGGTTTGGTGTCTACTGCTTTAAATATCTTTACGTCATTTTCTGTTTCTATTATGATGGAAAATTGATATTATTTGTATTCAGTAGAAAATAAGTTAATATTTTAAATATGCCTAAAATTTAGATATAATAAAGTTCTCTATTTAGGTTACTTTTTAAAGCTCTTGGACAAATACAGATCATTGTTTCTCATAATAAAACACTTAATAAATAAAATAAATAGTAATGTTCATAACATAAGAAATCATGTTTTCATACATTCTTTTTGTGTCATAACAAAAAGGCCATAAAAATCCAATTCTTCAATGACTTCAATTGATTTTACAACAAGCTTTTTAGAGTGGATCTGATACTGCCCTGCAGTATGCTACTACGTAAGTTCACACTATTTAGACCAGAGACAGCTGGGTGACAGACAATGTGGGAACTTTGTGATGCATTTACTGCTATGCATCTATGGATTGCAATCTGCTATCCCACTACAACCACAGAAGAAGAATCCCATTTTTATGCCCCCACTAATGTTGAATAGGTTAACAGGCATTTTTTTTTTTTGTAAGGAAACAAGGCATCAGTATGTGCAAAATGAGCCACGTGGAACTGGAGTCTCATAGCAATTTGAGAGGTACAACAAAAACTGTAACACCTACTCACTTTCTAAAGAGAGGAGTAAAAGGCCTTGGAGCAAATACTGAGATTGTAGGCATTTTTGAAAGGTTTTACTCCAGATGAAAATAAGATGTAGAGCTGGGTCAGCTCTCTTACTCAAGTGTCTTTCATCTTAGACTTAACTTGATAAAGGATTTTATAAGCTGATACCGGTTTTGTCTGCGACGGAGTTATTTCTCTTATATAGCTGGTACTGGGCTATGTTTTGGATTTCTGGACACAACAATGTTGATAACACAGGGACGTTTTCATTACTGCTGAGCAGCACTTAAGAAGGATTCAAGGCTCTTCTGCTCCTCACACCACTCCACTAGTGAGTAGGCTAGGGGTGCACAAGAAGCTGGTAGGGGACAGAGCTGGGACAGCTGCCCCAGCTGACCAAAGGGATATTCCAGACCATATGACGTCATCCTCAGCAAGAAAACCAGCAGATGAGGGAAGCTGCCTGGGGCTGCTGTTGTTCAGGGACTGGTTGGTCATCAGTTGGTCCATGGTGAGAAACTGGGGTTTTTTGCATCTCTTGTTTTTCTTGGTTTCATTTATTTTCTGCTTTATAATTTTTTTTGCAGCTTTTGGTGTTTTTTTTTCTTTCTAGTTACTAAACAGTCTCTACCTAAGCCCATGAGCTTTCTCACTTTTACCCTTCTGGTTCTCTCCCCATTCCCATTGGGTGGGAGAGTGAGTGAACAAGTTCATGGGGCTTAGCTGCATACCAAGGTTATACCATGACAGCTGCATTGCACTGACCGATAGATGTTTGCTTTCACAGAAAATATTATCATCATTGCCATATTTTCCTTGAAGAGTAAAGGAAATTTCAGACAGTACATTCAAGGCTGAGTTTATTCCAGAAATACTTTACAGTAGTTCGGACAAATTTGGAGAAGCTATGCAGACAAAGATGCATACTTCAGTCCAAAGGTTCAGGCCTTCAGGAAAAGTTGTTCTCCCATGCAAAAAGGCAGTAAGATACAATAATGAAATCTAATATTAAAATTATTAAATTATTGGGTTAGATTTCACAGAAATTATATGACCTGATCTAGGTGGTCCTGCTCTGTCAAGGTGGTTGGACCAGATCATCTTTTGAGGTCCCTTCTAACCCTTAACATTCTGTGATATTGATATGCACAGAAAATGAAGCTTCCAGATGCACACACTTTCTTGGCTCAGTTCTTTCCTCAGCTGAGCTATCCTCAAGCCATCTACCTCTGACTAAAGTCATAATATTCAAGCTTTCCTGGAATAAAAGCTTCTAAAAAACATTCATCATTTGGTGATATTTCTCTATAATGCAATCATCTAATATGAATTTTTAGTATAAAATTTATTGCAACCCAGACCTCAGAAACAATATGACATTCCTACATTCTTCTTGCAAGAAAACACTGATCAAATGTAAATTTTTTTAGCGTGTGACATTATTTTCTTAGTTTCAACATTTAAAGCTACTTATTTTCCAAATTATTCTAAGCAAAACTCACAGTATTGTTTTGTAATTTCTCCCTTAAGGAATTTTTGTGCTAAGCCATAAATGTAAGTGGAAAGCACACGGTGACAAGAACTTTGGAATTTATATCATAAAGGAAAAATAAGGTTCAAATTCAGATGTGCCCTACGGTTAGAATTGTGGTGTAACAGGGTGTTACACACCCAGCACACAAAGTCATTATCTGCCTGGTTCAGGAACTCCCCAGATGGTCTCTGCATAGAGACTGCATAGATATAGTGGACTGGCTTGAGATAAGGGACCCACTTGAGACAAGATGATTGACTTACCTCCCAGTCTCCTTCATAACAAAATATTTGACTAATTGCTAAAGGAACTCTCCAGTTGGGAATTTTGGAAAGGTCTAGAGATTTCCCCAGGCAGCTTCTGCTGTGCATAAACCAATTTGTATGTTTAAATATGCATATTCATACCCTGGGTGGAGACTCAAGACTGTCCCAGAGAACCTCTGGTGGTTTTGAATTGTAGAATTGACCAAATTGTACATAACTGTATGTACAAACTGTTATTGCAGATGCAGAAATCACAACATAAAAAAGTCATACATAGATAAGATAATTAGGAGGTATTTTGTATTTAGATGAAGGCGATCAATAGTGAGGGATTACAGGTGTTGTTGGAGTGATTATGCAGAAATGTGGGTGGCTGGAGTGCAAGAACTAAGAAGAAAAGTGATACAGGGAGTCTGTTTTGATTCAGCTGAAGATGCTGTTACAAGGATCCCTGCAACAGAGATTTCTAATACTATCCAGACAGCAATGAATCATTGTTCTTAAGAGTCTCGATCCGATGCGTAAGTATTGTCTTGTGTAGAGATAAAAAAAAAATTGATTTTAGCATTCTGTATATCTATATCTATACACCAGTATAGAGTTTAATTAGGAAGAGGTGAACTTAAATTTCACTTCTGTTCCCTTGAAAAAAGTGACTGAAAAACATATTGGGAGAAAACTGAATAATTGAAAAAGATGACTGAAAAGCAAACAAATCTGCCTTGAAGGGCCTTCTAGTATTTTGCTTTTTTTTCTAGAAAGCAGTCTTTATGATGAAATGCATTTTCTGATTATACGAAACCTTCCTAATTTGTTATGTTTATTTTGAAAACTTCTTAATAATACAAATATAATAAAATTAAATAATATATCTGATATTATGATAGATGTATTTTTTTTTAGGAACTGTTATAACCACTTGCTTCATATTCCCTTATTAATACACAGATGGATTCAGTTAATCAGCCAAAACATTACTACATGCAGCAGTCTAGACATAGGGCAAGTGAAAAGAAAGAGAGGTCTCTCATTTTATTGACCTTCTCAGCAGCTGGATAAGCTTTCATCAGCTTTCTCATTAGCAACATCTGACTGACTGACTAGGTTAACCCAAATAGAGGAGCAAAAGCCAAACAGATCATTTGCATATTATATTAATGACATTCATAAACCACCATTTGGTGTTCCTATGGGAAGTGTCATAACACAATCTGATAGCTTTTGTATTCACTGTTTGTTGCAAAGAAAACAGCAGTGTTTACCTCTAGTATGTTAGGGATACAGTTTATTGATACTTTTCTATGAGTTTAAATCATAACTGCCTAAAAAAAAAATATGCCCACATGATCTACGAGGGAAAAAATCCAAATGGATGAAGAAAGCAGGTCCAAACAATATTCCACCTCACCTAAAATTTAGGTTAAAATATCCACGTTGCATATATCTCCAAAGATACACCATGTATCCTAGCTGGGTCAAAGGCAATAAAAAGAGGCAATTTATTTCAAGAATATAAGCTCATAAAAATACAGGGCCAGAGGGAGCTCAGGAATCTCCCTCTGGTTATACAATCATTGTATAACCAAATGCTAAAACGCAGATTACAAACTTTTTTACATATATATTATTATTACAACATTGGACATAATTTCACAGGCTTAAGATTGAAAGATTGAGGGACTCATTTCTGTCCCTGCTTCCCTTTTCTCTAAGGGAACAAACTGTAGCAAAATCTCCCTTACCATACTACATTACCACTCATTTACTAATTCAGTGATGCTGTCCAGTGTGAGGAAAAGAGAAGGAAACAAAAAATCTTTTTTCTGCCCTATGTTTTCCTTTCTCTAAGGATGGTATAAACAGGTCACAAGCATCTCATTTCCTTGAAAATCCTCCTTTAGCTTTTACTGGGAAATGAAAAGGAATGTGTGGGGTTTCTCTTGTGCAAAGTCAACATTCAGTCCTGGACTATATGCAGGATGCTTCCTGCTGCAAATTTACCAATAGTCATCTTTTGCATATTACATTACCCATTCCAGTCCTTCTGTTGACTGTTTTAGGAGAAAAAAATAATAATTTCAAGCTTCAATTACCCTTCAAAAATAATTTGGTTTTACTTATGATCAGGACAGTGATGCTTTACAGTATATATAAAACCAAGTAGGAAGTACTAGAACATAAAGATATATGTAATTCCGGATAATTGTTCAACTGTGTGCAATGTAAAATCAAGTCTTACACTTAAAGGTTTTTTAAGATATTCAGATGGACATGCTGCCATGGCACAAGGAGCACCACAAGGACTGACTGTCCCTATCCAGTCCTTCAAGGGACTTCTCAACCCTCACATGTGTACATATATGTCTATGTATGTATGTTTGGCATATCCCCTGTATAACCACATAACTGCATCTGGAAGCTTAATAGTGAATGGAGTCATCTTTTCTCATTATGGACCTTGCCATATACATTACAGATCTTCCCTTTAAAGGAAAGCTGTTTTCAAACACCATTATTACTACGTTCCATAGGTGCATTGCATTTACCACTAAACCACACCCTGTCTCAGAAAATCCTCTGTGTTTACAAAGATACAAATTCCGTGCTTGTTAAAATGTGCTGAAATCAACTGCAGTCTGTAACACAGTGTGCCTGGGAGTCAGTTCTAACATGACACTGTCCTCCACATCTGTGCTGCCTTCCCAGGGGAAAATGATGGGAAATGAGGAGCAGATATCTCGTTTCCTGCCTATGCCAGCACCCATATTATGCTTTTTCCTTTCTTTTTCTTTTTCTTTTTTTTTTTTTTTTGCAAGAACAAGGTAAGTACATAATGAGAACATGAAGTTGGATCTCAACTAGGCATGCACAAAAAAAGATAGAAACTAATCACCCAAGACTAAGGAGCATATTAATGTGTTGAATGAAACATAAAGGTACTAATGGTTAATTGTTGTACCTTCAGTACATGCCATATATTGTGCTGCCCTTTTCCAAATACTGGTATGATGGATGAGTAGGCAAACCCCTGCTTTCTATGTCCTTCCACTGTTCAATACATAGTCCTCAAGCTTTGCAGAAACTGTTATGGAAAACACAAGTGCATAAATACAATGGAATTGGACTCAATGCCTGAGGACACAAACTCTTACTGTTTAACTTTGAACTGATTACATGAGAGTTGAGCTTGTAATTTGTAAGTGCTAAACTAACGTTTAATAGCTACACTTTTACCAATCTATTGGTTTCTAATTAGCAGAGCAACTGTCAAATTTAAATTAAACACTTACTGGAGAGATTTATGCTAAGGTTGCTTCAATATAAGAACTCATACTTAGTGTTCAATATGTATATTGATATTTTATGGATTATAGCTATATTTCCATATGTCAATTTAAGAGCAGGCTCAAGCAGGTAAATTAGCAAAGTGGATTAGTAAAAAAGAGTTACATATTTCATTTACTATTCAGTCCAACTTGATTTCCAATTAAGTTCTGTCTTTCTTCTATGTCCCTAAGCATTAGAGGGACCTCTAATAATGGAGTCTGAATGTTGAACAGCATCTTATTCAGATGTGGATTATCTTTAAAACAGCTGTCCTCATCTCAGTGAGTATTAAGATTTTTACAGTATAACTTATGCTTCCAAACAGGTGTCCTGTGAAAAGCACAGCCTAAAATAATATGTACAATGCTCTGCTGCTGATGTGTAATCAGTAACTGTGGCATAGAATCTGGCATTTCCTACCATGTTTCTGTCAAAAGAAAATTAGGAAAACACTATGAAAACTATTGAGGATTTCATTACGGTTTCAAAATTGAGGGCCAACTCTGTATTCATAAAATGCAGCTGCTGAGATAATTGCTATTTGTGAGTTTTTACACTGCTATCAGACACAAGGGACATCTGCAGTACATAATAGTATATTTATGCATTTTTGGATGCTACATCAACTGAAGTTTTGAAAATATGGTCACATAAACAAATTATCCTTCTGAAGGATGAATTAGTATAATTTATATCAACATGCACTGAGGTCCATATACTTTTTTCCTGTAGAAGTGGAGCAGGTGAATGTTTTTATTGTACTTGTCATGCCAATGATCTGTTTTACAAAAGAAAACCTCACCCCAGTCAAAACTGAACCAATATAGGTCTGTTCCACTTCCAACATAAGTAAGATTTTATTTTATTAATATTTAGCAAAGTGTTTATTTGGTAAATAAACAATATATTTTAAAAAGAAAATAAATAAATAAATTAAAATAAAATAAAATAAAATAAAATACGGGGTTATATGTCTTCCTCAGAAGAGAAGAAAATAGGGAATTGTGAGAAACAAAGTAGTATAAAAAGTCATTTTCCAGGTTCCTTAGTGGCTTTTTTTTTTTTGTATTGGATATCAAATTTTAGGCTTGATTGCTCTATACCTAACTTTTCAAATTTCTGTAACCCATATTAAAGTAGTGCTCTTAACAGACAGATATAATGATAACTTCTGATAAGCCAAGCTGTTTGATATTTTGAAGGAGCCAAGGAAGTTTCTTTCAACTGACAAGGCAGTTCCTGTGATTTCTGCATACTGGATGTCACCTTGCCAGTTCAAGAGGTCTTCCACAGCTAATCCTTGTGGACCATGTCTCCCAGCAGAGCCTAGATGGCCAGAAACTCTGTAGGAAACTTTCTAGCTTCCATGGGCATATGGGAATTGGATCTGCCAAATCAAAGCATATGTTTGTGTGCACTGTCTATAAGATATGGGTGACACTTCTATACAAGAAAAGCATGCTCTGTTTTCAGGAAGCAGTTTCACTTGTGGGCACTGAACTATACCAGTAAGAAGGCAGTGTGGGGTCATCATCACCCAATGCTGCTGCCAAGAGTCTTCAGATATGAAACTCCTTTGCCATCAGTTTGTTCTGTTTTGTATTGCTGAACAGCAAATGTTTCCAGTCAGGAAATCTCTCTTTTGTGAAAAACATTGTGTTCTTTCAGGAAACACTTTCATACTGATAGAGAGCTCTCCATCAAGGTTTATCACACAACAGTATCCTACAGATTGACTCTCAGAGCAGTGCTACAGGTAGGATTCAATAATGGTTTGAAGCACAACAGAACTGCACTGCAGTCACGCCCCACTGACTGTTGCTCTCTCAGCCGGGATAACAGAGACTGGGATAATGAACTCTGCCGTGCCCAGCACACATGGCCTTCAGACAGTGTCCTCCAGAGCACCTGGCACTAAACTGATTATGAAGAAGTCCTAATAAACGTGAGTCTGACTCTATGAGATCCTAATTTGTAAGTTTTTCTTCATGCTCTCTCATGGTTCACAAAAGCCAAATGGTCCCTGTATATTCCTAAAGATCTGTGCCCAGCAATCCTGGTCCACAGCAGCCAGAGAGCTGTAGAGTGGTTGGGATGGTGATCAAGCAGCTTGAGTCTGGCAAGGCTAAAGCAGAGTGTAAACAACTATGCTCTGAAAAACACAAGTTAACTCTCTGTATGAATGCAGGCTGATGTTCCTGAATTATTTTTCTTGGTGTTCTGGGGTGAACATATCAAATAGCTCAGGTCTGCCAGTGGTCTGTGAGCCTGAACACAGCCTGAACACAGCAGGAGAAGAATGCAGCTGACAGACGTGTGTAGACTATTTCTAGTCTGAACAAAAGCTCATGCTTTCTGAACACTCATACTAATTTTCACATAACACAAGTAGATGGTAGCATTTATATGTGAGATAAAGGAAAAGGAGAGACTGCGAAAAAAAAAAAAATCACACATGTCAGAATTAAGTAGAACTTCTCTGTTCTACCTGTGTAAAACTGTCAACAAAACAAAAACCAAACTGAATTTAAAGACAGGGCCATATGTGCTCGCTCAATAGTTCATTGTTTGCACTGGGTAAAGAACAGTTTATATGACTTAAATGTATAACAACAGGCAAAAAATAGGCTAGTATAGCTATTTTTGTCAAAGGATCATATCACTCATTATCTTATGACTGAGTGTTAGTTCGTTAATTGTGTTTTAAGTAATGAAAACTCTGGAATGGAATTTTACAGATGAAGAATGGTGCTTTTCTATGCTTGCTTCACTGATTATTTATTTTTTTAAAAAATCTGATTTAATGATTAGTTTTTTTCCTGTGGAATGAGATCATCACTCCATAAACATTTGACCTTCTCAAGCTATTCATACTTCATAACAGTTTAGTATCAAATCCTGTAATTCCTGGTAGCTGAACATTCCAAAGAAGCATGGGGGTAAACAAACTAAAGACAATAACTTTTTAAAAAGGAAAAAATAGCCAGTTTAAAATGGGATTATTGAATTAATTTTCTGCTTTATAAGAAGAAGGCTAATTGTCACATGTACAAAAGGTCTTTAATTATTCTTAATTTCCTTGGAGTTTAATAGAAACCACTATTCTTGAAAAATCCATCTGGAAAAGATATCCAATTCTGACATTTTATTTATATTGACATTAATAGTCTCCTACTGTTTAACAAGGTGGTAACAGCACATACTATATTCCACCACTGATGCACATGTTTTTATTTATGAGAAAAAATTATTGTAGAGTTTTCTTTGGAATACAGTAGTATTTGTGTCCATATAAATAAACATAAGGAGAAATGAAACAGGAAAGAACCAAGCACTTGAACTCAGCAGTCTCTTACAACACTACAGGATGTCCATCTCTGTTGGGAGACTGGCATTTGTTTGTCTTCCCATTCTATTTCAACTTATAAGGCTAACTGAAAGGAATCATGCTGATTACAGTGGGAATTATTGAATAATAACATCACAGGGAAAAACGCTTTTTTTTGTTTTGTTATTACTATTGAAAGCATTCTTAACAGTTGTCTTTTGAAAGGTCACCTAAAACAAGGGAGGGCAATTTCTAGTTAGTAACATGTTCCATCATGGTCATACTACCTGCCTTTAGAGAGTAAGCTGATTTCAGTCATATAGATAGTAGTGTCACATTTTTCCTCATGACATTCGTCTTTTGACTTATACCTATTTCTTATACTCTCATAAACCAGACAGAATTGGTAGATCAATTGTGTCACCCATACACAGGCTTTTTTTGATCCAGACAAATATTCAGACAAAAATTTCAGACAAATAATTGCCTAAAATTAACTTGTTTTTTTTTAATCAGTGATAGTAGTTCCACATACTGTAATTTTAATTAGCATTACTTATTATAAGAACTGGTACTAATGCTTCATTACCTTGACAGAAAATTTAATCAGACAAGGTTAAAGAGACTGTTGGTGGTAAGATGAATTTTTGTATAGGCTCATGTAAAGTTAAAACAAGAAAGAAAAATCCTATGAGATAATGATTAAAAATGTGATCAAGAAAAGTAGAATTTTTCATGGTGGATGCCAGGTGTCCATCAAAGCTGCTCTATGATTCTCACAGGGACAGGGACAGGGAAGAGAAAATATAATTAAATGCTCCTCAGTCAAGATAAGGACAGGGAGATCACTCAGCAATTACCATCACAGCCAAATTAGACTTGACTTGGGGAAATTAACTTAATTTATTGTTATTTAAATCAAAGTAGGGTAATGGGAAAGAAAAACTAAATCTTAAACCACCTTCTCCCCACCCCTCCCTTCTTCCTGAGCTTATGATTTCTCTACAACTTCCTCGTCCCTCAGTGCAGGGGGACTGGGAATGGGGATTGAGGACAGTTCATCACAAGTTGTCTCTGCTCTCCTTCCTCCTCACAGGGAGGACTTCTCACTCCTGCTCCATCTTGTGGTCTCTCTAATGGGAGACAGTCCTCCAAGAACTTCTCCAATGTGAATCCTTCCTATGGTCTGCAGTTCACAAACTGCTCCAGCATGGGTCCCTTCCACAGGTTGTAATATTTCATGAACAGACTGTTCCAGTCTGGGTCCTCCACAGGGACACAAGTCCTGACAGCTAACCTGCTCCAGCATGGACTCCTCTCCCCACAGGTCTACCAGTCCTGCCAGGGGCCTGGTCCAGCATGGGCTTCCTATAGGGTCACAAGACATCGACCTGCTCTGTCGTGGGGTCCTCCATGGGCTGCTAGTACATACCTGGTCGACCATGGATGTCTGTGGGATGCAGAGGCACAGACTGCCTCAATATGGTCTTCACTTCAATCTGTAGGGATTCTCTGTTACAGCCCCTGGAATGGAGATGCTCCCCCTCTTTCTTCACTGACCTTGGTGTCTGCAGAGTTGTTTCTCTCACATATTCTCATTCCTCTCTCCAGCTGCAGTTGCACAGTAACTTTTTCTCCTTTATTCTGTTATCCCAGAGGCAGTACCATCATCACTGATGGACTTGGCCTCAGCCAGTGGTGGGTCTATCTTACATCCAACTGGCATTGGTTTGGACATAAGGGAAGCTTCTAGCAGCTTCTCACAGCAACCACCCCTGTAGTCTCACTGCTACCAAAACCTTGCCACACAAACCCAATATACTTTTGTCTTGCAGTTCTCAGCATTTTTAATTCCATACTTCTGGACTGAAAGATGAAATCTGGTGGAAAGTTAGGCAGGGGGAAATAAAGCTGATATTGAAATGCATAAGGGGAGAGGGAACAATAAAATTTCCATTAATGTAATTTCTGGTATTTAATAATGAAAAAGGCTGCATCTGCAAATGACCTTCTCATGGCATAGAAATGTTTCAACAGGTTTTATTGAAAATGTAACTTCTTTGCTCTAGGTTTATGACTAAATCATGCGTTAATAACTTTATCTGGGCATGTGAAACTTTTCAAAAAAGAATGATACATCAAGTATAATACATAAGGTATGAAGTATGGCATAAAAGAGAAATCTTTAACTGGGAAGTCACAGACACAAATATTTCACTGCTGCAGTTCCCTCATTAAAGCACCTGAAAAAGTTGTCTAGATCAAATGAATGTACCTCACAAAACATATTTTCTGTGATGGCAAGATGTGCCAGGATTTTTTCACACAATCTGCTTCTACCTGAAGTAAAAATTCAACCCTTCAGTACCCTTCAGTATTTATAATTCCACTCCATCTAAATCAAAGCTGTGCTTTCCATATTTCCTGGTTGCATTGAAAAATCCCTTTTATCCCCACACATTTAGCTTTGCTCATGAAGCATAGATACTGGAATAGCAATTTGCTTGCACTTTATATAGAAACAAAATTTTATCATCATACCTCTTTAGACAGAAAGATCAGTCCAAATCATACAGTATAAGCTATTAATAAAAAAATAAGAAGAAAATGTAATTGAAAAAAAAAAATTGTTAGTCTTTTTAAAGAAAAATCTTTGTGCACTTTCACTTATCAAAAATATATTGTCATGTGGTAATTTTTATGAGTCAATATAAATGCTACAGATATATATATGCATTTAATTACATCACATTTTCAGCTTTGCAGAGCACTCTTAAGATATTTCCAGTCTTTATCTCTAAGACTACATAGATATCCCAGTAGAGTAAATCAGAGATCAGAACGGCCACACGTAAGGGAGTGTACATATCTTTTCCTCTAATTTTGCAAAAATGTGTAAGGTAGAAGTAGTTCCATATCACCTCCTGTTTAATTCTACTAGTTGCTTTCTAAACTAACCTGCTGTATCATGACTAGTTTATACAACACTATGTCACCAAAAATATTTCCTATTACTATTGCCCACCACAATCTGGCCGTGACACCCTAGCTCAAAAATGCCCAGTGTGCTGTTTCAGCTATCAGTCTTCTCTAATAAAACTATTTCCACTTCACTCCATAGGTGTCACAGACAGCTCATAGTAGAACAGTTCCTCTTGTTTAACAAGTTGATTAATGAAAGAAGCCACCTTCTTTTTTTTTTTTTTCTCCTCTCATTATTTTTTTCCTTATCCTTCTCATGATAGACACTGAACTGAATTCTGTCATTCCCATCAGGAGCCCACTGCACAGGTATTATTCAGACAAGCCTTTGGAAGTCCACCTACGCAATCATAATCTTGTCAGAAAACTGCTGCACCTCACATATTCTCTCCTCTCTTTGTCTTCCCACATTCACCTTCCTAATGACTGTCTAATTTTCAGTGCACAGCCAAAATATTTTTAACAATTCTAATCTTTATTAGTAGCTGCAGTTCACAACTGTGTGGTACTTGGAATTGATTACAGTCAGAAAAGCAGAGGAGTAAGATCTCTGAATAAATGAAATACAGTGGTCTCACTTTCTGATGAGCTCAGATAAAGGAATATTTTTTTCAAGCATCAGGAATACATTCACAGAAATGTGCACATAAGAGAAAATCTTTGGGCTTGCTTGCTAGTAAGCTACTCTATGTGTGCTTTACATCCATTAGGACATACTGAAACACAGCGAAAAATGAGGACCTTAGGCCAAAAGGATCATACAAATGCTGGATTTACGGAGATTCCTGGTTTCAGGAAACTGTATTCAGGTTTTCCTTTCTGTTCCAATCTAAACAACCCCAATTCATTTGGTATCTCTTTGTACATCACATTTCCTGGAGCTCTAACCATTCTCACTGGCTGGAACAAAGCCATCCAGCTCAGGCATTGACAATGCTTCCTAGAGCAGGGGACTCTGAGTTCCAGGGAGGTGTTTCCCCTTCTCTGCAACAATATCCTACTGACTCAGGCTCGAGATTGCCATCCAGTACAGCTTCCCTACCCTTTCCTGAAGAACAGATTCCAAACATGCTGCTGCTTTTTGCCACATCATTCAGGGATGGCAAACCCTTCAGTAGCTGTCTAGCGAACCTGGGCCAGGAGACACTGATCCTACAGTGGTACCGTGACTTCTCAGCAGAAAAATTCAGGTTATTAATCTTACCTGATTAGGTGCATTCAGGATAGGACAATTCATTTTCCACTACCAGCTCATGACAACTATCCATTATGGTTGAAGTATAGACAGTATTCATGTTTATTTATTTACTTTCAATTCAACTTGTAAAACTATCTTACTCAAACCAAAAGCCAATGACAAAAAGGATAAAATTCCTATGTCTTGCCTAGGTCATCAACAGCACATGTAAAAAGTATGACATTTCAAGACCATTGTTACTGCAATAAGATCCTCAGATGATATTCACTGTTCTCTTCACAGAGAGAAATAGAGCTAAAATAAGAGGAAATACTAAAAGCTATTTTGGAAAAACATTAAAAAATCATGAGAGCTGAATAGCTTTGGTGATTAGCAACTGATTTGTAAAGTTAGGGAACAAAGTTCTCTACATACTTGTGCTACAAACTGTTTACATACTAAGTAGCTTTACTCAAAATACATTGCCCTCAGTCACCCCTTGTGTAAACTCCAGTATGATGTAATAAAATTTATACTAATTATAAGCACAAAACCACAGCTTTGGAGAACAGGATCACACTCATTTTTGCACAAAGCAGAAGAAGTCTGAAATGTAAGAAATTTTTTATTCAGACACGTTGGTGTAACCACAAATAAAATAAAATAAAATAAAATAAAATAAAATAAAATAAAATAAAATCTCAATGATTTACAACGGGTGTTGCAGTAAAATTAAAATTATCCCATAAGAGTACTGAAAATCTGGACTCGCAGTGTGTGCCTAGCCTTTGAAGGTGGAAACTAAGCTTTATTTTAGGACTGTGAAAATGTTTTAAATTGCTGGGGGAAAGATTTCCTGCTAAGTGAAGCTTAGAAGCAACACAGTAATAATACTACCTAGAAGTAACAAACCACAACTAAAATCACTATTCATTCACTTCCCACACAGAGAAAATAGGAAAAGTTCACTTGCTCAATCCATCTATACTCTGGTTATATTCAAACTCTAAAAGCAGTGGTTTATCTCAGAGTAATGACATTGCACAGCAATGCACACAATGGCTTAGCTAATGAATAAACCATCACTGAGATAAATCACGTAAAATGACAGACAAAATGGCATTTGTAACTCCAGGAATTAAGAATCCAAATTACTAGAAATTTTTAAAGTACTGATTTGTCAAGAGGAAAACAATAAACATTAGTTGGGGCAAAGTAATATTCTGAAGAAAAAACAACTCTGTCTAAAAACATAAATAATTTTAGTTTGTCTATGTTAACAAATTTTTCACACTTACAAATCTCTAAAATTTAAACAGGGATTTTTGATGTTTACTTATGAACATGTAGTTATTTAAGTATGTATATCATTATCATAAAAGGGCAGAAGGACTGGCGACCATCAGCAATATCCATCCACAGCTGTCCAGGCACAGAAGAAACAGCATGTTCCCTTTGTAGCAGTGCCAGGTAGCTGGAAGAGACCCTGAATAGATAATTTCAGCAGAGGAATTAGAACCAATCTATGTGAAGCTACTGTTCATCATTTAGAGCTGTCAAAATACCCTTTTCATATATAAAACTTGGAAGAAATGAATGCTTTGCTTCCATATAAAAAACAAAGATGACATAAAATTAACCTATTGTCATGACAAAGAGTAAAACAGTTATGTAAAAATGAAATAAGATGACAGTACAAATAGTCAATCATTGTTATACTTTGAAGTTGTCATATGATTTCTTCATTATTTTCTCTTTAATATATCAAAACTTTATATTAGAGCATCAGCAGTTTTTTATCATTTTTACTGTTACCTTGTTTGAATCTCTCTATCATTGGACTGTAGAAGTTGCAAAAACTTTGTCTACGAACAACTCAAGACTCGTACTTCAGCTTCACATCAGTGCATTTTGGTTGGATAGATATGTCTGATACAGCTATTTAAGAACAAAAATTATGTGATATTATTTATTGTTCCTTATATGTAATTACAGCAATTCAAATACATTACAGAATAACATACCTTGTTATTTTACTTTGACTGAAATGATATGGGACAAATCCTGTCTGTAGGTACACAGACAGAGCTTTTCACATTACCAGAAGACACATATTCATGCCCAAGGCAAAACCTTCCTGTACTTTCTACAATAATGTCAAGTTTTTTCACCGAGCCTTCCGAAATACTATTTTACATGAATACAGTCATGTTTTAAATATTAAAATTACTACGAAGATATTTCTATTTCATATGTAAGAATTAAAATGTAAAATGGCTCTCACTTGTGGAACTCTGAATAACAGATTGGGTTGTCGTGAAATTTCCGGAGTATAGTCCATGCATTTGTCCAATACTCTTAAAATAGCTAGAAGCTAGGTGTGCTAGGCAGGAACGGAACGGGTAACAAATTTTTAATATAACTGCACAAGAAGTTGAAAGGTTAGAACTGCATATTTAATTTTTTTTTTCTTCTGGGTTTTCTTTTTTGGCATTTTTTGGATAATGCTAACAAAACTGAAAAAATGGCCTATATTCCCTAAGGAGAGAACTCTGTAAGTGTAAATAAAATGGCTAACTGCTTTTTAAACTTTTCCTCTGACAGCAGGGAATGTTTCAGTATATATTTCCAGGATCCATAGTGTTTGGTTCTGATCTTTCTGAAATGGATGGTATAGCTTACACCAGTGAAAATTTGCTAGAATATTTTTAAAATTGATTTTGCATCCCCACCTCTCTTCTTGAAATCTCTAGTATTTGAGTTAATCTTATTTAATTCTTTTCTATTAATTTTTACTTCACAACTACCAGTAACGGCATGTTGGCTTTTAACTAGCTTATACAAAGGACTTCAGTTAAGACTCAGCAAAATGAATCATCTAGTCTCCTACTTTCTTTAGAAGAGAAAGAAATAAGAACTACAAAATCAAAATCTTTCTCTAACGGTTAACTCCACACGTGCTATCAGAAAAATAAGTAAGACTTTTCCCAGAAATTTAAATCTCAGATGACATTTTTCCAAAGGATGAATTGGAATAAAGAATTATCTCATTTCACAGTCAATTGGAACAGTAAAACAGGGTCAACCTTGGTGCTCTTTTCTGTGCCTCTTTAAGATCTAGTAGATGTCTTTTAAGAAAAGGCAAAGAAGCAACATACAGTTTTCAAGATGAAGGCCCACTGAGTGTTTATACCCAGACACGCTTTCTGCTTTCTTGCCTATTGCTTTCTGAATCACTCTAACCTGTTTTTATTTTTATAACCATTCTTAAGTCAGCGCTTCGATGAAACTCTATGTAATAACACCAGGATCTCTTTGCACAGGGAAAATAGTAGGATCACCACTAAGCGCATAAAGGTAGAATTAGAGGGTTGGAGAAGTTTCCCCTGCCTGTATTATTTTATGTTTAAATATGTTGACTTTGATAGTCCATACTACCACCCAATCATTTAGTTGTAGATTATTTCTGTAATACTTCATAATCAGCTTTATTGAGCATGAATATGAATCTATACTTAATAGCTTAGTAAATAATGTCATGTAGCTGTTTTGGGTTCTTTCCAGATCATTTATGAATATGTACATATTCTCTTGTAAATGTAGGTTGATGAAATGTATCTCAGGAAACAGCTACAAAATTTGCTGAATTTTGTCACACAGAGACAGAAAAAAAAAAAAGAGTTTTAATGCATTCTATTTGTCCAGTATGAGGTGACTCAACTTTATACTGTCAATTTTTACAGTATGTGTGACCATAGACATTTTAGAATTCAGTCTGTGCCATTTTCTTCAGTCTATGAAGAAAAAATATATATCATTTGGATTACTTAAAATATTTTAGGCCTTAATAATATCTGACATTCTGCAGACTACTTATTAAACTGATAACTTTACTTGTAAGGAAATAATAAAACATATCAAGTTTTTTGTTTTAAGCAATGCTCTAGAACACAAAAGTCAGCAGAAAAGGAATGAAAAGCAGTCTAGGCTTATTATATTTCTAGGTGAATTTCTGAAATGAGACAGAAGGAACTCTCTCTTTTTCTGCCTTTTCCTGCTTGATGTTTGTCTACAGAAACCTGATCAAAAACTATGATTTCCGCTGCTGGATTTTCTGTTTTTAATCTCATCAACTTTCTTTTTTTTCTTTTTTTCTTTTTTTTTTTTTATTTTAAATAATGATTATCACAGAGCAGTTGAACATAGAAAACCGAATAAAACACCCTAGTCTTCTCTTTTTGCATGCTGAACACCTTGAGTAAAGAAAGCAACAGTATTTCAAGTCTTCAACAGCCATCATGAGCTGGCTACTGTTTGTTTCTCCCATTTTTGTGCTCATAAAGAAAAGCAAATTGTAGTCTGTCGAATAAAAGAATGATCTATAAACAGAACCTTTTCTTGGCTGCCAGGCAGACTTTTCAAAAAAAGAGTGACAGTGATAGTGGGTATTTAGATCTCTGGACCATTAACGAATGGGCCATTACAGAGGAGGTATGAGTGATGGAATTAGTAAATCCTCTAACTTTACACCACTTTATTGTTTTGCTGAAAACTGCTCTTGGCATAAATGAATGCATCTCTCAGGGAGCGTGATTGAAGCTAATTTTGCTGACCGCAGTATTCAATTTGGATTGAAGGTCTGAAGGCTCAACTGTTTATTTAATAGCTCATTAGCTACTTAGTCAAAATAAGCCTTTTGGACAAAGACATATTGTTTAAGTTCATCAGCCAGCTAATTGTGGCTGAAATGGATTAGAGCACAGCTCAGCTGGTAGGTTAGACTGCATGGATATCTCCAGTGAGATGATTAAGATAAGTGTGTTTTAACCTCTTCAGATTAAAAGACACTCCACCCATGAAGACGGCTTCTGAACACCTCCTTATAGACTGACTGTGACAGTACAACATATAGAAATAATCCATCACAAAATCTCCATGTGTATCTTTTTCCTGTGACATTTGTATTCATATATTCACTATTTCTTTGCTATTATTTGACTATTGCTCACCAGAATCTCAGGTCAAATATGTTAAGGAAGTTTCTTTAGAAAAATGAGCAGAACATATTGGAACTACTGTTCCAGTTCAATTCTGGCCAAATGAAGTCCTTCATTGTTAGAAGCAGTAAAAATTCTTTAATGTAATTTATTTTCCATTTTTAAAAAAAATATTTTTTAGATGAATTTTCATGTTGAAAACAGTTTTTCAATAATACCGTGATTTTTCAAAATGATGTTTTGAAATAGATTTGCAAGTGAAAAGATCACTTTCCTACCTCTCCAAAGCATTGCTCCTGCAAGCACAGGGAGGACTCCCGGTAGTTAAAACCATGCTACTGATACTGGCATCATTATGAACAAACTGCCAGGATTCCTCAAACAATCAGGACTGAGTATGTTAAAATCTCAGCATATCTCTGTGTAGACATTTAATCTTTGTCACTAGCCCAGTGTGCTTCTTGAGTACACAGAGGAGATTTCAGTAAATATTTTATGGATCTTTTCAAAGGTTTATCTCTTTCACTTTTGCCATCTTGTCTTTTATGACCCTTCTTTTATCAAAGACTACAATACTCATACGGACAATGACTATCATATTTTTGAGGATGTTTTTGAGGTTCTGTATCTTGACACTAACAAGGTTCCTTCTATTTTATTTTTTATTTTCCCTGGAAAAACAAAACAAAACAAAACAAAACAAAAACATTTAGATATTTTCAATTGAAATCTCTGTTTACAGGGCTTATTTTTGCTTGCCCTTAATTACTGTTAACACCTCTCTGAACTATCCCTCTAATAGTTTCATTATTCAAGACTTGCATTTTCACATCTTTTTTTAAAGTTGCAGTAGTGATTGTGGTGGGAATTAACATACCACTGTAAGAATCATTCTGTTAAATTCCTCATTAAAATATTTTTTTTTATTTGAACAACTCCAGACTCAATAAACTGAATTTCTCTAGAGGTTCTACTAGGGTTTTCCCTTTATTTTTCACAACAATTACCTTCCCACACTCTGCTTTGAGACAGATAAAACAAATGAATAAAGAAATTAGCTCTCCCCGCTCCTCCACCTTTGTGAACTTAGAAATCGTTTGCCTCACAGAAACCAAACTTCCTTGAGTACTAATGAGCATATGATTAAGAGTTTACTGCTGTGTTGCATGGATTTTGCCTTTTTATTTTAAACAAGTTACACTGCAGCTACTAAACCTGAGCAACTCTAATGATTTGGGGGTTTGGTGCTGTTTTGAAAACGTATCATTCATTATTATTCCTATCATTCATTTCCCGGGTGTCAATAAATAGTGTCTGTTTCACTGTGTTGCAAGTGTTACATTTTTTCAAGAAGGTAAGGCAGAAGCAACGCAAAACCAAACACTTAAGCACCAAACATCCAGTTAGAGACCTGAATAGTACATTACTGGAACGACTGAGGCAAATTATTTTGCAGTGACTTTTTTTTTTTTCCTGCCCTTAGTTTAGTTCTCAGATTTATTTGCAGAATACTCAGAAACTCTGCCCTATCCCCCTCATCCAAGCTCTCTTGATTCAAGAGTTTATCTAATTAGGTCCTGGATTCTGATTAAGTTTTAAAATTCCCCTATCATTTGTTACTCACGCTTCTTTTTTTTTTTTTTTTTTTTTTTTCCCCAAGGTTGGATTGTTTGGTCTCTAACATCTCAGAGTAAAATAAAAGTAGCAACAAACAGCTCCATCCAGTGGTCCTCTTTGTGACTGTATTTCCCAGGTTTGTGTTCATTTTGAGCAAATTAATCAGATGAATGCTTTGGAAAATGTGCATGAAGAATATGAACATCAATATAAAGTAAACAGCCATCCCCCAGGAGCTTCATTTTTCTCCTATATCTGCATTATTTTATTTCTTCCATAACACCATTTTTCCCTTCATAATTAGGAGAAGCAACTGAAAACTACTGGAAGCCCAAATAGAAGAGGGTATTTTATTTTAAGCTGCATGGTATGGCAAATACTGCAGAGAGCCATAGAAGAGGCACTTCACAATATAGATTTTTTGCTTTAACTTGGAAAGTTGGCAGCAAAGGCATTTTAGCTTTACTTTGGTTTTGTCTGAGTCTAAAAGACTTTTTTTTTTAATTTAAAGGAAAGCAATATCTACTTTGTTAGAAAAGAGTAGGCAATATTTTTATTGCTGTAGTCAATTACGTGTGCCCATGTAACCTCTTCCAGCTATTATATTCTTCATATCTTTCTGCAGTAATGTTACCAATACAATTCAGGAAAACCTTCAAAGCATCCTGGAAGTGTTAGAAAGGGAGACAGCTGGCAATGCTTAGAGACTAATCAAAAATGACCAGATTTCTAATTTACAAAACTGGGACTGCATATGTCGGGGAAACGTCAGCAGGGGCTTTGGGAAGGTACACCTCTAGCCACATCCTTCTGGCAGGTGCATCCTTGCTTACTGAGAAATTCAAAGGACTGCTTGAGGAGAGGACTTGTAGAACAACTTGTTTAGAGTGAAGGCGTAACACAGGCTTTTTGAAAGCTTTTGCATACCAATCCATTTTACACATCAAATCTGCCATTCTAGGTATTTTCTTTTGTGAATTATGTATAACTGAGAGGAATTAAATGTGTGCAAACAGATACGTGCATTGCTCTGAGGCTAAGGTTTCTTCCTTAGTGCTAGGCCATTTTCTTTTCAGGTTAAATATGTTTAAACAGTCTTTTCTGTAAGTTTAACATCCCAAATATGAACTTACGGTCTTAGTTTGCAACAATTATTTTGTGAAATTATCTGCCAAGTAATGTTTTAATTGTTGAAGAATTCTGACTGCTGGGAATTTATGCATTTCACAAACTCTTCAATTGCTCTTACGCTGCTTTTTCTGCTGTTTGTCTGCCTCCTCGGGCCTTACACCTACTGCTGTGGACTCGGGCATTTGTTTCTTCTCTTTAACAAAAAGCACTGGAACACCAAACTGTTCTGAGAGTCTTGGATTACTCGTGGATTGACACAGAATAACAGCATTTCTTTAATGATAAACTAGGCATCGCTATTCATTATGCTTAGTGTTAAACATGGTCTTAATTAAAAAGCAAAAAAAAACCAAAACCTGACTATTCTAAGTTTTTTTTGACCAAATTTTTCTCTGCAGGATAGCAAGTAACATTAGAGAAGCAACTACGGACTTCTATCTTTACAAATACTTTCTTCTGATTAACGACATTCCCTTAAAAAAAAAGGAAGAAAAAAAAAGTATTATGCTGTTTCATCCTATTTCCATAGTTTTTATGTTCTGTTAATATTGGAAATATTATTGATTCACTCCATATAAGATGCCAAATAGAAACAGAATGTAAAGCATTAGAGTACTGTACCATCAGAACTGATAATGATGCAAGAGATTGTTACTCCCATACACAGACTGGGCTGAAATACAACAATGGGATGAGGTAGTCTGGGATCTGATATTTAATTTTTTTTTTTTGTTGTATTAATTTGCCAGTATTAGAAATTTCCTTGCAACAACGTATTTCCATTTCTGCAGCACACTACACGGTTCCAAAGCAACTGCTGTGCAACTAGTCATGAAGTCACCCAAAACAAGAAGGCAGTAGTACTTTCCAACACAGGAGCAATGCAAATCCATGACAAAGCAGTAAGTCTGAAGACAGGAGCTGGTAGATCTAACTACGTCTTACACAAGATAAGGGGCGCTTCCCTTGTTGTAAACCAGAATTCTCATTATTTAAGAGTAACAATATATGACAGAGCCATAAATACCTGCACAGAGTTAGTCAACAAGCAGCAGTAGGTATTTTGTCATAAGAGAGCAAATCTACCAAATATTCATAATATATATAATCAAAAATATTAATAGACTTAACAGCATTTCATTACTTCAGTTACAGATGAAAAAAATCCCACAGACTTCTGGTATTTTACTTATATATGCTATATCTAAGAAATGTTTATGCCTGGACCTGTTCACATCTAAAAGGAGTGCAGATTTCTGTTTAGAAATGAGACAATACTGCTGTAGTCAGTATGCAGTATTTTCACCTTACTGGGCTAGAATCAGCAGGCCAAATACTGATTCTGAGTTCTACCCGAATGTGAAGGAAACTAAACAGCAGTGTCAAATCAATGCTTGAGAGAGATATGCCTGAACATGGTTACATGCTGTCATAGTCATACCCATCACAGCAGACAAGTTGATATGCCCCTTAGGAGGACTTAAGAAGCCAAACTTTCACCACAGTGCTATTTAGAAAATGAGTAGGATTGTGATGATAGCATACTGTAAAGAAATAAAATATCTGGCCAGAGAGGTTTTTTAACCAGGGATTTGACTTTTGCTTCAGAATGCACATATTATCTGAAATACTCTAAGAAGTACAACTTAGACCTACTTAAAATTAAGGTCCATACTGAATTATATATTCATATGTGAATTACATAACTTTCTCATATTTATTTGGGTGACATTTCAATTTAAGAATAATACCAGATTTTAGCTTTGAGTCTTTAAAACAGTAAAAGAAACTGAAAATACAGAATCTCATTGCCTGGTCATACATTTTTAGCAAAAACAATTAGATTTGCTGGCAAAAAAAACCCTGAACAATTATCATTATACTGAGGATGAATTACCTTCCATGCTGACTGCCAACCCGGGAATTATCAGCTGAATCAAAACGTATGATTTCCCAGAGCTGGTGCTCTAGGAAAACCCACACTTCAGTATAGTTGCTTACTACAGAGAAATTGCCAACAGCAAACAGCAGGAAATTAATATATTACACACACAATTTCCACTTGAAAACTTGGGAAAGGTGCAGGGAGAGAGGAGAACTATGAAGGAGCCCCCCTAGGTTTTGATGCATGTTAGAGTACATTGACACAGGAGGAAATGTTCTTACTACTCTATCAAGAAGAAAAGCTGTATATGGTAAGATGAGTTTCAGAGTGGAGAAGCCTTCAGTTTGACTTCTTCATCTCCTACTTGTTTCAGACACAGACTCTGTTAGAGATGCAATTAAGATTTTTATCCCCAAACCAAAATATCTCTTTCTCTGCCAACTGATCTGGTGTGTACTACAGAAAATACTCTTTCTGACTCACTTACAGGGAGTATTAATGTTGACTGACCACATTATAAGCATGTTACCTAGAGCTGCTAATGAATTAACAGAGCCTCTGTTTTGCTTTCACAGCCATGAACTATTGATTTCTGCAGCAGTGAAATATGTGAAGAAGTTAGCCTGTGCTATAAACAGATTTGGCTCGCTGAATTAGATTTTGTTCAACTGGTGTCAGTTTTACAAATGAAGGAGGGAAATTCCATATAAACCCTCTATTCCTATATTTTCTTTGCTTTATATCTTGTTGCAATAAATCAGAGATGGAAATTATTGGACAATTTTGCAGAGCTTTTAAAAAATACAATAGAAAAATACAACATTTGAAATTCTAGGAAATCTTTAAAAGCCTGGTTTTTAGTTTCTCAGAGCATGAGTCAAACATTGGTAAAGTGTTGATAAAGAGTTTTGTCACACAGAGAAACTTGAATTTCTATATGTTTCTACAGTTTTGGTAATGCTTGTGTAGAAAATATTTTATAGTGTCTTTCGCTACCCTAAAATCCAGACAATTTTCCCTAAAAGTCTACTATAGTCAAAATTTTACTGTTGTCTCCTTAAAGTCTTTGCCTTGCAGCTAGTTGACCAGCTCGTCCTCTCTTGGAACTTGTCTCAAAGACTGCAAATACAACAATCAGTAAATGAAATGGTCAGGATTTCAGAATGTTTCTGAGAGGTGAAGGGTAAGGGATACGATTTATGATGCATAACATACCATCTAAATTATTACAATCCCATTGTGCTTCAGCTGAAGACTGCAATCCCTTTTCCCTTCAACACCTGCCTTTGCCGTGGCCAGGCAGTCCATTTGGCACTCTCAGTCAAACCACAGAGATTGCATCTGGGCCACTTCAGGTATTTTTTCAACAGTTCAGCTACCACTGGTTCGAGTGAAAACATTAGATTTATGGAGAAAATATTTCAGTGATGCAAATGGATAGGGAGAAGTATGACTCTCCATTTGACCTGTGACATGGATGATGATATCCTCCTTGTCCCTGCATAGGTTTTTATCTAGTGCCTCTCCAATGCTTATATGTTTTTAGTAAACAGAGTCACTGCTCCATTTCCCAGAAAAAGGAGACTACCAAATTTGTTGGTGTTCTTGATAGAGCTGAAAACAACAGATGAAAAGTATGACACATACAAACACTTTGACAAGACATAAAGTCAGTTCACTGAGATTCAAAAGACAGCTATTCCATCCATCTCAAATATTCTAAAACTTCTAAATACTTATGCAGCTGGAAACTTTTAGACCTAAAAACTCTGTACTTTTACATGACACTATTTCTCTTGATTATATATTAATCATTATAATTCTAACAGTAGTTCACACTTCTTTTCATTAAACTTTTTAATGATTCACTTCAGGGAACAAAAACATTTTCATATGCCTTAGGTGACCAACTGTACAGCAAAAAAGCTTGTTTGGGAAATTATTTTTCCTCACTTTTGTAAATGCGTACCAGTAGGGTATAATATTGCCCTGTGGAAAATTTTTGTATAATGGAAGTGATGAAGCAGATATGTTAGTTAAGAAATAAAACAGGATTTTGTAGAATATAAGAGAATGTAATAACCTTTTTGCACTGTTTATACATAAAGCCTATATGCTATATGACAGAAACAGAAGAGAAACAGGGTGACACAGGTGCACATTCTGTTACCATTTAAAGACCTTTTCCATAAAGGAAAGCAGGACTGATTCAGAAAGCAGAGAAAATTCACAGCCAGCATTACTCACTGGAAATAATTCTGTCTTACGGTTGCCCCAGATATTCCATAAGCTGAACAGGTGACAAAGTGAATGAACTATTCAAAGATAAAACTTCACAGCCTGAGGTGACATAAACACAGATGAGAAGAAGCTGCTGACACTTGGACAACCAATAACCATATAGCACTGGACTCCATTCACCTGTATTATCAATACAGTATCTCATCCCTGGCACTAAGAACTGCCTTTCTCCCTCCAGTCCATGCTTTGGAATAGCGATAATAATGTTTTCAACATAGAAATATAGTTTTTCTCTTAATCTTTTCTTGTTACATATTACTTGATGTTTTTATAATATGGAGGTTTATAAGCACTAGTAGCTTATTTTGGAATAACAGAAGTGATTTATTCCCTTCCAGTTAAAGGGATAGTTTCACCACGTAGCTTACTCAAAATAAGAGTCCCCAATTCTATATGTAAAATAAAGAAACCGGTCAAACACATGGCCATTGACTTCACAAACAGCACTTCCTCTTTTAAATTATAATCATAAATGGAATAAACTGATCAATCTCTAGATTAATCTAGGAAAATGTGTATCAAGAGAACAACCACACAGTTTGTAAGTACATGAACATTGTTCTTCATATACAATTCATAAAGTCAGACACTTTAGGCAGAGGCAGTAATCAGCACAGAGCAGTCTGCAGCCAGCAATTAACTCATTGAGGTATTGAATAGCAATGTTAATATTGAAAGAAGAGAAGAGAGAAGTAATATAACACCTCACCAAACCATCTGATGCCCTAGCACCAAATCATAACAAATGGGGGTCATATAAACAGAAAGAGAAAGGAAAACTGAGGTTAATCTATGTTGAGAGGATGGAAGTCCACTCAGTATCTGGACTGTGTGACTCTGGACAGCTGGAAAGGAAATGATGTACCCAGAGAGTGCAATGAACCTTTTAGTCTTAGCAGTAGAACTAACTCTCTGTAAATGGAAACAGAAGTATTTTGTTCACAATGTACAACAAGCCTTAAAACCAGGACACTGATAACCAGCACCAATCACCCTATTTACCAAAATGCATCACAGCCCCTCCAACCTGCCCTAGGAATTGATTTATAAACTGGAAATGTGAGAGTCTGTGCAGAATGGGTGAGCTCCAGTGGCCAGCATTTACACAGCAAACTGTCCAGCATTCAAAGAATTTTTTGATTATGTTTTCAGCTTATTCAAAATAAAATACAATTCTAAAAAGTCATCATTTTTTCTCTGTGTTAAACTACTGTCTGCTCAACACTTGATTTGTTTGCTCTATGAATTTTGAGGGGTAAACCCTATGTTCAGCCTGCCTTCATGACATCAGTTGCTTCACAGTGACTGCAAAATATCTTACTAAAAAGATTTGTAATATTGTGATACAAATATTCACATGTCTTCTTCTTTAAAATTAGGAATCTCAGCTGGCTGCCATGAAAGAAAGTCCAACGAGGTTTGGCCAAAAGTAATTAATTTTTAAAAAGAGAAGTATTTAAAATTATTTTCTCAGATTTAGGAATAAAATTATGAAGACCTTTAAACTGAAATAGTCAAGTAGAAGGCAAAGCCATGCCATGGTAATCTGGTGTCTGAAACTGCAGCCCACCCTTACATTAGGTCCTGACTATCAATCCCCCCATTCAGCCTCCTTCTCTCACTCCTCTTGAAGGTTTTTTCCATTATCTCTTTCAGTCCCCAGCTAAGTGAAAAAAAAACATTTCTGTGTTCACGTCAGTGTGGCAATGAGCTCCATGCACTTTCTGGTTTAATCATTGAAAATTTCAAATGGAGGCATATTGTGCTGCTCTTTTTATTACATAAAATATATGGACAAAATATTCAATTGTAGTTAAACAAACCTGAAGCCTCCAAATTCTGAAACAGCACTTCATTCTTCAGACACTAAAACTTCACACACTTTCTCTCTGAAGAGCCTTTTGTGACACGAACATGCAGAAAGCCTTCTGGCTGTTTTATTATCTCATGGAGCTGTGTGTGCTTTTGCAGAGGCCCCATGTCTGCTGCAGCAGCAGCACCATAAATAAACAACAAACCATTGTGCAGGAAAAGATGAATCCTTTCAACAGACCTCCATGGAGAAATGTGTCCTGGGGCTGCTCACAGCTTGGAGAAGTAAAGCGTGATGAGCAGTGGAAGCATGGACAGTCCCTCAGGTGAATGCTGGCTGGGAAATGTTTTTAAATTATCCAGCTCCCCAGAGATTATCCTGAGGATATGAGAATTCTGCAGGTCGATGACCTTTCACTTGGGCACTTACCCTCTTCATCTGTCCCCTCCCCTGAGATGCATTTGTATGATGATGATGATGATGACAGGTGTACAACATTATGAAGGGCTTGAAAATTAATGGAGCCAAACCTGGGTAACGGAGAGTCTACAGAAATCATGAACAAAGGCTATCACTGAAGATAGAGGAGTGACCTTTCAGCTGCACCAGGCCTCATGGAAGGCTCACAGAGATGTAATGTACACTGTTTGAGTAAGGATTTCTGCTGTCTTTTCATTGCTAAATGCTGAGTACCTTCTGCTTGCTTGAACAACAGATGGATTTTTGTCTGGTCAGGTGGCAATGCTCATGCCTGTTTAGAGCAGAAGAGCCCTGATGTGTTGTCATACACAGCAGCTGTAACCACACCATCAATGACAAGGGGCCTTATGAAGTGCCTGCATTTGCAGAGGTTGTATTTGCATTCTTCAGCATGTCTCAGGAGCAGCTGGCAGAGGGCATCTGTCTGCTCCACTGCTTACTCAATAGTGAACAGAAATCAGACACAGCAACACTTCCTTCCAGCTGTGCCAACCTGAGAGGTACCATGGCAGCTCATTCAGGAAATCCTGGGCTTCTGTGATACTGAATAAATTCTGATCATTCAGCAGCGAGTCAGTCTGTAAAAGATTTTCAGTAGCCCCACAGATAAAGCCATTTGTGAGCACATTAAAAGGCCCCTGAGTAGCCTGGTGACGTGAGTTCTGTCCATGTAGGGCACAGCTGATGTCCCTGAAGCTATACATAGTAGTTCCTGTGGCCTCTCTCTTACATGAAAGTGTCTCTATGGTCTGACCCCAAAGTTACATCAAATTCCTTTTACTAAAATCATGTAGCAATTTTCTGCGCATTAAAAAAAAAAAAAATCAGTAAAATCTTTGGTTGATATTCTGTGTAAATGTCTAAAAATCTACTCTTTTCAGAGAGTTGATATCTTCTGCAGCCTTCAAGTGTTCAAGGAATTAGTACTTGATACAGTCTGTCTGAGAGGGCTGTCTGTCTCGCCTCTAAGGTACCAGCCCAACCTTCAACCCCATTTCTCTGAGACAAAGAGTATGGTTGCAGTGCTGCTGTGTATGGTGAGAGCTGTATAAGAGATTGATTTTTAAAAGTCAAAAATACATCCACCCCATCAAGCAGAGATATCACTGAGTAGAAGTAAAAAGAGATATGCCTCCCAGGCAAGTAATCAATGTGTGGCATTTGCAGAATTACCGGACATCATGTCAGAACTCACCAGCAATTGTTCTTCAGCCAGAAACATTTAGGAGCTATAATTTACCATAGAAAAACAAACCTTGCGTGTTAGCAGCATTATTTGTTCTCTATATTCGAGATTTTTGGTCTCCATTCAGTGGCCAGTTTTCCAACTCTTATCTGGCATACCAGACTTCTATTTCAACTTAGTTGCAAGTGCCTTTCTACCTGGTAGTTCTTCCAGCTGTCAACTGGGAAAAGTTGATGTCTAGTTGTTGACAGTCAACAGCCTCTGCTACTATCATTCTGATAGTGCCATTAACGTCTGACCATTCCTGATGAGAACTACGCAGGAATTCATTCAAACGGCTAGACCCACACAACAGGAAAGAACTGATACTTTCCACAGTGTAGATTTACTTCTTTAAACCTCGCTGATAATAACAGAAGTCATGGGGGGAAAAAAAAAGGGCTACCAAAAATGAAGACAGTAGAAACACTACACTGTGTGATAAGTAATAGAGCAATTACAGAGGCTGAAAGGAAATTTGGAGAACAAATAGCCAAAACACTAGCTCATTGAGCAACTGAAATTGGAAGAGAAATAAGGGAACTATTAAGAACTTAGCAGACTTTACATATAAGCTAAATAGAATCTTGTCAACAATTTTAATTTAGTCCACTAAGTCAGTATTTTAATATTTCACAAAGGTGGTGCTGAACAGTAAACTAAAAGGTAACAAGGAAGCTGTCTGACAATTTTAAACTATATTTTTGCTTGCTAGAGCTACTTGCTCACATTTTATCTTGTAACTAATGAGGAGAAGGTACTCTGAAGGAGAAAAAGACAACCAAAACCAAACTACAATATAGTAAAGGAAAAAAGGTAATGAGCAGATTTTTTTTTTTTTTTCTTAGCAATTTGTTCAAATTCTAAGACTCTGTGAAAAGAGGAATGGAGATAGCTGCATGGACTCTGACAGAACTGAGTCTAAAATATCTAGATCACTTTGAAAAGCTTTGTTTTATGCTATATTAAAAATTGGTCTGCTGTCTGTCGTTGTCACCTCAGAGGTGCAAAATATGACAAGATCCTGTTAAAATGTTATTCTTTTTATTATATCTAGGTGTAAAGTTCTAGTGAATTCCTTTGCCTGTTAAACATCTTTCCATTACAATGTGATTTGTTCTTAAAGATCTGACTAAAGAAAACCTCTTCCAGGTTTTTCTGAGAACAAAATTGAGCTGGGCTTCTAAGGTCCTCTTTGAACTTGATTTCACTGCTGAAGAAAGGCTACAGTGAAATTAGGAACTTCAACAAGTTTCTAAAACTTATATAAAACCCTGTCCTACAGACTTCTTTCCCTGTGAAGTTTTAGTTTTTAAATGCAGAGTACGTGCTATGTAAAGCTATTCTTCCTTTCTCCTGCGAAGTTTGTTATGGAGCAATATAGCTACAGCAGCAAATCTGTCAGTTTTTCACAACCATTATTCCAGAAAAATCTCCAAATACTAAACTTCTTGGTGCTTTATGAAAGAATGATGTGAATGCTTCATCTATTGTTCCAGATAAAATGGGGACTATTTAGCTTAGAACAGGACAAAAGATGTTTTTGTAATTTGAAATCAGAATTTGCAGAACATCTTATGTCTCCAGTAAAGAAATTCTTTTCTCCTCTGCCCAGTGATCAGTAAGTACACAATTAATGACTCCATGAATAACACAAACTCTCTTTTTGAGGGCACAGAAGACATTTGTAGAATGCCACCAAGCGGAATGAACCCAAAGAAAGAGAAGGCACAATTTCGGAATAGATGGGATCAATCTTCTACTCTGGAAAAGTGACTGATGTGTTGTTTGTTTGAGCTTCAGTTGATTCTCTGATATTCTATGCAGCAGAGGTTATTTTCACAGAATCACAGAATCATAGAATGTTAGGGGTTGGAAGGGACCTCAAAAGATCATCTAGTCCAACCCCCCTGCCAGAGCAGGACCACCTAGATCAAGCCACACAGGAATGTGTCCAGGCAGGTTTTGAACACCTCCAGAGAAGGAGACTCCACAACCCCCTGGTCTGCCTGTTCCAGTGCTCTGTCACCCTCACAGTGAAAAGTTTTTCCTTATGTTTACCCTAAACTTCTTGTGTTCCAACTTACTCCCGTTGCCTCTTGTCCTAACATTGGATGACACTGAGAAGAGTCTGGCTCCATCCTCCTTACACTCTCCCTTAACATATTTATAGACATTAATGAGGTCCCTCCTCAGTCTCCTCTTCTTCACACTAAAGAGACCCAGGTCCCTCAGCCTCTCCTCATAAGGGAGATGCTCCACTCCCGTAATAATCTTGGTGGCCCTGCGCTGGACTTTGATTTATTATCTAATAATTTTCACTAGCCCTTAAATAGTTGCTATCAAGGGAATAATTTCCAAAACACATTTGAGCAGTGGTTCATACGTAAGTGCTTCCTATTCATGAGGAAGCAGTCCACAAATGAAAAATATTAACATCTTTGCTGTCTGTCCTCTGTGGCAGGATCCAAAATACTTGAATACTGAGCAGTTTCTATGTAGTGAAAAGTTGATTCCTAGAGACGAACCCTATGCTGTATTTGACATATGATAATTGAGACTTGATCCCAAACTTCCAACAACTCCAACGGCTACTCCTGTTTTCAGATAGGTATCTTGCAGCTGGGTATCCATTTAAATAATGAGATTTTCCTTTTTGATTTTCAGAAGCTTCTAAAATTTCTGAAAAACTTCTACAACAACTCTAAACGAATTTTCCTATCTTTTTCTCACCTTCAGTTGTGGACAAGACAGATAAGTATAGAGGCCTAGAGTTTTGTTCCTCACAATTTTGTTCAGCTTCCAGTTTAAATCAGTGAATGACATTGTCCAGTTGAATAAAGCTACTAGCTGGTGTCACTACACAGGTTGGTAAAGAGTGCTCTGGAGTAGATTACAGGTGAGGCATGATGTATAGCAGTGCCTGGTGCAAACTGTTTGTGGGTTTTATTTAAGTCCTTGGTGGTTTTGCTTCTGGATGAAAGTAGCAAGAAGGAAGTAGTGGAACCCCAGGAGGTAGGCAAAGATAAAAGTTGAGATTGGAGAAGAGAGCAGGGAACAGCACCCGGTGGGAGGAAACAGGGAGAAGATACAGTGGAATAAAGCTTTATTCCTAAAAGCTGTCTCAGAGATACATCACAAACCCTGAGATAATAAGGTATTTAGACAAAGATCTCAAATGTCTGTTCAGATGTTCGTACATACTACTATTACAAAATAAATACTTATAAAATGATCCCTATTTTGCAGGAAAAATTAGAATTACAGATTTCTTTATGGCCTGGAGCATGAGTCTGTATGACTTCTACCCAGGTTTTATATTACTTTTCTTCTATGACTATAATTGTCTGTGATAAAGTCCAATTGTAATGTAAGAGATTTTTTTGCCTTTAGCATCTGTTTTACATACTCTACTGGGAATCCTGAGGTGAAAAATTAATTAATATTTTCTCCTTTTCCATTGTCTCTGTCCTCTATGAATAAATAATGCTGGCCATTTATTAAATATTTGTTGTCTCATGATTTCTTGTACCTCACATAATTAAAAAATGTCTAACTATAGTACTAATGTCAAGTGAAATCTTAGCGTCAGTCTTCACCTTTTCTTCTCTGTTCCACTGCCTAGTCTCAACAGTCCTCTTCTTATCCAATGTTTAAAACTTTTTTATGCTTCATTTTGACCACAGATTATTTATATTTTTCCCTTTATGCATTAATATTTGTCTTTTTAATTATTCTCTTTTTATATTAGGTTACTATTTTCAATCATTCAAGCACATGCTTAGCATTGTGGCTGCTTTCTTTTCTGTGTGTGTTGTTTTTCCTCTTACCACTGCCTTCAGCTTCTCTTCTGTAAGTTAACAATTCTTCTTTTAATATTTACTATCTTTGTTCTCCTTTCTTTGTGACTATCCCCAACTTTAATGTCATAATTAAGCATACTGGGGTCTGCCATATTTACATCAAATGATTTCCTGTTTCAGCATTATGAAGACTGATTTCTGTATTATATTAAACTAAGAACTGATCATTTCTGTAGTTTGCAATATTTCATGTAACTATATTTGTACTTTATTATAATCATTACATTCACAGGATATTTTTGGGTCAGCCTTTATGTGCAAGAGATCTGTGAGAGATGCTTAATAGTTTTACCTCATTGCAACAATCTTGCTACAATAGAAATCCACAGCTCTGTAGACAATTTTATGGCATTGTAATCTCAGATTAACTTTCCCACATGTGTTATGAACTTATCCTTCCTTAAATCCAAACTACAAATTAATAAGGCAGGACAGGGGAGAAATGATGATGGTCTTTTCTGCAGGCACCTAGAGATTGAGGACAGTGTCAAGGATCAGCCTGTTTGCTTCAGCTGCACTGTGTCACACACCAAGGCTAAATGAACAGCTGGAGCAGGAGCCTGATCACCTAGAAGACCCTTGACCTTTGGCTGTGGGACAGCTCTCACAGAACACCACAGTATTAAGCCCCAGTTCCATTAGCTAGTCATGAGAGAGAATGAGACAGCTCTGACACATGAAGTAGAGTTTGGTTAGTCGTAAAGTACCTTTCTGTCAAGGTTTGGGGTCAGGGACATCTGCTAGACCTATCATAGACACTCTCTGTTAACTCGTCTCCCCCCCCAAAGGGAAAGAGAAAGAGAATAAGGGAGAGAGACTTATCTATTAGAAAAGAAAGATAGAACAGCTTTAATGAAAATAATAAAAATTTAAAAAGGAATATATACAAATATATACAAAACCAGTATTGAATCCACCTTCCCATGATGGCAATTACATCACTGTCACCACTGATGCTGTGGAGCAGATGCTGGGGAAGTCCCAGACTGCACCAGATTCAGGAGCTAGATTATGGAACTGGATTCAGGAACACACAGATCGCAATCAAAAGCAGAACAAAGCCCTCCCCAGATGCCAGATATTGACGAAAAGGCTTGCCGCTCCTGATCCCCCAGTTTGATAATGAATATTCCGTCTATGGGATGGAATCCCCTGTTGGTCAGTTTGGGGTCACCTCTCCTGGCCACTTCTCCCTGTAGATGCCACTGCTTACTTACTGAACCCCCAATGTGGTACACAAGATCCAGCAGTGGCCTTGGTCTGCACACCAGTCCTTGTCAGTAACTCTAAACATGGAGCATTATCACAGCTAGAAGCAGACGCTGTCTGAAAATACACCCTTACCTTCAGAAAGTGCAGTCAGTTAGAAGAGACTGGGCTTAAAAGTACCATGACTGAACAGAATTAGTTCTCAAACCAGGAGACTTGCACTTAACAGCTACCTCCAACACCCAAAAGCAGCTCTGTAATTCTGCACAACTGCATTGGCACCATCCCTTTGTCATCCCTCTCACTCCAGATGAGCTGAAATTCCAGGTTAGATTTTAGCAACGTTTTTATAATATATCCTCTGTGTAATCTTACTGATTGTGAAGCTGTTCCAGTGACAAGAAATTTGACACACCATCAACACATCCGCATGCATTAATCAAGCTGAAGTCCATGGAAAGCATAACTCGCTGATGCCTTCACAAAGTCAAGGCACATACAAAGCTTGTGAGGGCTTTGTAGGACTTATCAGAAGGTTTTGCTGTATTTATTCCCCGAGGTGAGTTTGGGAAGAGAGGAGGAGAAGTATTCTTTTGCCTCACAGGAGAAAATTATCTTCTCACTGAAAGGTAGAATGAGCTCTTCAGGGAATAAAGAGCTTTCCAATATTCTCAAATGGATATGATTTTTTGGGTTTCATTGTTATATTATTAAGAAGTAACAAATTGACCCCACAAATTCCATGCTTCCATACATTTTTTTTGTTCCAGAGGTTACCTGTGCTCATGTTTACTGCTTCCACTTTTAAACTATAATGCTTCTTTCATATTCCCAGTATTTCTTCCAAGGTTTTATGCCACTATTTACAATTTCTTGTTTAACATATTTGAGGTTTAAGCCACAGCAGTCTCCAGGCAAGGCCAGTGCTGAGCAGGCAGCATAACAATGAGGTTTAACTGCCCTTGAATAAAAATAAATCTTTACAATTAGGGGGGAGATCTATGTGGCAAAGCATCATGCAGTTCAATAGCAGGGGTCTGCCAGGTACTGTAGCTCTTCTGCTGCTAAATTCCTAATTAGTTTGTTTTCTCCCATAGAATATTTGTTTGGGCTGTATGCACTCTGATCGGAATAGAAAATTTTACCTTTCAACACACTTCTCAAGGGAGCTGTTAGGTCATCTTACTATGTATCTGCAGAGTTACTGGGGGAAGGGGGTTGGATTTAAGCTTTTTTGTTTCTTCAGTAAAACTTTGGTGGGATTTTAGCCGCTGCTTGCTGAAGTGGTATTTGTAAATCTTTGTTACAAGCCCAGCTGGAACATTTAAGGTTACGCTAATGTCCACAGCTCTGCTCACATGACAAGCCAGGCTGTAAAATAAGTATTGGCTAAGGTCTAAAATGCAAATATTCATGTCAAGTTTTTCAATCACCAAGCAATAGGTACTGTACAGTTACAAGTCTTCTAAAGGTGGTTATGTGATTGAGAGAGTAACTTTCAGGATGTATCCCCTCTGTATATATGTTCAGGCTCCTAAATAACCAATGTGAGAATGCAGTGGTCCAAGCAACCCATTTATGATTTCTCAAGTATGTGTACACATAAAGAGCCACAAATCATCACTGCTATGATGCTGAAGAGATTCCAATAAAATCATGGATGTATTACTTTTAGTGTGTTAAGACTTGCTGTTGATATGATTAGTGAAAATCCTATACATCAGAAAAAGCAAGGAGGGGCAAGAAAGAGAAATATATATTCTTTTGGACATGAGGCAACTGATTCCATACAAGAAATTAAGACAAGTATTAATTTTCTTTTTCGTCTTTCTACACACATAAACACACCCACAGGTAGCCAATGAAGATATCCAGAGAGACTATTTCTCCCCGAGGGACTTTTTTCCCTTTCTCATTTATGAGCCTATATGAAATGCCACTGAAGTTGACAGAAGGGTTCCTACTGTCTTCAGTGAATACTGAATCAAGCCCAGAACTACCTGCACAAACATCATTAGCTTAAACAGCTCAGAGAACAGCAGCACTGAAATCCCAAGCCTCGGGCTGCTCTAATGCATTTGCTCAATCAGTATCTACTCCTCTTTGACTTTATCAGGTGAACATTTAACAGATATTTCTTTGGGAACTGTGTGCTAAATGTGAAACATTGACACACCTGGAGGCACACAAAAACTCTAACAACCTAGGATTTTTATTATTTTACTTTTTTGTTGTTGTTGTTGTTCCACAAGGCAGAACAGTGCAAATCGCTGAGCATTCCACCTTCACAGAACAGCATCTGACCTATCACTCAAGAGAAATCTGGAAGTTTCATTGCAGTCTTTGTATTGGTACATAAATGTTATTAAATGAGAAAAGGCCAAGTAAAATAAAACCAACAAAATCTGCCTACCAGTTCACACTCCAGTGCAATTGTAAATGATGGTTATGTGCAATGCAGAAGTACATAGAGTCTCTGACCTTTGCTCTTAGGACCATAAACCTTTTCTAGTTATAATGACAAATGCCTCAGAGACTGGTGTATCTGGGACAAACACTAGCTACAAGGTGATTTGAGCCATCTCTTATTTATACCTTTTATAGATTTTCTTCAGATTGGAATTGCACGATTATAAAGCTTTCTTGCCAGCAACAGGCAAGCAAACAGGTTGACAAAAATAAAGGTGGCTTAAGAATGGCCACTTAACTCGCAATTATGAGCTGATCAAAGACTGCGAAGACCAGTGTCATTTGATCATTTGCAAGGAAAGAGAGAAGGGGGGGGGGAAGTGTTTCAATTCATCCTATCTGTTTACAGCAACAACATTATCATGTCGGCTTTGCAGAAAGCAATTTTTTCTCCCTTACTTAGTCTGCATTAAAATCTATTGAGCCAACTCTGCAAAACAAGTATCAAGTGAAGTCAATGGAGTGTCACCTTGCAAGAGTAGATAGAGATCCATATTTCAAAGTTTATCTTTGTAATTCTTGCAGCAACAAAATCACTTTGCCTCTGAAATTTACCCAATCTTTTTTTGAGCATAAAGGCATGCTTGCCAGGTGTCCCTGCAGAACAGACCGCTTTAGCCTAGATAACTCACTTAGCTCTAAACCTGTCTGTCCTTTTCTCACATTAACCCATTTTTTACTAATCCTAACAAAATTGGACCCGACAGGATCAGTTACTCCTGCTACAGTATTATCTCTATTATATTAACAAGGACAATTCTAGAAATAATAATAATAAAATGGGAAGCTGTCTAGTCACTTCTATCAAACTGCTGTATCTGAGATTATGTTATACCTGCTTTTAGTTACCCAAAAGACTTGTATTGCCTGCCTAACAGCGCTAACAAAACTTGAATTACGTTATACTTTGTAAGGATTCACTGTATTCCATCATAAAGCTCACTGTATTTCATCAGCAGATGAAAGTAAACATAAAATGTCTTTTCAGTTTTAACTTCTTTCAAGTGCTTAAACTTTGTCAATGAATAAATCACAAAATATCTCAAAATTCATATTTTTATGTAAATTATATGCAAGCTCTCACATTGTATCAATACAGCATGCAGTATACAATAACTAGTTCACTACAGCAAAGCACAGGGAAATTTTACTCTTGTGCAGCTCTACTGAAATTAGCTGAGGCCTATGTAAAATAATGGTTAATTAACTTGGCTATTACTTTCAAGAACACACTTTCTGTTCCAAGAATTTCAACTATAGTTCTGGCTGAAAACCTGTATTTTCTGCTTGCTTTTAGTCAATCCTTGATTGGTCTCACTGTAATGACTCTCCTGAGAGGTCTGGACAGGGAACCCCTGGTAACAATTTACATATTTCCACATCCAGAGCTAAATTAGTAACTTGGGTAGATGTAGCAGCTGAAGTCTGTTAGCAGTTCTGGAACTATGAGCTCCCCTGTGGTTTCCAGAGAGGGATGCAACAGCTAAGAGTTGTATCACTTTGATGGATTTTGACTTGTATCCTTATCATTTGGAAAGATTCCTCCTCTTAATTACACAGGCTGTTCAATTTTTCATTTTTTTCTTTCGTTTTCTTCTCCCATGGCACTTTTTATTAGGGCTGTTTTTCCCACAAAGGATATAAGAAAGGGAAATCCTGCATTGTTCTTTTTCAAGGTGACCCCACGCCCTAGTGTCTTCACAAATATAACTAAGCCAGGCTGTTCAGAGATAATTCAGCTCATGGTGGACAAGGAATTGGCTCAATGGGTGCACTCAAAGAGATGTAGTCAACGGCTCAGTGTCCAAGTAGAGACCAGTGATGAGATCCATTTCTCGGGGACTAGTACTGGGACCAGTGCTGTTTAACACCTTTGTCCATTACATGGACAGTGTGATCGAGTGCACCCTCAGCAAGTCTGCCAATGACACCAAGCTGTGTGCAGCCAACTCGCTGGAGGGAAGGGATGCCATCCAGAGGGACCTTGACAGGCTTGAGTGGTGGGCCCATGCCAACCTCATGAAGGTCAGCAAGGCCAAGCACAAGGTCTTGCACGTGGGGCAATCCCGAGCACAAAAACAGGGTAAACAGAGAATGCATTGAGAGCAGCCCTGCAGAGAGGGCCTTGGGGGTGTTAGTTAACAAGAGGCTCAACATGATTCAGCAATGGGCACTTGCAGCCCAGAAGCTAGTTGCATCCTGGGCTGCATCAAAAGACGTGTGACCAGCAGGTCAAGGAAGGTGATTCTCCCCCTCTACTCTACTCTGGTGAGACCATATCTGGAGCACTGTGTCCAGCTTTGGAGCCCCCAACATAAGGACATGCACCAGTGAGTCCAGAGGAAGGCCACAAAGATGATCCAAGGGCTGGAACACCTCCCCTGTGAAGACAAGCTGAGAGAGTTGGAGCTGATCCATCTGGAGAAGAGAAGGTTCTGGGGAGACCTTACAGCAGCCCTCCAGTACCTAAAGGGAGCCTACAAGAAAGCTGGAGAGGAACCTTTTACAAGGGCATGTAGTGATAGAACAAGGGGTAATGGTTTTGAATTGAAAGAGGATAGATCTTTATTAGATATTAGGAAGAAGTTCTTCACTATGAGGGTGGTAAAGCACTGGATCGGGTTGCCCAGAGAAGCTGTAGATACCCCCACCCTGAAAGTGTTCAAGGCCAGATTAGATGGGGCTTTGAGCAACCTGGTCTAGTCAAAGGTGTCCCTGCCCATGGCAGGGAGACTAGAACTAGATGATCTTTAAGGTCCCTTCAAACCAAAACTATTCTATGATTCTAATTCAAGTGAAATAACCGTAATAGAATGTCAAATGTTTTCTTCTGCACTATAAAGGAAAATATTCTCTTTCAACTCAGCAAGGACTTTGTAGGACAGGAGGATGAACCAATTTTCAGCACGCTCTTCTCAGACTGCTCTGTGTGCTGGAAAACACTGCAGATTCCTTGAATGTAAATTGCAAATCGTTTCCCCCAGTCAGATAAAGGACACACACAAGGTTCTCCTTGTATTTATGTGTCTAGTGGTACTTGAGTCCATGGCAAACACTTAGTCAATAAGAGCAAACATCAATAGCAATAAAAAAGACTTGTCTTTCCTTTTCCTGCAAAGTCAATGGAATCTGTCTCATGTGATTTACTTGCCCACTTTTGCAGGTAAAATGGTCCCAGGGCTGGAACGATTCTGTTTGATAGGCACATTTTACAACTATTTAAATGGCTGCCAATATCATCATACATCTTCTGCCATCAAAAGTGTTGTCTTGCTAATGTTTTCTTGTTTATCACATCTGAATTATCTATATGTAATGCACAGAGAGCTTTGTTGCTATCACCTTAATTTCTGTACTTCAGAAATTGGATAACAATTTAGATGCCATTAAAAGCAGCCTAGTACTGCTACATATTTCAAATAGCACCCAGTAAGGATAAACAATCTTCAAGATCCACATTACCTGCAACACCCTTTTACATATGCCATTTATTCATTGCAGAACTGCTTTTTGTACGTTGGCTTTATTCACTTTAAGAAAGGATGACTGTCTGGTAATACTACATGACTAACCAAATATCAGATGCCATTTTCAAGCTTCAAATTTCAGTTTGCTCCTTGAAGGAGATAAACAGAAGAGAATGAAGGGCAGTTAGAGCTATTCAGTTTCTGTTTGATTTGTCGAAAAAGGTGAAAGGTGTTATTCTGTGTCACCTTAGCTTGGTCCTTCTCCCTAACGACCACTATACCTTCACACATTTGAATGTCTCAAAAAGAATTCACAAAAGGGAATTTGTTAAGTACAACCTTGCAGAACTAAATGGACTTTGGTAGTATTTGTGTGGCATATCCTAAGCATTAGCAAACATTTCACCAGGCTTCTGAGCAGTTCCCTGTGTTAAATTAAAAGCTATGTATGATATACTTTGAAAAGAGAGCATTAGAAGGGCCTGAAACAGAGCGACAAAAATAGAAAAGAAAGGCAGGAGGGCCAGTGAGAGCAATAAAGTATTAAAACAGAGGGTGATATAGGAAGGACGGAAAGGGAAAAGGAGACAGGTAGAAGAACTCAAAAATAACTTTGTAACAGAAAATACTCAACACAAGTGTGAATATGATGACTCACAAACTAACAATGTGATTGCTACATATATTAATTGCATTGAGTTTTGGATGCATGTGGAAACACAGACACAAATTTTATAGGTGCACAAGGCAAAAAATTTTATCAAAAATACTTTTTAAAAAATCCGTAATATTGCATAAAATGTTACGCCTTTTTAAGGAGCTGAAGGCAAAGCTCTCAATGTCTATGTTAATCTACTTTCCCTGTTTCATAACATATCATGTTTGTTACATTCAATCTGACCTCAGCGAAAATTTTTTGTTTCCATCATTTATGCTAATACACTTGTCCAAGGCTGCTCAAACTCCAGCCTTCACCTTCTGGAATGAGTGGCATCATTATTTTTTAAGATATCCCATGTCCTTCACTATACACAGGAACCTGATTAGGTCAGGCATTTTCTTTGCTCTCTGTAACTGCAATGTTTAATTTCCTGCAATGGATCTCAAATTGTTGTATCTGGTTTGTCCATAGAACTTGAAATAAATTCTGTTGCATTTTACAGGACATGATATCAAAGCCAATGGTATCACTCATGATGTCTTAGCCTGTCACAACTACAAAGTAAAATGACTTCACTTAAGCTATTGTGAAAGTGATTATTCAGTATTCTGTCTGGGGCATAGAAAAGATTTTATGCTCACTTTACAATGGGAGAAATAAAACCAGTAAAATTACTAGTATAAGATACAGAGAAAATACCAAGTCATGAACAGATTGTAGTAAATCTTAAAATCAATCAAAAATTAGTCTGCCAGTAAAGAAAAATACTTTTGTGGGTTTACTGCCAGGTACTGTAAACTCCGCGTAACTGAATTTAACTGATGCTCCTTTCCAACATCAATAGACGCTGCAGATGTTTGACAGTGTCCCAAAAAGAGCTCTGAAGAGTCTCAGCATGACTAGCATGACTAAACCTTGAACTTCAGAGACTGACACATTAGAGTGAGAAGGCCAACCCTAGTAACCAGGTTTACATTTTGCTGGTTAAAGATTTTCACAAAGAAAAGGATTAGAGCTTCTTGTTTAAAACAAAAGCTGACATTCTGCTTTATAGTTATATATCCCCAAGGAGTGGGGAACAACTATACCAGCCAACTGCACAGCCCACATAAGCTGAGTGTGTTTATGTGGACTGCATCTGCACTCATATATTGTGACAAAATAGGACTCTAGTCGCTGCCTGCAGAGGAAAAAAAAAGGTTTATTCACCAAGGTTCTGGCTTATTAATGTGTTTAGTTAAATTTATATCTATTCACTTAAAGCTGTATAAGAACATCAAAATCAGCAGCAATAGTGGACCCACACTTCAAACCCTATGAAATTTAGGTCTATCTATCATCTAGCCAGACAGTTTTTACAGGTTTCCATTTAAAAGAATTTTACTTTTCTAATTGTTAGCATTGTTCATTAGCCTAATCCTTGATACAATTCAATGTTTCAGAGCAATAAGTAACAACAATTACATGCATGCTTATCAGAAACAGAATGCAGAATGTATAGTCTAGAGTATACATTTATATGTATATATACTCATTAGGAAGAAATTCTTTACTCTGAGGGTAATGAGACACTGGAACAGGTTGCCCAGAGAAGTTGTGGATGGCTCATCTCTGGAAGGGTTTAAGAGCAGGCTGGATGAGGCTCTGAGCAACCTGCTCTAGTGGGAAGTGTTCCTGCCCACAGCAGGGGGCTTAGAACTAAATGATCTTTAAGGTCCCTTCCAACTCAAGCTATTCTATGATTCTTGTCCAGAAAAAAATAAACAATATATTTAGTATCAAAGATAACCCAAAAAGTAGTTAAGCTTTGGAAATTTGTATGTTTTTTTGCAATCTTCTCTGTTTCATTTTTGTGTGCTGCAACAAAGTGTGTCCAGATAACATGATACCACCAATGTAACAACGCTGCTCAAAACAACAATGCATTACGTTTAAAACACGCCTGCATTCACTGCAGGTCTCAAAAACATACTGTGCAATTACTGTTGTAATTACAGTTCCACTGACAGTAAGCTTCAACCTTTCACACTCACATGAACTCTTTGCTTGTTTAACTGTGACAGTGTTAATGTGTTGGCAGATAGAACTTTCATCACCTTCATCCCAGCTTTGTGTGTCAAATCTGGAAAGCAGGCAGTTGCAGGTCTTACTTTATTGTGGCATGTGAGCCAGTCTTTAGACTTTACTCACCCTGCACTAAAAAATGGACAGCCTGGCAGACGTCTTCAAAATATGTACACAAAGGATTCGATTGGAGACTGCATTCTGACACAGTTCTGTGTGTTTTCTTCTACTTTTTCTCTGAAGTAGTTCATAGTCTAATATAAATTGAAATGTCAACACCTTGCATGACATTTACCTTCGTCTAGTAGGGGATCAAGCATAAAATAATACATGGATTTTCTCCCAGTTCAGCCAGGCTCTGGCTCAACGAAGCATTTTTTTTCCTTAGTATTTTCCCCAAGAAACTGTAGAAAAAAACCTGCACTTCACTTATTGTTTGTAAATGCTCTTTGTACCTTTTGTCACCATCCCCTGGATCAAGAAGCAGAGACATTAATGTTGCAGCATTTTTGGAAGCATCTGCACCAAATCATCTCTCATATAAGGAAGGGCTGAGAGAACTGAGACTGTTCAGTCTGGATAACAGAAGGCTCAGGGGCGATCTTATCAATATGTAGAAATACCTGACGGTAGGATGTAAAGAGAACAGATCCAGGCTCTTCTCTGTTCTGCTCAGAGGTTCTGAACATCTGAACATCAGGAAACACTTTTTCACTGTGAAGTTGACTGAGAACTGGCACAGACTGGGCAGGGAGGTTGTGAAGTCTCCATTCTTGGATATATTCAAAAGCCCAGATACGGTCCAGGGCACCTAGTAACAGTCAGCCCTGCGTGAGCAGGGGAGTTGGACCAGGTGACCTCCAGAAGTCCCTTCCAACATCAATGGTTGTGTGATTCTGTGAAATCTGTCAAGTTGGGCTGTTTTTCATGAGACATCCAAACCAACACAACAAACCCAAGTTGTTTTATAGAATCTTTACCTATAGACCTAAATGCCCTTGTTTGTGTATATGCAAGACAGAGAAGAGTAAGAAAATAAACTCAACTGTTTTTTAAGTTGCAGTGGAAAAAATATCATAATAAGACAATCAGCAACTCCAGTAATTAGAATAATACCTTTTTATAAATATAATTTTTTTTTTTTCAGCATTCAGAATTTTTTTCCTGGCTATTAGTAATAAACATAAAGCAGCTGATACTAGAAATGATATTTTATTACTTTCAAGGACAAAATAAAGTTGCACTTATAGAATAATAAATAATGATAGAAAAAAGTGCAAGCATGGTAATTCAAGATCTAGAAATGTCCTAGAAATCCTTATTGAAACTGCATCTGAATTTCACACATCTGAAAAATATTTTCTTTTCTAAATTATCAGGATGCTCATTCATTATTACAGCATCCTACTAATGACAGATAATATGTCCTCCAGTTATTCAAGTCTCTTTAGAAACAGTTTCTGTGAAATGCTACATTTCAAGAATGCCAGTGACCAATGAGATTACGTATTTATTTAAAATTATTTAATTTATATATTTAAATTGAAACTATGTAAGTCCCTAGAAAGGCAACCCTGTCTAACTGAAGGCTCATACCTGCAAGACAGCACTGGACACACCATCCAGGTACACTGAACAGCATCTCTTTCTCCTCAGTACACATTCGGAGAACTTATTCTACAGGTTAGGGGAAACTAAGCATGTAAGGATGGTTTCAGAGGGTGTCCCGTGGGACACAGTCGATAAATAGTGAATTACTTTACCTGGCATTACTTCATTCCTGATTTGTAATGTCTGTAATCCTTTCCTGGTAAATGTGAAGCTTTTACACTCCCTAGGCAATCTGTCTGCTGCTAAGCCCTTTGAACTCTCGTTTTTCTTGCCAAAAGGCAAGCAAACCTGCGTGAACACATATTCCCACCTCTGCCAGGTAAGTCTACAGAACACTTTAGGAGGTCTGCAGAAGTTTCCAAAAGACTTCCATTTTAAAACAAGTTAGGAAGTTTGGAGTTGGGGGATGGAGAAAGCAAACTAAAAATCAAGCAAGAAATAACAGCTTTTAGATGTATATTGGCATTACAACAGTATACAGCTGCAAGGTTGTGCTGTGTTATTACACTATCCTATGAATAAAAATTATATTCCTTAAAGATATATTTGCAATAGAGCACTCTACCAAATTTTTTTTTAATGCTGTTAATATCTGTAGTGGGTACTGTAACAGTGTATTTTTCTTACTGCTCAGTAGTTGGCTCTTTTTACTCTTCCTCCTATCCTAACCCAATATATCTTGCTATAGATAGGATAAATAGAGCTAACAGTCTCCAGCCTGAAATCAGAGCAGTTTTTCAAATGACCTGCACGCTCAGGTACCTTTGAAAATTGCAAAGCAAAGTTACTGTCAGTGTGCAGTGCCCTCTAGTGATCAGATCGGTGTAATCCTAGAAATCCTACACTTCTTTTTCATACTCGATGTTTCATGATATTTACAAAAAAAAGAAAAAAGAAAAAAAGAGAGAGAGAGAAAATATGGTGATGACAATGATGATTTACGGGAGTTAGTAATTCTGGTTTTAGCCATCACATCATACAGTGCAGAGTGGCTGGATGGTTTTCTTCCCAAGTTTGCAAAATAAAGCAGGCACACAGAGAAATTAAGAGAGCTCAGATTGTGTACCTGAAAACAGTAATGGCAAAACATCACTGGTAACATCAGCTACTAGCTTTTAATGTCAATTCCCCATTTTTCTCATCCTTAGAGAAGCATTAGTACAAGAAGGAAGAACTGAAACCATAAACATGCTTATTCATACCAGAATTATATCTTTAGCTATCTATTAGTATAAAGTACAAATTGTCTACAGTAATCCAAAACCTGCCAAAATGTTGCTTTGTTATATCCCAATAATCATTCTTCTTGATAAATCTGATTAACAGCCACAGTAAACGACAGAAATATTTGCAATTCTCATGTTTATTCTATGAGTTTATGATATTTATGAAGAAATAACACATGGGATCTGCTATTACAGGGGAAAGTTATCAGGTAAAAAGCTTCATGCACTGCTCTGAACCAGCAGGGCAAGGCTGCTTTCAGGGAGGGACAGGAGAGGCAAGGGCAAAGTGCCTGGAGGCTGCAGCCAGGCAGCTGGCCAGGGCATTGCTGGGGTTTTGTGGTTCCTCGTAAGTTCTTCTTTGGCCTTATTTTCTTGTGCATCAGAGAAAACAGATTCAGTCACAGCTCTGGATCATTACTTGAATTAACTTAAAAATGAATAAATACACAAAAGGGCCATTTGTTTCAAACTAATATATCAATTTAAATCAAATCCTGGTAAGACTCTACTTACAGAGAAGCTGCAGACTCCCTGACTGGGAAGGAGAGGGTGTACTCAGGACACATCACATCCTCAGCTGTGGAAGGACCTCTTGAAATCAGTCGCAATTAGGGACTTCTTTAGAAAAGATCAAGCCAAAAAGACAAGACCACTCCAGTTTTCAAGAATCTCACACTAACCGTTCTCTTCTTTTTACCCCGGTGAGAGAAGCTTATTTCTGGTCCAGCTGTATTTAGATCTACTTTGTTTAGTGACATCAGTGATGAACTCTGAAATGATTCAGCTCCGAAAACCACACTGTCTGTTTGCCTTGATGCTGATGGGAGCTAAACAGCAAACAAATGGAAAATACACTCAGGTTTTCAAAGGGACTAGGATCTCTGACACAGAAAGGAAAGAAAAAAAAAAAGAAATAAAATCCCCAAACTAATTCATCCTCTACTCGGGATTAAAAAAAAAAAAAATCCAAAAATCAAGCTGAACAGCCTGCCTGAACACCTCCACCGAGTCCCTTTTCTGCATGTTTTGCTGATCCACAGTGTCTCTTTCCCCTGCTATCTCTGCTTTTACTACACAATCTGCCCTTAATTACTAGCTCAGAGAAGTAAGGAAGTGCAAATTAGGCATTCATTTCGGGAGAGAGAAAGGAAATAGAGCTCTATAGGCTATCCCAGAGCTATGTGACTCCTCTTTGGAAAAGCCCTGCTGTCAGTGACCACAGGCAGTGTTTGTCACCCCAGTGCAATGGTGAGCTCCACTGGTGCTAGCAGAACTCGGGCACCTGCCCCTCTCCATTGAGACAAGCAGTTCTGGTATGTAAGTGAGGAGAAACCCATGAATTTGGCTCATTGCTATACCCACAGAAATCACCAGCACTTCTCAAATTGAACCCATCTGAACACTGCTGCTTCATGCAGAGTATAAGGTAGGCTAGCCACAATCTTCCTAGAGGCTGTGTGGAATGAAACACGAATAGCACCAAAATACAACACCATTCATAGCCATTTTCAATAGTAAAGTTTCACAGAATGGATAAAGTGCTTGTTTGAAAAAGGAAATTTCTCCATCCTTCCTCCCTTGGTTGTCACATTTATTACACATATAAACCAGTGCAGTGTCCTCAAAACCCACAAATTCTACATGATGTTCTCTTGTAACAACCACTGAATAATTTAGAGTAAGAGTATATATGAAGGCTTGTAATACAGACAAGTTTATGAAGCTCAGTATTTACGCTGCTGTTACAGGACAAGGAGGAAATTTCACAGTTATGACTGCTTAACTGTAATAGAAAATGCATCCAAGCAATCTGTCTGGATAATATGTTTATCCTTTTTGAATATACATACCAGATTCTACTAATATTTTACAATATTTTGCTTTAGTTTGACATATAATTTTAAAGATAAAAGTAATACATTATGTGAATTAACAAACTTGTGAAGTCCAGTGTATCATAATTCCCCGAGCTGAAGAAACATTCTGAAATCACTCTATATACTTTGCTTTCTAGAACACAGTTTTAGATTTATCTCAATTTAAAGATGAGAAGTCTAGCTCTCCAACTGTGAATCAATTTTGGTACACATTGCACCATTCTCATCTATGCATTTTTTCAGTCATCTTAAAATTTTCATACTTAGAAACTGAGCGTAAATGCAAATCCAGCCCTGTTACACTTATTATAAGCAAGTATTTATAATCTTTGTACTATGATATTTTTCCTTATACTACTTGTTTTCTCTAGGAAGAAATTCAACTTGTGACTGGCTACAAATACGAGTGTGCCCAGGCAGCCGAGAAGGCCAACAGCATCCTGGCTTGCATCAGAAGTAGTGTGGCCATCAGGACTATGGCAGGGATCATCCCCCTGTACTCAGCACTGGTGAGGCTGCACCTCAAATATTGGGTTAAGTTTTGGACCTCTCACTACAATAGGACATTGAGGTGCTGGAGTATGACCAAAGCAGGGCAGCAAAGCTGGTGAAGGGTCTAGAGCACAGGGCTTAAGAGAAATGTCTGAGGGACCTGGGGTTGTTTAGCCTGGAGAAACACAGGCTCAAGGGAGACCTTTTTGCTCTTGACAACTACCTGAAAGGAGGTTGTACAAAGGTGAGGATCGGTCTCTCTCCTCCCAAGTAACAAGTGAGAGGACAAGAGGAAATGGACTCAGGTTGCACCAGGGGAAGTTTAAGTTGGACATTAGGAAACATTTCTTCACTGAAAGGATTGTAAAGCACTGCAACAGGGAAAACAAGGGAAACTCTTGAGTCCTCATCCCTGGAGGTATTTAAAAGATGTGTAGCTGTGGTGCTTAGTGTTGACCTGGCAGTGATGGGTTAACAGTTGGACTCAATGATCTTAAATGTCTTTTCCAACCTAAACAATTCTATGATTCTGCGATTGTCACAATTATTAATGAGGTATGGACACCCAATTCCCTTGTATAGCTTTGAAGATGTTAGCCATAATAGTAAATACTCATTATCTCCTGAGATGGATTTCATCACCTACAGAGATTTGCTAACTATGAGTGTTGGTTTGCTTCAGAACTGAGCGTTCTCCAAAAGGGATTGACAGCAACCCAGGAAGTCATTAAGTCATCAGATGCAAAACCCATAGGTCACAAGAAGCTGGGAGAAAGAGGAAAATATATCAAAGGCATCTCCATATTCCCCCAACCACTAGAAATGCTGTCTGTGCAACCTATATTACACATATACTTTCACAATGAACATAAAGAAACACACTCCTTTTCACGTACCTTTTCAAAACTGGTATTTACCCCAGTGATATAGGGTCTAGCAAAGAAAGGAGAATACTGTAAAAAGAATTTCTTCACCCTCAACTGGTCCTGGTAATGAAGAAGATCAAGCATGGGAATTATAGATAACTCCTAACAGAAGGAAGTTAGACACTTGCTGCTATTTTCTGACAAAGCTGTCTGCTTCTCTTTGTTAGTCAATGGAATGTCAGAAAAGAAGATGCTTATATTAATTATAGCTTTCAATCTGCACTGAAAACATATTTACATGACTGAGCTCTAAGACTGTGTGGAAGATCTCAAAAAAATCTTGATCAGACAAATAATGGATTGCAGTCCCCACTTCTTGCCACCACTTCCTCACAAGAACTCACGTTCTCCGCTGCGGAGTCAGATGAAGTGAGTTCTTGCGTGGTCTAACATGGAGACAATTTCTGCTTAAATTTTTCAGTGATAAGATGATGATTTTTGCTTATTTATGCTTTATGTTATAGCAAAACAGAGTAGAACTCCACTTTGTAAATTTTTTTTCAATCTGATGCCAAATAAATTCAAAATCTGACACGCAATTATTTTTAGGGGAGAAAAGTAAACAAAGAAACAGGAATGTGTCCTGCTATGTTATACATCTTCAAGGACATTAATTTCCAATATAATATGGGATTTAAAATCTTGCTCTGACTAAACCATTTTTTATTCCCACTGCTGGCTCAACTCCTGCATAACTGGCTACTTTGCACAGGCTACCCCTCATGTCTAAACAGAAATTCAATCTCAGATCTGAAAAGTCTGCTGGAAGAAATGTTTAATAACCTGGCAGTATTTCAAGGGAGAAAAAATGTTCAAATAATTCAGCATAATTGAAGAGAAAATATCATCACAAATTCCAAATCCTATCTATATTTTCGTATCTGTGCAGTTGGCTGGGCACAGAGTGGATTCCAGAGGTCTAGTGCATGAGGTGGAATCTTGACCCTGCTCTAAGTACTGTCCTTTCAAAGCAGACAGACCATATTTTGTATTTCACCCATCACAGAAGAGAGTTAAGAATCATAAAAAATGGAGGGGTTATTTTTTCCACACCCATGTATTAGAAGTCTGTACAGAATAAATACGTTACTGTCATTTCCCTGGGCTGAAGTATACAACTGCATTCTCTGTGCGAGACTGTTCATAAACCCAGATATTTCCATCTGTTATTTAAGGTATTTCTATACCTATTTACAGATATTTCTATCTGTATATTGAAACACAGACTCTAAACAGAGAAGTGTGAACAAACTGGCCCAGGGTATGCTGGAAATAAAAGAGAATGATCATTCTAATAGTGTTGTGCATGGTGAGCACGGCTGGAGCAGTCAAATGTTCAGAGAATCCTCTTGCCATGCCACTAAGCAGTCAAAAGCAAAAGGAGTCAGCTGCAGCTTCTATTTTTTCTCATTGTTTTCAAAAGCTAACGGAAATCTAGACAAAGTGATGAATCGTCTAAAAAGAGTTTAACAGTAACAAAACAACTGCTTGGAAAGGGAGGGACAGATGATACAGATATATTTAGGCTTAGGCGGCTTCCCATCCATAAGTCAAACCTGTTGTCACTGCCATGGGCATGTCAAGAGTACAGCATCTTCAGGCATCTTTAGCCTCTGCAAACAGAAGAGATAATGTAAAATAAACTCAATAGATTATGCCTTGTTAGTTACAGTTATACCTGTATCCCAGTGATGATACCAGCAATATTACACTCCTGCAAGCAGTTTGCTGAAACCAGTGCCATACAGCAAGATCTCAAGAGCTACTTTACAAAGCTTTGTTCAGAGGGGAAAAATAAATAAAAAATTTAAAAAAAACAGGTAAAAGAGGATTATAGTACGAGACAGAAAAAGAATTATGCTCAATTCAAAATCACTCATTGTAAGACAGCTGGCTATTTTCTTTTAGAATGCTCTTTTTCCTACTCTAGAAAAATTCCTGACCTAGCTAATTCTGTAAGAGTTGTAATTCTGGTCTCCTGTGGTTGACACTTGGTGTAGATGTATGGGATAAATTCCCAGAAACCTGTGACTTTCCAAACAAGAAATACAGCAAATAATACCATTTGCTTTCTGCTTCCTTTTTCCTCAGCTGTGAAAGCTACATTTTCTTGGGACTTCTAGTCAAATTCTGAAGTCAATAGGATTTCTAAGGTACAGATAAGTATAATACAGTCCAGTGGGTTTCCACATAGGAAAGTCAGATGGATGCTGTGCTGTATTTTTAGGACCTACTAAAAAAGTGTGGGGAAAACCCACAAAATTAAATAGACTATATCATTTGACACAAAATTAGTTCTATGTGGCAAAGATTTATGGGACTACCCGCTGTTACATTGCAAAAACACATCAGTCAGAAGTTGCAGGAATGTTATTGCTGATAGAAAATCACCTGTACTCTTGGCACACCACAGCATACTTCTCTACTGACTGGATCACAGCCCATGTACACATTCATACGAAGAAAGACCTTTTCATTCTGACAGCTGTTCTAAGAAGTCCTGTCTCATGGTAATGGTAAAAAATATGCTTCCGGCATTCCAGTTAAGGGAAGCATCTTGGTTTAGATGCTAGATCAGGTAAGTAATTCACATCATTCAAATGTCATTTTATCTCCAAATCAATTTCAAGTCAATGCAGTGATTAATTTCTTTCACTATATACTCTGTTTTCCCAGGAAACAAATGTTATTCTTTCTCATTAGAAAAGTAGTTCCTTTCAGCATCTTCAGAAGCAACCTGGAGAGAAAATAACGCAACACATTTTTTCCTTCACAGCTTGCTTAGTTATCTCAGATGTGATGCTCAAGTGTTGCTTAAAACTGTGACTTCGTTCAATGCGTAGTGTTCCATACCACCATTGCTATTTAAATTGTGTCTCATTTGCTGCTGGTTTGAACATTCACACTGATGACTGAGACATTCACCTAAACATCCTTTAGGAGGTGGAAATTCACAAGTGAGTGGAGTTCTACAGAAGAGGGTTAGAATACATCCATCAGAGAAGCATGCAAAGGTGGGTCACTGCCTGTCACACTCGTGCTAGCATATAATGGCACAGAGGCAATGGTGCTTAAAGTCATTTTAAGCACCTCAGCTAATGGGATTTGTCATAACACATTTCATCGAAAACTTCAGACCATGCTGCTGCTGTGTTCAGTGCATTTTAACTGCTAAAGCCAAATCTCAGCCATTGTCTGCAACAGCAAAAGCACTGACGACACCACCACTGCTGAGCCAGTTTCCACCAGCTGATAACAGGGGGCAAATTTCTGCACCCTGGGAAAAATGATGTTCATTGAACATAATCTCACTGGAGTTTTTTATTACTAATTCTGAAGTGTGTGTTTATTTTCAACAGCCCGATGACGTATATAAGTAAAGTACTCACTGAGGTGCTTTTTTGGCTTTCATATTTGAAATAGCTTTTATATTAATAATCTCAATCTCCCAAATGATAATTCATTATGGTTTTTGGGTTCTTTTAATTACATGTTTTCTGCATGACTCATCCATTTTTTTCCCTGCTAATTTTGTTTATTCATTCTGTATTATGTTATTTTTACTTCAGTGAAAGAAAACTGGAGACTTTTTATGGATTTGTCTTCTCAGGCATTGTAGCACCTGCCTCTGTGAGGAAAAACTGTGATGAAGCAAATAAAAATACTCACACTTTGGACTGATCTGAATTTTTAAACTTCTCAGAGAGAATTTAAATCATTATCTGCCTGCAGTGAGACACATTTACAATGAAGTGAGAGAAGAAGAAAATGCAGTCTAAAGTGCTGAAAAATAGGTCACCTTCATTAGACAACATAAAGGACCTATGATGCACAATAATTTTCTGAGCACTGAGACTTCTGTTGTCAAAGAGAGGTGACAGCAGGAGGAAAGAGAGAACACCTGAAACCCAGCACCATGCAATCTGTCCTGCAGAACAGGGGGAAGGGACGTTGCTTTATCCCTTGCACGTGGTCTGTTTTATACGAGTCTGAGGTTGACACCACTACTTAAGAACAACCAAAACATAACTAAACTGCACAACAGTTTCATTACATTATATCTTTCTCGCTGTATTATTAAAGGAAATATGAATATATGTATCATTTTCAGGTGGAGGAAAAATAGGTACTGCTCAATCTTATACCTAATTTTTCATTCTTAAAAAGACTAATTATTTTCCAAATCATTTGGAAAGATTTCTGCTTCATTTCCACACTGTGCTGAGTGTCTTTTCCTTTGCTTTATAAGCAAATTATTGAAGGCCAAATGCCAATTTCCCTGTGGCTTCCACCACATGCATTAATACAGGCAAAATTCAATTCCTTTTTAGCTCAGAATATGTGGATCACTGAAGAAAATGTGAAATGTCTGCATCACCAAGGTATTTAATTAAAAGTTAACAATCCAATGAGCAAGGGTTTTTCCACTAACAACTTTTGCTGTAATGACTGGATAACATTTTGGAGAAATTTATGCAATTAAGTTAGCAATGTCTATTCTAGACAACTGAAATTGTTATGTGCTTGATGACTGAGATGTACCTCATCTTTTTTATTACACAATGCATAGTTACCTCTATTTTGCTCAATTACAACGTCTCCTTTAATCTACTTCTTCTGGCACTAAGATACTCTAATTGTCTGTTCTTTATTTGCTCTGCCATAAATAATTCAATTAATTTAATAAATCTATGATTTCCACATGACTATTTGAAGTTCTTACGGGAAATATTTTATCTTGGCACATAATAAGTAGGCATTCCTAAGATTATGCAAGTATTACAACAAATATAAAAAAACAGGACCACAGCCAGTCTTTAGAATGGTAACCTGATGCATAATGTGAGTTCTGCTTAAGCCCACCTACCAATAAAAGATTTTTTTTTCTTTTTCTAGTAACAATTAATTTTAAGCCTCTACTTATACATTTTGCCTACATCAGGCAAGGCTGCAGAAGTCAGGAATCTCCCTGGATTGGCTGTGGAAATGCTGCCATGAATGTAAAGGCTCAGAGCAGCATCCAAAGCTCAGCTGCTCCCCCACTGCATCTCTGCAGGTTCTCTGTGTTGTGGCTAACGGAACATGGCTGAGAGATTTGTGTGCTATATTTCACAGGAACAGTTACAAAACAAAGTTTAGCTAAAGAGGAAAAAAACAACCAATAAAGCTATCCGGGGTGTTGCAAATTCATTTTCTGTGAATACTTCCTCAACGAGATTTTATGCCCTTTTGAAGTCTTACTGACCCTGAAGAACACCTACTAGGAGAGAAGGCTTTGGGTCCAACTACTGATTATCAAGTAGCTACTTTGTAATCTAGCTAGGAATGTTTTTTACACTACCACTATAAACATGGAGAAAGGTTTATGATGCTAATTTTTAGCTAAAGGGCAGATGTATTGCTGACATCTTAAAAACATGGATTGAATTTGTTGTCTTGAAGCCTTGATTCTTCTGACCTCTGTATTCAGCATGCATTCCCAGAAGCTTGGCTTGACATGTACCACCAGTCGAATCACTGATGAAGCTCTTGACACTGTTTAATAAGGAAACCAGATAACCAGAGTGTTTAATATTTTATGGAATCATGGGATACTTTCACTAGACTGTTATTAAGCATTATCCATCTGGAGTCAGCTCTGCAAAAAGTGCTTGTTGCTGGAATGGAAGAAAGGAGCAAACCTAAATAATATTTTGCATATCTTCATCCATAATTAATACTTTTTAATTCATGCAGAGGTATTGATGCAAATGCAACCAGAACTGTATGAACATGGGAAGCAGGAAAAATAAGGATCAGAAGAGAGAAAGTAGTAAGGATGAAAAGGTATTTTAGCCGAAGGAATAAAAGATAGTAATTGAAGACTACTCTTGGGTTTTTAATTACGCAACAAGATAAATGAGGGTATATTCAAGGTCAGGCTGGATGGGGCTCTGAGCAACCTGATCTAGTTGAAGATGTCCATGCTCATTGTAGAAGAGTTGCACCAGCTGACCATTAAAGGTCCCTTCTAACCCAAACCATTCCATGATTCTATGAGTCTGTATAAAATTGTATGATGGATAGCCAATAATGTGGACCAACCCCCTGACAAATCTGATAAAGAAGGAGAGTATTATATTACCCAGATATGAAATGAAACTCAGCATTTTCTCTTCTTTGATGCTTTCTACTGTGTTGTATTTGGGGCTTTTTCTATTATAATTGATAATTTTAACACATCAGAGATCAGACATTTAAAATTATTAAAACAAATCTTGTGGGTCAGGTCCCCTGTAAATGTTTAGTTAAGGCCTCTTTCTCCACACCTCTTTTTTCCTGTGGTGCTGAAGGCCATTTCTGGGCCCATCATTACTGTATTTCCTGAGTGATAATCATCAAGTAATATTTTCCATTTTGAGGCTTTATTGGTATCTTGAAATAAGAATAGTGACTTTTTGTACAAACGTAGTTATCAGATTCTGCGCTGGTTTTGAGGTAGAGGAGCTAATGCAAAAATGCTGAGGTCCACTGCACGGTTTTTGCAAAAAACTAAGCAACAGTGGAGATGCAAAGTGTGTGAGGGTGTCATCTGTACCACTGCGGCATAACAGACTGACATTAAACGTGCATTTGGTACTTCAGGCCTGACAGGCTTCTCAGCTTACCCCTGCTGTGTTCAAATGGGGACACAAATGGGTCTCAGCTGGGATATGTGACAATCACTGAACAGTCTCAACTGTCAGTTATTAAAGTGTCCCAAACAAAACTAGTGTCATCTCACTGCTGCTTATAACCAGCCTTTTTTTTTGCATTAAGCCAACAAGATTACTTTACAGATAACACAACCAAGCTGGAAATGTGGTTGTCTGGTGCAAGTAACTTTATAATGCTGTTCAGGTCCACACCAGACCAAATTTATGGCAACAGAGAGAGAGCCCTTCCTTTCTTGTTGATTGCACCAATAGGAAAAATTCAGTACCAAGAAACCAATCTTGTATTTCAGATAAAGAATAGCTGATGGTAATGGAAGCATAGCCTCCTGCTGTTAGCAGTATGGGGAAATCAAAGACTTACAGGAGGAGCAGAACCCTTGCTTTAAAAATACACAGTTGAGAACATGAAGATTTAACGATTCAGGAGCCTGAAGTTCACATTTTTGTTTCCTGTGAAACTACAGAAAAACTGAAGTTGTAAGAGATCAGATTGAACAATAACACCCTAGAAAGCCGAAGACGCCACCTCCTGGAAGTGTCATTTCTTTTCCCATGTTTACACAGCACAAGAATCACGTGGAGATACTGAACTGTGTGTAGAACATGATATTTTAGCATTATCCTAGCGTAACTCCTTGAAAGCAGCTGCTTTTCTCCTCTGACCCAAATGGGTCTGCAGAAGTTACTGAAGACTGCACAGCACTAGGTATTTGTTAAACCTCACTGATGCTGCTGGCACTATAAATGCCACAGTTCCATTACTGACTGGTGGGTTTCCTTCCACGAGCCTATATTCACAATTAAACTGGAAACATCCATTAATTTTTCATAAGAAACTAAAAAGGATAATTGGATTTTATTAAAATAAATCACTGACAGCTTTTAATGCAAATGCATGGGTAACATCAAAGACACTGAAGAGCTGCTGAAAGAAATAATAATAAAACAGTGGATCAGTCTCACAAGTTTCAGCTGGCAACTTTTCCCCAGCCAGAGGGACTGTTCTATTAAAACATGGCAAGTACTTAGCAGCAGAAAAAGAATAAAGAGAATTTTTCAAGAGGTGATTGCCAGATCGACACCACAAGAACTTACTGAGTTTGATAAAGAAATGAGACATCAAGAGTGGAGTTACTGCAGAGTTCCCTGTCCTCCATAATTATCAGAGAGGACAAAATGTGCTACAGGGGCATACAAACAGGGTAGCTTGCAGGCAGAGGAGTACTGAGGTTGCAGTTTAAAGCTCAGATCCTCGTGTTACACCCAGAGAAAGATACCATAATATCCCACATGACAAACAAAAAGTCTACCAAAAAAATGAAAGGAAGGATAAAGGAGGTAAAACATCAGAAAGCTGCAGGTGAAGATCAAGCCACCAGAGAGATGTTAAACATTTGTGATGATGAGCTCATCATATGAGATTCTCAAACAGAAGTCAATGCCAGCTGACATTTACTGGTATTTACATGCTTTATTGAGCTTTCCGATCCCAGACTCCAAAATCTGATTCTTTCACATACTTTATGTCTTTCATCTTTTCTTATTTTTTTTTCCTCTCTCCATTTTTTCCTCTCTAATGATTTCCATTCTACTCAGTAACCAATCCATTTTATGAACCTGTATTTTAAAAATAAGATTAGGTAAGTACTTTAAAAAAAAAAACCAACAAAAAACCAGACATGTACGGGGAAACTACCAATGATCAGAAGAACTTTACAAAAAACATAACTAGAAATAGGAAGACATTAACCAAAATTACTATGACAAGTTTTTCAATACTGGATATACATACACCATTAAATGAACATTTACAGATATTTTATTCACTCTTGCCTTTCCTCTAACAAGGCAAGGAGTTTGTGTTGATAAAGAGTTTCATAAAGATGCTGACTGTGTTTACTACCTCTGTATTTAACTTTCTTAAACTAAAAGAGTGGAGTGAATGACTTTGTTACTGTTCTTTTAATGCATTAAACTCCTACCAGAATTAGCTACCAGAAAACTTTCCAAGTCTTAAGAGGACAGATTTCACACCTGATTTTCTATTGCTTGAAGATCATAAAATTCTGACAGACTCACCATCAAAGCCGCAGAATTAAACCCCCACAAAATAAGAGAAGATGTGTTTTGACATTATACAGATACACGTATGTGACATTTTCCAGAAACATTCACAGTTTAGGACTGAAAACAGAAACTGAAAGATGGAAAAGAAGAAACATGCTCATGTGTGTGATCTGTATTTTTACTAAACTCCTTTGCCTGTCCTTCATAACTACCATTGAGTACTGCACCTGGGTAAGAGTCTGAAGGAGGGCTGGCAGTGAGCACATTGTTCATATAAAGGTAGAAAGGATGTCAAAGACAGTAGTACTGTGATTTGTAAATAGAATGAGTAAGGAGGAAGTTGCTTGTCCAAAGAAACTTGGGCAGAAAAAAAAAAAAAAAAGCTCGATACAAACTCTCCCTTCAGAAATGTGACATTCTTGTGATGAAGGAAGTCAGTGAAACAAGGTTTAGAGAGGGTCACCTCCAGCACTGGGCCTATAATGTGGTATCACTGTGGGGAAAAAATCAAACCCCTTTCTGGGAAATCAGCATGCTGGGGAGCCTCACAATGCTGGATTTCAGGAAGGCAGACTTTGGAGTCTGAAGCAAGACATGTCAGTGGTGGAAGAGAATCAGTTTGGAGAATACATAAGTAAACAGGACATACATAAATCCCTGAGCCCTGATGGGTTGCATCCACAAGTGCATCCTGGCTGATGCCGTAGCAAGGCCACTTGATCTTTGAACAGTCATGGTGATTGAGAAAGGTGCCTGAGGGCTAGAAGAAAGAAAACAGTTCTCATATCTTCAAGGACAAAAAGGAAGACCCAGAGAACCTTGAGCCTCACCTCAAACCCTTGAAAGGTGATGGAGTAAGTAAACCATTTCCAGGAATGTGAACAGCAAGAAGGTTATCAGGAGTAGTCAGGATGGACCCGTCAATGGAAAACCAGGCTTGATCAACCTGCTGATCACCTTCTTCAATGAAATGACTGTCTTGGTAGATGTGAGGAGAGCAGTAGATATTGCGTACCTTAACTTCAGAAAGGCTTTGAACACTGTCTCCCATAAGATTCTCATAGAGAAGTTGATAAGGTATGGGCTGGATAAGTAAGGTGGGCAGTGAGAGAGATGGAAAACCAGCTGAATGGCCAGACCGAGAGAGGAGGTTCTGGATGATCAGTGACACAAAGTCTAGCTGGAGGTCAGTAACAAGCAGTGTGCCCCATGGTTCAATACTGGGTCCAATCCTGTTCAATTAATGATCTAAAGGATGAGACAGAGCATACTCTCAGAAAAAACATAAAGGTTTGCATTAGGACTAGCAAGCCTTACAAGAAGTACCGATTAGATGAGGGGAACTGAAAACTGTCTGAGCTGTTGGGCTCAAAGGGTTGTGATCAGAAGTAGAAAATCGACCTGGGGATGCTCCTTCTGGTTTGCTCCAGGGATTGATACTAGGCCAATACCATTTAACTGTTTCACTAATGACCTGGATGATGGGGCAGAGTGTGCCCTCAGCAACTGCACAAATGATATAAAAACTGAGATGAGCAGCTGATACCACAGAGACTCATGTTGCCATTCAGAGGAATCTCATCAGGGTGGTAAAATTGGATGACAGGAAGTTCATTAAGTTCGTGAACTCATGATGTTCAACAAAGGGAAATATCAGGTCCTGCACGTGGGTAGGAATAACCTCATGCATCAGCACAGGTTGGGTGTGGCCAAGTAGCCAAGCAGCTTTGCAGAGAAGTAGCAATGGGTCCTTCCTGACAATGAGCTGACCATAAGCCAACAGTGCGCCCTTTCAGCAAAGAAGTCCAGAAACGTCCTTAGCTCCATCAGGAAAAGCACTCCTAGCAAGTCAGGGAAGATAGTCTTTCTTCTCTACTCGAACTGATGAGACCACATCAGGAGTTTTGTGTCCATCTCCAGGCTACCCAGTCCAAGACAGTCCAGTGAATGGCCACAAAGATGATCAAGAGAAGGCTCCAGCATTCTTATCCATGTGTCTATATTTATATATTTCTGATGGAAGTGAAGGAAAAAGAGAAAATCAGACTCCTCTTGATGGTGCCCAGTGACATGACAAACAATAATGGAAACAAACTGAAATGCAAGAATTTCCATTTAAAAGTAAGAAAAAGCTTTTTCACAGTGGGGGTTTTGAACACTGGCACACATTGATCAGAGAGGTTATGGAGTCTCCATCTTTGGATGGAGACAGTGTTCAAAAACCCAACCACACACAGCCCTTAACAACTAGCCCTAGTTAACCCTGCTTTAAGCAGGAACATTTATAACTAAAATCCCTTCCAACCTTGGTGATTTTTTGATTCAAAGTATAAATACCACACATTGATTTTCAGAACTAGAAAGTTTTCATGTAACTTAAGAGAAAGCACCAAGAGATGAAGGTGACTTCTACATTTCTGTTACTTAAATAATTTTCATAGAACATTTGCTTTGATAAATTATTTTAAATCTTGAGATTACCTAGTTATACAGCCACTTTTGTTTTAGCCCACCAATACTGATTTTCAATTTTCAGTTTGTTTTGAAGTTGAGAAGCCAAGAACTTCCTGCTTACTTCAGACCTGCTCAGATCAGTATATACCAATATTATGAGGGAACTTGATAAGTTCCCTAGCAATAACGTAATAGTCCTGTGGCTAAAAAAAGATTGTGTGTTTTTCCCAACAAAACCCCTTATAAGCTTGCCCTGCAGTTAAACTGCTATAGCAAACTGTAAAAGTCCATTCACATCTATTACAAGAGGAGTATCACCTGCAGTTTTATTGACTGTTAGAAAACAGGTCCCATTTTGTGAAACAATAAAAATCAAATGTAGTGTAAAATCTCCCAAGGTTGTAGCCTGTAACCTTATAACATCAGAAATGACAGCAATAAGCCTCTTTTTTTTTCCCCCCACTTTGAACTCCTAAAGAAAGCAGAGATTATATTCCAGAGCAGGGGGTGCTGCACCCATTGACATATTACCATGCACAGACACTACAAAGGTATCAGAAAACACCTTCAATTCGTTTCTTTTCTTAGTGCTGTACATCTCTATCCAACACAGAAACACGGAGAGGCACAGCCTGTTAGCCTAATACAGGTAAATTCTAAGGACTAATCAAAATATAAAGCATTAACAACACAACATAATTTTGGGATGTAATCATGCTTTTCCTAGCCTCTCATCTTTCACTACTCAGGTTCCCCTGAAAAGTTATGCAAAGTGAAAGAACATGTGGGAAGTATAACTGAATTGCTCAGTTAGAAGTTCATTGTATCGGGTTTGCATGGCAAGGATCTGTTAGCAAGGGATCTACAGGGGTGGCTTCTGAGAGAAGCTGCTAGAAGCTTCCCCTGTTTCCAATAGAGCCATTGCCAGTCAGCTCCAAGATGGATCTGCTGCTGGCCAAGGCCAAGCCCACAGTGATGGTGGTAGTGCCTCTGGGATAACAGACTTCAGGGGGCAAAAATCCTTGCAGTGCAGCAGCAGCCAGGAGAAAAGAGTGAGAAAATGTGAGAGAAAGCTCTGCAGACACCAAAATCAGTAAAGGAGGGGGAGGAGATGTTCCACGCAGCAGAGCACAGATTTCCCTGTCCAGCTCAGGAGAGGGAGTGATAAGAAGTCTTCTTATCTCTGGATAAGAAGTCATGAGCCAGTTTTCAGAGGCAAAATATTTGGTAGCAGGGTAGTGACTTTCAGCTGTGCCTCAAAGCATGTCCACTGCAGAAAATGAAAGAATAAAAGCTATGGTCTTAGAAAAGAGACAGCTTCTTCCAGACCCATTCCAGGGTCACTTCCCTCAGCACTTAAGAAGAGGGATTGGCCTTGGGTTATGTGGGGGACTCCATACATTAGGTACCCTATATTCAGTTTCAGTGGCTGCATCATTCTTCACTTGCTTGACAGAGACCAAACTCAAACGCTTGAATTGTGACCATGCTCCCATCTTCAGGAGTGTCTTCATTAAGAAAACTTTTCAAATGTGCCATCCACCTTTGCATTCAAACTCTCGTTTCCACTGAAGGGAAATTCATGTGGAGAGGCTGGATGGATCCAGGCACTCCGGTCAATCTTTCTACGTAGCCTGATGGCAATATTGGAAAGTACCATTCAATGTTTAAAGATAAGAAACTGTAGAAGAAATCTTGGTCTGTACCAATACACAAGCATGTCAAGCAAAATACATTTGTCAGCACTTATTATTGAAGACATTTTCACCTGAGAAACAAAGGACTTGGAAAGATTTTCAAAACTATCCTGCACTCAAGACACCAAAGTGCCCTAATACTTCACCCAAAGTACTCGATAGCTCCATTAATTTCAACTCTTTCTCACACATGAAGTTAGATAAAAGTTCTCTAAATCTGAAACAAAGAAAACGTGCAGCAATGCACATTATCAGATTGTTTCTCTGATATCATACATAGCAACACTTTAAGGAACTTTACAGAATAGGAAAGTGCATGCATCATGTAAGAAGGAAAGTTGCATTTAAAAACAATGCAGCATTTTTACATTGCTGATCTACTGCTTTGTGTTTTAAAAGAGACTGAGAGCCTTACCTGTAAAGGAAGGATTATTTAAGAAAGGAATGCCAGCTCACAATCAAATATTTAACAATTAGTGGAATGTTAGTGTAAGACTAACTTCAGGTACACATACAAATTTAGAACAGGCTTCACAAGGTTGCACTGATGATTGCAAAATTGGAATTTGTAGCTGAAAACATACATACAAAAAATTACTAGCCTTATGTAAGGAAGCTTTCACTTTTCATCAGTCCTAACTAAAACACTGGGAAAGGAACTACAGGGGAACAAAAATTCAGACTACCCACCTACTCCCCACCTGCCTTTCTTCAGCATCCATTCTGGAATAAGCCTACTCTTCCCTCATTTAAACTCAATACATTCTTCCTAATCAGAAAACTTGCAGTACAAGTTTGTATCTGAATTAACAGTTTAAATAGGGATCAACCATTTATACGTGTAGCTAGAATCATTTACAGAGCCCAAATATGCCCACCAGGAACCTTTCCTGTACCTTTCAGAGCAGGCACATTCCACTGAAGTTTCTTGTTAAGCCCCAGTAAGAGTTGCAAGAGACCTTGACCAGGCAACCAAATAAAAATAACTTGACACTGAAGACACACTCACTTGATTAAAGCTGTGGGTAATGCAGGCTATCCAATTTCAGGTCTGTCCAATTATCAGTTTGAGTTTTCTTTTTTAGCCCAGCATGAGTTCAGATTTGAGTCTTAGTTGAGTAAATAGCTGCCTCAAACAGCAGCTGAACAAGGTATCTTCATTAAAACGTAGCTGAAGATAGTTTGAGTGCTTGGGCAAGGGGAAAAAAAAAAAAGGAAGAGGAGAAAGTAAATGAGGAGCTCAGACTAAGAGCTCCCTTTTATCTAGGCAATGTAACGCAAATCTTTTCTATTGTGCATTTTAAGATGTAAATTGGATTCAAGTTGATGTCCACCTGTCTTGAACCAGCAGGGATCTCTTCCTGCCTTTATCAAAGCATCTCTCTGCCAATTACTGGCTGCTGTGACAGTTGGAGATTTTTTTGTGTGTGTGCAGACTTTTACAAATACAAACTCATTAAAATTAGCTCTTTCACCTTCTGATTCCAAGAAAAATTGTCACTGTGAAAAATATCAGAAATCAAGTGATCTGTATTGTCTAATTACATCCTAAAGGATCTAGACACTTATGTTTATGAGAAAGAAGTTTTATTTTCTTGGTGTTTTCCATTTTCAAAAATGTACTATTTTTAAGAGGAAAAAACATTACGTTAATACAGAAAGATACTTAAATTGTTTACTCGCTGCAGACAGACAGCTCTCTGTTCATTAAAGTCAATTTTATTTAATAGCAGTAAGCTCAGATTTCATGGATAATTTAAGTAAATTCTCTGCCACTCCATAGGAAAACAGACATTTATTAGAATAACTATATGGAGCTCATACACTGGAACTCGCTGAATCGTTAAAAAGCAACAAGCTCAGGTCAAGTTGCTACAATCTCCCAGTTGTTTAAAAAAAAACAAACATGCATCTCAATGATCACAAAACAGATTATCACTTTAATTTGTTTAGCAGTGAGAAGGAAAGGAGGAAACAGAATTTTTTTTTTCTTGTGAACATAAGGAATTTTGCAGCAGTCTGGCTTTAGAAGTTGTACTTCATTTTTCATTTCTTCCCAGGTTAGTTTATTCCATTGTAAATACTTAGTTTGAGGATCATTCGGGACCACTTTTTTGCTCATGTTCTGTATTTAAAATGAACACCGGAGGTATGTTCAATTACTAGGGATTGGCACATGTCACAAGTTTGGCTACCAAGACATAGCATAGCTATATTTATGATAAATCTCAGCTGTTACCTTAGGTTTTCTTCATCACTAGTGATGAACCCATTCCCTGATACATCGATTTGCTATGGATTATATACACATTTTTGAAGTGCTCAACACTACTGCAAAAATTCAGCAAGTACACAGGGCTGGTGTGGCTGGAGCTGGGAACCAGACCCAGGAGAGTCAAAGGCAGCAAAAGACCACACTGGGGAAGCAAGCAAATGGGAAAGGAAACACGCATGAACCAGGAAGAACCACTTATCCATCTCTAAGGAGATGCACAGCCTAGTTTCCTGAATCATAATGCCAGCAACTACAGCATCAACTGCAGCATGGAGGCCGTATCTAGGGCAGGACTGTACTGTAAGTGAACTTACCCACTGCGTGACAGGGACTTCCTGGAAGCCATCATAGCATGGACAGATACATGGTGTATCATACAGTAGAAGTCAGAAAATTTTAAAGATGTTAAAATGCGAAACAGGCATTTTTCTGTACGTACCACATTTGTTCTCAGATTCATGACCTCTCCTTGAAAAACATGAGCTGAAGATAAGGAAATCAAATATAACTCAACTAAGCCTTTCCTTCTACGTGACAAAATACATCCACAGCTCATCTGCAGTTATATACTGTACTGTCTACATTAGACATTCCCCAGTGCCCATATGATAATAGTTTTAGTTTTATAAACAATAGTAGGTATGTCTTTGTTCACTGTGTCACTCAGACAAAATGTAAAAGTAAACACTAATCCTCTATAAAGGGGAGATCACATTAAAAGGGTTAATTTGAAGACAGGAGAGAGTTATTCAGAATTAAAGAATAATCACCTTCAATACAAGGAAGTCATCTGAAACCAGCTTCCAGAAAGGCTGAGTGGGGAGCTCTAGGGCAGAAGATTGGAGATCAAAGAAAGTTCTCCTGAGTACCACCAGATACTGCAAAAGACTAAGGTATGTATTAGATACAGTAGAGGAACTGTAAATTCTAACTGAAGATCAAGCTTATATAACACAAAGATAAATCATTAAAACCATTTTGTTTGAATGGCAAGCATCAGCATAGGAAATTCAAATTATTTTTCTCATCTGAAACATCCTTAAGTTCTCACAGAACAGATTAAAATTCTATCCATCTCTCCTGACTTTGTACTTCAGAGACCATTTTCTCTAAGCGTTGCAATGTGGTAACGTATTGTTATTTTCAAAGATGGAGCAATAGTGTGGAAGAATTTTCCAAAACAAGCTAGATGTCTACAGTAGAATCAAAAGCAGACACACACACACAAAAAAAAAACAAACTCTAAAGCCTTTAAATATATAAGCATGTCTGCAGTGCACAGGTATGAATATATATATAAATGGGCATACATACATATACACACATACGTGTATATATACACAGCTAAATGAAGATATAGTTATATTGATACAGATATGGATACAGCTATAAATATAAATATGTGTGTGCAGACACATACTGCAAAACAAAGAGAAGAATTAAATATTTCACCGGTATATTCTGCACTTTGCAGAAACTGAAACTGTAAAATCTCTTCATGTAGGAACATCACACATTAATCAGACATGGCTTGAGAGAGGGGGTTCAGCTAGCACAAGAGTGCTCCTCATAGCAACCAGTCGCATTCTTGCTGCTGCTACCAGAGCAAGCTGATCAGCTGTATGGAATGCACACTAGGAAGGCTGAGGGGTTTTTAATTAAACTGCACCAAAGAATGTAAAATGGCAGCCACAGAGTCTTTTCTAGTAGCTCAGCTGAGACACTCTGCCTTTTTCTGTGCCTTTTCTGCTAGTGTGCAGAAAATACACGGTACAGTTTTCTCACTTGGAGTGATCTTTCTACTGTTTTGAGAACTAGAAATTGCCAGGGTCTGTTCTAGTTTCTTGTAGTTTTAATTTCTTCTTTCACAGCAGCTAGTCCTAAGGGACTCGGCAGAATATGCCCATCCTTCTGAAGAATAATTATGCTGCCATGAGGTAACTATGTGACTGGTTTATATCCTGCAGTATAGTCTTATTCTAATCTATGTTTAGATTAATTTTCATGAGGATGTTAGATTTGGTATTTATTGCTGCAAACAATGGAGATTTTTGACCCAGTGGTAGTTTGGAGCACTTAAAGCACTTGCGAAGAACAAAGGGAGGATCACAGAAAGAGCAAGAATTACAGTCCATAAATGCTGCAAATGTTCTAAGTGAAGTTTACTGATGATTAGATGGGATTTTCCCTTTGCAAGTAGCACTGTGGCTACTGATCAGCCTAGCTGACACTAGGAACAAAATAATATTCCTCCTCACTACCTACTGTTATTGCAAGCACAAAGTAAACTTTAAATGAAGGTCAAATCATTAATAGTCTTGCCAAGTCAAATTTGTGCAACGGCTGCAAGGCAGCTTGAGCCAAGGCATTTTAGGAATGTCTGAAGATCACTATTGGAGCAAGCAGAATATTCATTTTTCACTCTTCTTTTATAATCCCAAGGATGACAGCAAAAGTCCTCAGAAAGCCCTTCATTAGTTGTACTTCTTGACAGGCAGAATAAACTTGGACTTTAGAAGACTAAAAAATCCTGCACAGAAGAATCAAAGTTCTTTATTTTAATCTTTTCTGACATTTTGCTTGATAAATGGATGTTAAAAAAATTGATTCTTCTAAGGTCAGTCACTGTTGCTTCTTACCTTTCTCCTAAAGCTTCCAATAACATACTAGCATTTTTTATTTATCTCACTTACTCAAGCATGTTATCAAATTTATCCATTCAAAAGATCTTTTTTTCCCCCAATATGCTTTGAGAAACATATATTGCTGCGCCACTGCTGACACTTAAGTGTAATACTTGTATACATCTAGCCATGCAGTAGTAGGATGGAATAAAAAAGTGGTGTAGTGTCAAAATGGTTAAGGCATTGGCTTTTTAAGGTGGCAGATGAAAAAATACATGCACAGAAAAATGCAGTTCCCAAAAGAGGTCTGGGTTGGTCATGGAAAAAACCTGAGGATCTGACATGAAGGTACTGTGTTCAGTTTAAGTACAATAATACAATACAAACATAAACCACCTGAAAGCAGTCTAACGACAAGGTCTAGACAGCATTCCTTTTAAGAAAACAAAAGCTGTCCTGGGTTGGGTTTGGGTTAGCTATCACCAGCAGCTGCTGGCCCAAGCAGCTGGGGGGGGCCCCAGCCGGGATGAACAACCGAACCAGCCAATGGGATAGTCAGTACCATACTGAGCCATGTCCCTGCATTAGGGCAGGGCTGGCATAGAGTTGGGGTGCTTGTTTTCAGTGTGGCTGGAGCAGGAAAAGTGGTTTCTCAGGTACAGGTGGAGCCTTCCCAGTTTCTATCACTTGCATTGCCTATCGTTTCATTAGTACTGTTTCTTTCTTCTCTTGTTATGTTGTTCTATTAAACTGTCCTTAACCCCTGGGGTCTCACCTTTTTCCTTCCTCCTGATTCTCTTTCCCATCTTCCAGGAGGGGGCAGGAGGCTGGAAAGTGGTGGGTTAAGTGGCTGTGTGGTGTTTTGCTGCCAGCAGAGGTTAAACCATGAGGAAAGAAATTTTTTTTGAATTGTTCAGGTTTGTAGAAGTAAACACAAAGCAAGTTTATGACAACAGTCTTCAATTCTTAATGAAGTAACTACAAAGGAAGGGGACGAACTACTCTCCATACTTCAGAAAGACAGAACAAGAACAAACATATTTCTGTTGCAAGTAGGTAAGAAAATGTCATAGCTTTTTAAATTTAAGAAAAAATAATATTTGAAAAGTAGTTAGCAATGGCAAACTGGATTTTCTGTCACTGAACAGCTCAGACATCAAAACTGGGTGAACTGTAGTGAGTCCTGCCTAAGAGTAGTCAAATGGATTAAAAGACTTTTTTAAGGTCACCTTGAGCCTTAGAATCCTATGATTTTTGACTGTTATTTATGCCTGAAACTAGCTCAAAATTTTTGGTTACCAAAAGTTACTTTCCTACATCTGACCTAACTTCCAATTAAAATTGATCTTTGAGTAGTCAAAGATATTTTCCACCGTCAATCATACATCTCAGCATGACCACAATTTTTACCTTTAAAAAACATCCTATCACGCTGAATTCCACATTGAGTTCCTGTCCTACTTTCAAAGTTGGTACAATGCTTGTTCTTTGCAGTTTTCTATTTCTGCAGGTTAAGGTTACATTGATTTAAATTCAAAATTTGAGGTTGGAACTCTTTCATTACAGTACTAAAACCCATTGGTTTACCAGCTTGATTTCCTCTATTTCTTGGTAGAGAGTTCTCAAGTTGTATTTTCTTGCAGTAACAGCACTATTTTTAAATATTCATCAAGGATTTTAACAAACTGCAATCATTACTTTATGCTAAAAGGCACTTTATGCAAGACTCTGTCCCTCTCATGACTAGAGTAGCTCTTCTGTTGAAAGAAATACTGCTACTGATACAAACAATGCTCTTGATTTTGTCTTTATGCTAAAATGTTTTTAGAATGTTTTATGGAGTTAAACCTGAAGAAACTAAGAGTTTGCTTAAATTTAAAGTGACAGAATAGTTCATTTCCAGTATCAGGGAAACAGGTGCCTGCTCCATAAGGCGCTATTTTCTCCAATCCACAACCATTCCGATACCTTCTTACAGTGAGGGCCTCTGAATCTACATCATATTAGAGGAAGTGAGAAACGAACTGAGCCTTTAAAGTGTCCTGTAGTAGCAAGTTGCAACTACAGGTTTTGTCATTAAGTCAACTAATAGGACATTTCTGGAGCAAACAATGTAGTTCATGTTCAGAGACAGCTTGTGCGGGTCTTGCCCAGATGAGGGTTGTTTGAAAAGTTCTTCACACCTGGAGCCAGGACTTCAAAATGTGTTTTATATGAAATCAAGGCAAGAAACTAAACTTGTTGACAAAAGAAGCTGTGGTTATTTCAGAGTTAAGGAATTAAACCATTTCATCTGAATGTATAGTTTTTGGGGTTCCAATAAATGTTGAAAAACTCATTTTTCTGGTTGAAAGATACAACTTCTGAATCATTCTTTACACAGGGGAACCCCAGCTGATATCTTGACTCTACTAGAAAGAATTAAACTACATTAGAAGGAAATGCAGAGATGTCTATGGTATGAAGCACTCTGAAATAAAACATTCTCAGTTCCTGCTGTTGACCTTTCACTGTATTCACATGAATGGGACTTTTAAATTTGCAGGAAATTAGACCCTTGAGAGGTCCACTTAATTAGAAAGCATAAAAGTGACTGAATTATGCTATCATCTCTTTGTTAGGGGAAACCTTTAGTTAATTGAGAAATGGGGAAGAAATTTAATAACATGTTTGACATCAATGTATAGACCTAGAACTACTTTAACAGTATCCAGTTACACTTTTATTGCAACTGAACCATGTGCCTTATTAAAAATATCTGAATTTAAAGTAGAACTTGCTTAACTTTAAATAATTTATAAAGCAAACAAACTTGATATGCTAATATAGTAAACATTTTAGAATTAATTTGAGAAATATGTAAGTAAAATAAGAGACAAAGGTAGGTATTGGTGAGGTTTTAGAATTTTTTTTCCAGGGATAAGATTTAAAGCTTTCTCTGCCACTTGCCAGACATGTGAGCACAAGTTTTAATGCTCTATGTTCTTACAGCTCTGTACCATATCTGAGATGAAGCTGAAGTAAACCAATGCCTAGGACATGAGGGTTATATGTGGGGTGAGATCCCAGTGTTACATGATGAGAGACTATTTGGATATGTAGGGAGAATCCTGAGAAGGAATTAGACACACAGGTCCAAGGAACCTCCTGTCCCACTGTATGGCTGGGACGGTGACCCTGACCTGCCTGACTCTCCTTTTGCGCTGCACCATCTCTCCCAAAACTCAGGAAAGTCATGGAACTCAACATTCCTTTATCTGTGATTAAGGCATTTTGGTATCCAAATCCATTCAACTCGCATACTGACATTTGCTCTTAAACAGTAACAAGCATGTAAATAAACAGTCTCTGGGAAAAGACAGCATGGATTTTGTGCTGGGAAACCCTAACTCATTGTCCTTCTGGAGTTTGAGTCTATCATTAGGCATGTGAATAAAAGAAATCCAGCAGACATAGTTCATATGGATTTTTGAAAAGCCTTTTATTATTAAAGAAAACAGTTGCCACAGGACTGGAGGGAAAAAGAATTTTCACAGCTTAAGCAGTATGAATCAAAACACAAAGCTTAATGAACACTTTTCAGGATCAAGAGGAGTCAGCAGTCATGTCCTCCAGAGACTGATGCTAGTTACAGCTCCTTTAGCAATGATCTGAAGAAATGACTGTATTGTGAAATCTGTGAGCCTGCAGCCAAATCCACTCTTCCAGGTTGTCAAAAGTCAAGCTATTGGCCAGCAATGCCAAAAAGTCTTGACAAACTTTTGGGGGGGGGGGGGGGGGAAGGGGGGTGGCAGATGAGCTAATAGATATGGCTGCAGTTAGGGAAAACTACCCTAAAGCTTGCATATGCAGTGATGAACTCATAAAAATGTAGTTACTGTAATTAAGAAGAATCTTAGAGTCATCACTTGCAGTCCTTTGAGATCATTGTGCAGCAGTAGCCCAAAAAAGGCAATAAAATGTTGGACATCAACAGAAAGGTGTTGAGAGCAGTACAGAAGCCATTGCTGTGCCATTTTAAAAAACTCTGACATTCCTGCATGGGGACTTCCCTGCATCTGATGGAGGAGACAGAGATGCAAAGAAGGGCAACTAGATGATCAAAGGGCTAGAGAGATGCCTTATGAGGAGAGATGAGGAAGGCTGGGACTCTTCAGTATGGGGCTGAAGAGGCCTTACAGAATCATGAAGGCCATGGAAAAGCTGAGCACAGGACTGTTGCTCACCAAATCCTGCCATTAGAGAATGAGGTTGTACTTGTTGAAACACTACTAGGACACTCACTTAAAATAAACAAAACACTTCTTCACCCAGTGCGTATTAAACTTATGGAAGATGAGAGACAAGGAAAGGAGGTAGTACCATCACATACAGACAGATTCATGGGCTACAAGACCATACTAAAAAGAGGTCAGGTACCTGCTAATGTTCCTAACACAATGATTGGGGGTGCTTGGACAAACAAACTGAATGCCCCTTGTGCTATGCAAAGTAAAATAAATCAGTATTTGTTGATTGATGAGAAGCTCAAGATGAGCTGGCAGTGCACTCATGCAGCTCAGAAGGCCAACCATATCATAGGATGCATCAGAGGAGTGTGGACAGCAGATCAAGAGAGGTGATTTTTGCCCTTTGCTCTCGGGAGACCCCACCTTGAATACTGCATCCAGTTCTGGTGTCCCCACCACAAGAGGGACATAGATCTGTTGGAATGAGTCCAGAGAAGGGCCACAAAGATGATCCAGGGGCTGGAGAACCTCTGCTATGATGATAGGCTGAGGGAGCTAAATTTTTCAGACCAGAGAAGACTCCGAGGGGACTTTATAACTGCCTTCCAATACCTGAAGGGAATCTACAGGAAATCTGGAGAGGAACTCTTCACAAAAATGTCCAGCAATAGGATGAGGGGAAATCATTTTAAACTGAGGAAAATAGGTTTAGATTGGATCTTGGGAAAAAGTTCTTCAGTACAAGAGTGGTGAGACTCTGGAACAGACTGCCCAGAGGGGTTGTGGATGCCCCCTCCCTGGAGGTGTTCAAGGACAGGTTGGATGAGGCCTCGAGCAACCTAGTCTAGTTGAGAGGAGTCCCTGCCCATGGCAGGGAGGTTGAATTAGATGATCTCTAAGGTCCGTTCCAGCCTAAGCCACTCTATGATATATAGCCATTCTTTTAGGGTGTTAAAGTTAGATCACACCTTATTAATTGACCAACAGATAAGCCACTTCTCAAAGCTTGTAACAGAAATTCCTCCACCCCATCCCATTCCTTTTCTTCATAGCGGCATCTATCTCCATTTTGACAATAGTTATATGGACTCTGAAATGCCTTCCTGACTGTTTTAGGACTGGTAGTTTTTGATCTACTACTAATAAAAAGGAAAATAAATCTTTTAGAGACATTTAAATATATGACAACAGCACACAATAAGGTTGTCAATCCATCTTAACTCAGAAGAGTAAGATATATGTCAGTAGAATGGGTTGGCATTTGCTCAACTCCAAATTGTCAGGAAGTGTTTTAAGTGTGCCACACCATACTGAAGCTGACAAAATCTGGGTATTTCATCCCCAGAGGAGATGTCACCAGAAGAAAGAAATGGGAGCTATTTAGAGTCGCAAACACAGTCAGAAACACAGCCTTTGCAAATTCAGTCTCTTCTACACTAGTCTAGAAATTCTTATATAAATCAGCTATATTTCAACTCTGCCCACCAGCTCGGTACTGTTTTAAATAGTTCCCTTAGAGAAGGGAAGCACATGGAATGAGGTGAAAAATGCAGAACTTCAAGACTATAATGAAACCCCAGGTACACCCCTGGTGACATTGAACTGCTGTTTTGAGCTTTACTATTGGGAGGCACAGAGACTTCACAGGACACCCAAATGAGTAGTCTTTTCTGTACAGGCCTGAGGTTCTCTGTGGGAAGTCTACAAAATGGTCATACATATGAAAAATTTGTCAAGGAACACACAAGACACATAGCTACTCTGGTACCCATCAAAGCTGGTATACATAACCCCAGGTCTTCTGGTGTAGAGAAGAACAGGAATGGTTGGTTGTATAGATCTTGCCAAACAGGAACATGACATGCACAGTCACAATACAGCCAACTATTGTTAACATCATTTCCATTTCCCCCATAAACAGAATCTTTTTTTTTGACATCTTCCTTTGGTCATATGAAAGAAACAGAGATTCATACTAACTGGTTTTGTTTTTGGACTGTCTAAATTATGTTGCATGTACTGTCTGTTTCCAACAAAGGAACCCATTTTGATTGAAAATTGACTAGGTTCAGCAAAGAAGCCTGAATATCAGTGAAAACCAGTGGAGTTCAGCCTCATGAATCACTTAAGTCTTTTTTTTTTTAAGTTCTTTTATATGCTGTCTAACAACTTCAGATCAGTTGTTTTAGACATCACTGTCTAAAATGTTTAATTATGCTAAAATTTAAATTAAGTACAATGTAAACGCACAGCAGTACAATCTCAACATACCCTCAAAAAAGTTCATGTTTGACACAGGTTTTCAGTTTAACTCACTTTTGTATTTTACTTTCTGCTGCAGTGTCATGAAAACAAATAATAATAGTAAGGGATTCATGTCTAAGAACCAAAAACCAGGCTGCTATAAAATTTCTATCTTTGTCTTTTAATTTCTGTACAAACATTCATTAAGCAAACTGGATACATGATTCAAGAAATAGGGGGCTTGTCCATTTCTTCATTTTATCCACCCCTAAAATAATTTTGAAAATTTAACAAGCAAGATATTTTTCCACAGACTGTATCTTTTTTTTAAGCATCACCACTTTCTTGATCTTCTAATTCATGTAAGCAAATACATCAAATTACTTTGTCTGATAGGAAAATAATAAATATAACCACTAGGGGATGCTGATAGCAAACCAACAGAACTTTCTACCTGATACCAGTGTCATCTTTCTATTTTCCGTGTAAAAATTTCAGTTTCAGATTAGCAATGTATCCCAAAAGAAAACAGGCAAGAGGTATTTGGTCAAATTTGTCAGTGAAGTCATGAAGAAAAATTATTCAAGTATTCTGTACATTTACATTTAGGAGAACAAAGACAGTGTGTAAGGAACAGCCCAGAAGTTGCTTAAGTGCTGTTAGAATAAAATGCATTTAGTACTATTTCTCATACATTCAGATTTACATTTATGTAGTTATCAGAAAGGGAAAAGGAGAGGAAAGGACTTTTATTAGTTTTTAGGATCCTTCTGAGTAGGATGTACAGAGGAGGAAGAAAAATGCAGAAAGAGTTTGGGGAAAAACTGATGTTTATTTCTCCTGGTAATTTTAGTTTTTGCAGGTCTTTAATACTAAAATTAGGTCAACGCCCTAAATAATTGATATAACTGAAGGAGATAAAGTTAAGATACTGTTTTAATGTTAACACAAATATTCATCCACAAAAATCAAGATGTAAAATTAATATCAAAAATCTAAATAATTTGTTTAATCACCAGTGTGGTTTTATAGCTTGTACATTTGTACAGGAAGAGACAAATATTTCAAAAGGCTGCTCCTTGCTGAAAGAGACTGAGAGGTTTTTTTTTTAGTTTTATCATTAAGACATTTTCTTGGTGTTCAAAAAAACCCCAACAAACCAAAACCCACCCACACACAAAAAAAACAAAAACAAAAGAAACGACCACACAAAACAAAACCACACACACAAACCAAACAAGCACCTATACCCTATTTATCTTAAAGTACTAGAGCAATTTATCTTTGCTGCTACAATACTGTTTTCACTATAGTCTTTGGAGCTGAGAAACTGGAACTGAAAAGTGCTGAGTTGATACTGGAACTAGCAAGTCCTCATAATTTGGCCTATTTACAAGTTTCTGTGGCCTCTTAAAAAGAAGAGAGAAAATAACTTCAAACTTCTAACAGTACATTAATACTTTCACCTCACAAACATGAAAACTGTCCATTGAAATTGAGTAAGCATCATATGGCACAGTGCAAGGAGAGCCCACAGCTGACCTGTGGATCAGGTCTCCTGCCTAGTGCGGGTATGCAGAAAGACGCAACACTGTGGTGAGACAGACGAAAATAAGATTATCAGCAAGAAAAAACGCACTTCAAAATTATGCAAGACATGACAATTAGCCAAAGTTCAAATTATATACACATCCTTCCTGAAACGGGTAAAGAGAGCACTGTAGTGGTTTAGGATTTACAGGTTTGTACCACACGGGGCACCATCATCCACCCGGTTTTACTTGGTACACCACCTCATGAAAGGGAAGTAATACTTTCTTTTGTCATTTTTCTTTTTTCATTTCTTTTGCTTCATCCCATAAACAAATAGGATTCCAAACAGATGCTTTTAGCATAATTCTGTGTGTCAATACGTACATAGGCCTCCTAAGGAATGATGTTATTCGCCTCCTCTTTAGGCTATTCCCCTTAGCCTATTAGTTTTCACAGAACCATCATCACAGAACCATCATCACAGAACCATCATCACAGAACCA